>JALJCO010007367.1:225000-385774 GCA_023101725.1 Atherinomorus stipes
ACTGTAGAGTTCGCTATTTGATTTTTCCTGAAAGTAGAAGTATCTGTATCAGTATATCGGGATCGACATAAATGAAAAAAATGCCACAAACTAATGGTGTTGCATTGGAAGGACAAATTGCCCGTCCTTGGGTGGTTGGGTAACAGGGACAGTGATAGCTCATCATGTCAGAAACCACATGGGAATATCACTTTTCTGCATGTTGAAATGAATTAAACAGTTTTTTAACTCATGTATATGTGGCAGGCACACAAGAAGGGCCCAGGCGGGATTCGATCCCCCGACTCCCGGATGAGAATTATGTGCTAACCAGTCAACCAAAAGGACATCCCTGTGGCCAGGGATCAATCCGAAGCATAGTGACAGGACCCCCCACTGTCACATGCAGTATAGTTAAACTGACCCACAATAACAGATTAGTTAATGCCAGTTAAAGGAAAAACCCCCAAGGGCACAAGTTTCTTTGGGTTGTCCGAAAAATAGCTGCAGCAGTTTTTATTTTGCCATCAAGCTCTCAAAAATGGAGCATTGTGTAAAAGAAAACCCCACCATGAGCAGTTTAAAACACTGATGTATGGGGGGGGGGAAAGACTCCGGTTCACTGGGCACCGAACAAACAGCACAGGTATTTATTTATCTGATAACAGACGCATCAGAATCCACCGAATAGCTGATTATTCGTCAACCTGACCCCCCGGTGCCGTTGGGGTGTGTCCATTCTTTTGACCACAGCCGTTCACACCCTGCCATGGCCACAGTGACACGTACGAGTGTCTGGGATTTGACCCAATAAGATCCCTGTCTCATGTTATGGGTGAGCTCCCGGGATTAATCCTTACATGCCACCAGCGTGTGCGGTTGCCACCAGATTAGCGGAGAGCAAAGCGGTGGACTCGCAGCATGCAAAGGATCCACACCCTCCAGCCAACTGCACAGTTGGTTATTTTAGTGGATGTGTTCCACTTTGAATTGGGTCAGGAATAATTAACCAGCAATCCGGGTCATAAGTTCATCAGGAAAAAGGCTAAAAAAGAACAAAGCCGGTCCGGATCTGCCTCCTGCCACCAAATGAATTTCCTCCTGCTGCTGTGAGCACACCGAAGTCAAACTACTGAATGAGTCATTGTTTCAGTTTCAGCCATAAGAACATTTTTCATTAATGAATCGATTAAAGGTTGTAAGACCAAAACAGGCAGAAGCAGAAAGCTTGTATGCCTAAAAAAATATACGCTACATCAAATGAGTTAGCTGAGATGAACAGAACAAGTGTACACAGCTTCAGTTTGTGACAGGAAAGGAAAAAATAAATATTAATTTTTCTTCTTTCAGCTACATATCTCTTAAAAAATGGAGTGGTAGGTATTCTTTATAAATATGAATAAAGCATTACCATTTTTTATCTCCTTTCTGAGATTATTCCATATTTGGACTCCCCAAAAAGACACACATCTTCTTTTCACCCCTTTTTTGGATGTTGACACAATAAATTTACAATCATCTCTTATTTTATATTTAGTTTGCTGAAGCTTAAAATATTTTTGGACACCTTCTTTAGCTTTAAACATAATTTGGATTGTTTTATAATAAATTATATCTTTGAGTTTCATTAGATTGATTTGATAAATAATGGCTGCGTATGGTCATAATATCCAGCATTATTTATCGGATGTATGGGACGTTTCTGTAATAAAACAATATCATTAAGTACAGTCTTGAACGTGCCACCCCATAGTTCCACACCATAAGTCATATACGGGAGTATTAAGGTACAATAAATTATAAACAACGCTTTATAACTCGAAAAATCTTTTGTTTTATACAGGATACTAAGGGTTTAGATATTTTTGCCTTAATGTGATGTATGTGTTGCTTCCAGGTTAATTTGGAGTCAATTACGACAACTAGAAATTTAACATACTGTAAAAAAAAACCTTTTAATTTCAATGCCATCTATTTTTAAACTTACTTCTTCAAGAATCTCATTTTCACTTCCAAATATCATAAATTTACTTTTTGACATATTCAGTGACATCTGATTTATATCAAACCAGGTTTTGAGTAAATATAATTCTCTCTCTATCAAGAGCAAAAGTTCACTTAATTTTTTGCCTGAACAAACAAAGGTTGTATCATCTGCAAACACAACTCATTTAAACAACTGAGACAAGTTACAAAGATCATTAATGAAAATGATAAAGAGTTTTGGACCAATTACAGAACCTTGTGGTATTCCACACATTACAGTCCAGACATTGCATTTTTTATTTTAACACATTGTTGATGGTTTTCCAGTGTAACTTTTCACCCAAGAGAGAACTGTACCTCGAATCCCAAACTTTTCAAGTTTATTCAGTAGTTGATCATGATCTAGTGTCAAAAGCTCGCTTTAAATCTATGAATATATACACCGAATGAGAATTCACCATCGTCCAAAGCAGAGCTGACCTCCTCTAACATATTCATAAGGGCATATGCTGCGGTCCGTTTTTCTCTGAATCCGTACTGCTGTTGACTCAATAATTGATTTTTTTCAAAGAAAGAATCTAATTGTTTCACAAAAAGTTTCTCCAGGATTTTGGAAAATTGTGGAAGAATGGATACGCTTGTCTCCATTCTTATAAGATGGGGATAACCTTTGCTATCTTCATGCCATCAGGGACAATTCCAAGCAGGAACGACTGATTAAAGATGAGAAAGTGGTTCTGCAATTAAATTAATAACTTCTTTAATGATCCCCATATCAATATGATTTATGCCAGCTGGTTTTTAGACCTAAATGCTTAACCGTGTCGATAACATCCATTCCATTTCCGATGTTCCTGTCACTCCGCACAGGAACATAGACTTCACATTTACTTTTACTGAATTTCCTACGAATTGCTTGTCTTTGTCCTGCACAGGAATGGGTTTTTTTGTACATGTGATGGCCCCATTGTCATTTATCATTTTTATTTAAGGATCCCCATTAGTTGTTGCCATGGCAAGCAGCTAGTCTTCCTGGTCCAAATTAAAAACATACAGTAAAAAGAACAGTCACAAATACAAAATTTAAAAAAAAAAGGCGTTTCTCAACACACAGTAGTTTATAAATGATCAGAAAATGCACAAGACATTTCTGCACCTGTAGGTACTTACTTTTTGAAAAAAAAAAATTCTCTCAAAAGTACAATATTGGTCTTTATGAGGCCAGAAGTACCTATATACTATGAAAAAGGGTCCAAAGTAATATAAAGTACACATTTGTACCATTTCAACCCTAAGGGTACCTGCAGCATTGAAAAATGTGTGTAGCTTGTACAATAACTATAAATATCAGTACTTCTAAACAGTAGTATAATTATAGTTATTATATTACGATTTTCATAATAATCATAGTAATAATTATATGTATAATTATATATGTGTTTGGCCTAATATTTCTATAATAATTATTCATTTATTATTAGCATCTTTGATTGTTGTCATAATCTCTATTTTATTGACTTTTATTCATCATTTTTTATTGGTTTAATTGTACTTTATCAACTCATACAGCTTGATAAGGTACAAAAATGGACCATGAAGGTACAGAAATGTCTTTCAGAAAGGAACCCCCCCAGCAACAAGCTTTGGACCCTTTTAAGTACAAACTGGTACCTCTGTTTCTGAGTGTGTAAAATAAAACAGTCAATTAAACAAAAACACTTCGAGGCATCAGATGGAGTCTCAGATTCTTTTAAAAAGATAATTTGCCGTGAATGCAGCAGAGGTTTTGAGGCAGGTTATTCCAAAATGTCATTTATCTGTATTTAAAAGATCTCTTTACTTAACTTTACGTTATTACTCACATTTGTATATTGACACTGAAAGACGACACAGAATCACTCATGTCCGTGATAAACCAGTAAAACCAGTGAAGGATTCAGTTCATCCATCCAGTTGCTCTGAAATATCATTATAGAGCCTGAGGAGCTGTCGTAACAGCGTTTGGCCCCGCCCCTCCGAACAGGCGTTCCGCCATGTTTGTACTGAGAGCGACGTTGGTCGTGAGTGGAGATGCTGGGTTATAATGTTGAGTAAAGGATTGTGCCAGCTCTTCGCACAATCAACATGATAAAAAAAGAACAAAGGGGGCACATTACATTTTTTCAAGATCCCCAGTGTGAAAAAACCCAACAAAAGACAAAAAAAAAATCAAGGATTGTTAATTACTGAAGTGACAGGAGGCACCGGATGGCTGATGGCTTCGAAGTGAAGGAAAGAGATTACCCTCAGCAACATGCAGCGTGTTCTCGAGCGAGTGATCAGTTTGTGACTGATAATTGTGGTATTCGTTCCCCAGTGATGCTTGCAGATACGGGTTTTAATATCGAGGAATTAATCATCATGACGAGGCCACTGTGAAGATCCTTCACAAACGGCCGTGCACAGCTGGGAGCAGTCATGTGGAACGTGTCATCGGTGTTTGCAGGAGCAATTAAACCATATACCGGTGACGTGTCTGTATGATGAAAGCTTCAGGAGTTGCAGGCATTTGTTTCTAATCTGAAACTAAATTTAGAGTGCGATGACATTGGGGAGGGATTTTGGGGATTTTCTGGTTTTTACTAAAAACATAACTCGCGATTGTGTCAAAACCGTAAAAGATATTTAAATGACCTTTCACACATTAAAAGTTTTATGTTTTGTGACCCGTTTAAACTTTGAATGATCTTTTTGTATGATGGTATGGCTGAGCTTTAATGCTCCAAATTGACCGGGGTTTTTGGCTTTTATTTTGGCTGATATTGACCAAATCCCATTTATTCGTATGGAACTGAAAATCACATATTTTTTGTGAATTGCATAAACACCGTTAGAGGTTTGTAAAGCGAAAAAGCAAGCACACTATTCCCGGCCACGATGCACATTTTAATCTAAGTTTCGTGGGGTTGCTGGCAGAGGCCTAAGAGGAGCAGCGCGTCAAAAACGAGACAGAAACTGGATAAGATTGTGAAATAACTACAGATGAATAGTAATATATGCTCCGTCGATTTTCTCTTTTTTTACACCATTCAAAACAACACAAACTGATATTTTAATATCCAAATTGATTTGAATGAGGCTGAGCCCTTTTCTCATTAAATTGCATGCCTCTTTTCTTGCAAACAGGGTTCAAAGAGTAATGGGCTACATGCACGACTCCACTACTTCCTGAACTTCAGACAGCACCTTTGCCTCCTGTCTTTCATGACTGCACAAACTGATTACTCCAGGTGTGTCTGACCAGTTACTGCAGACACACCTAGGTGCTGTCTGAAGTTCAGGAAGTAGTGGAGTCGTGCATGTAGCCCATTATAAACAAAACTGTCACAACCAGTTGTTGGGGCCCACAAGTTCTGTCATTCTGTTCGCACTTTACACAGATAATTGCCGTATTGACGAACCAAATCAGCACATCATGAAGTATTCAGATGATACTGTTCTCCTTGCATGATGAAAGCACTCAGACAACCCTGGTGTTACAACCTTGATCCAACACAGCGTGATCAGAATAACTGGGTGGTGTGACAAAAATTCTCCAAATAAACACTGCGGAGACAGGAAAAATTATATTTGGTTCACAATCTGAGTGTCCATATATTTCAACTGTAATTCATAATATACACTGCCTGGCCCAAAAAAAAGTGGCCACCTGGATTTAACTAAGCAAACAGGTACGAGCCTCCAATTGGATAATTACTGCATGGGCGATTATCTTTCAGCTGCAACAAGTTATTTAACCCCAACTGGTGCAATGAGTTGCTTCTCATTTCCTAAACAACCATGTGGAAAGACACATCTGTGGTCGTGGAAAAGATGTTAGTCTGTCTGAGAAGGGTCAGATCATTGGCATGAAGAGGTGAAAACATCTAAGGAGATGCAGAAACTACTAAAACTGGGTTCAGAACAGTCCAACGCATTCTGAAAAACTGGAAGGATCGTGGACCATCGTCTTCCAGGAAGAAATGTGGCCGGAAAGGCAGATGAAGTGATGCAGCATCATGCCTAGTGCTACTGTATGAGCCTGTGGGGGCAGTGTGATGATCTGGGGTTGCTGCAGTTGCTCAGGTCCAGGTTCAGCAACAGTATGAGCTCAGATAATGAGGTCAGCTGATACCTGAATATACTGAATGAGCAGGTTATTCCATCAATGGATGTTTCTTTCCTGATGGCACGGCCATATTCCAAGATGACCGTGCCAGAATTTATCGGGCTCAGATTGTGAAAGATGGTTCAGGGATCATCAGACATCATTTTCACACATGGATTGGCCCCCACAGAGTCCAGACCTGAACCCCATTGAGAATCTTTGGGATGTGCTGTGGTCAGACTCTACAATCATCATCAAGATCTTGGTGAAAAATTGATGCAACAGGAGGCAAATAAATCTGGTGACATTGCAGAAGCTTCTGGAAACACAGCGAATGCTGCCGCAATCAAAGCTAAAGGCTCCAACCAAATGTGAAAGGTTTGACCTTTTTTTTGTTGGCAACTTTTTTTTTGGCCGGGCAGTGTAGAAATCAACCATCCTATAAATAGCTATAGGGGTGATATATGACCAGCTGCTATCTGTTAATAAAATTTCACCTTTGGGATTCTTTGACATTACACTAAGATCTCTGCGACCTGTTGTACCATTATTCTGGCTGTCCCATAATGGATGCAAGGCGCCAACAGCACTCGCTGGCCAGCCAGATCTTAAGGAGGAAGTCTATCAGAAGATCGAAAAACTATGCAAGAAAAAACAAACAGGAAAATGGATAGAATGCTTTACATTTTTATTTTTTCTTGTTTTTTCATTTGCCAGAAAGCTATTTTTACAAAGAGCAAATAAAACCGTAAACATGAACTGTACAAATAAAAGTGATTCTCTTTTTATGCAGGAGCCACAGAGGACACCTCTGTCTTTGATGTGGATACTTCAGAGCCATCATCCACCTGTTTGCCAAAGAGCTGCATGATGCACGTACGGAACTAAAAAGGAAAGAAGAAAAATGGATTTTAAAAACACTTTTGACAGAATAAGTTCATAAAAGTGACCGTGAGACTGAGCTAACCTGTCGGTTCATGAAGACATAGATGACTGGGTTGTAGATGGTGGCGCTCTTAGCAAAGTATGCAGGCATGGCAGCAGCCAGAGGGTGGAAGGCATATCCAGGGTTGGCAGCAGCAAAGCAGGCAAAGAAGGTGTAAGGTCCCCAGCACACACAGTAAGCCAGGATCATGACCACCACCATCCTGGATACTTCCTTTTCAGCTTTCTGGGTAGACTCGGACTCCTTCTGCTGCATGGCCACCTGTGGTGCACATACGAAGGTCAGTTTCACCAGGCTTTGATTAATGCTGCGTAAAGTTCAATAAAACTGAGAGAGAGGAAGCTTACAGTATGGATGGCCCACCACACGGCAAGGTAGCACAAGATGATGACAGCCAGGGGAAGGATGCAGCATGTAATCATAAGAACAATCATGTAGGACAGGACTCCGGGGTCGTCACTTCCACTGAACACATCAGGTCCACAGGAGGTTTTCAGACCATGGGGCCAATACCTGATAGAAGTAAAAGGTTTAACGCACCAGCTTTACTCTGTTTCCACTGAATGATCCAAGATTCATGCTGATGAGATGGAAAAGCAAACAGAAGGACCAGCTGACCTGCTCCATCCAAAGACGGGAGGAAGACACCACGCTGCAGACCAGACCCAGGAGAAGATGATTCCACCCATGGCCCATTTGGCATCGAACTTGACATTTCCAAAAGGCTTGCACACAACTATCCATCTCTCCCAGGAGATGATAGTCAGAGACCAAAGAGCAGCGATACCTGAGAAAGGAAGAAGGACGCTCAGTGAACGCCTCATGTCGCAGCTTAACAACACACCAGCAAGAATCCTCTCAGTGGAAAGAGTTCAAACATGGAGACCACTCACCACAAGTGGAGACAGTGTAGCCCTCAAAGACGCACATCGGGTGTCCCAGAATGAAGTATCCGAAAAACTGGTTGCACACACTGATGGTGCTGGCAAACACCGTCTCTCCCAGATCAGCGATGGCAAGATTGACCAAAATCCAGTTCAGAGGGTGACGCAGCTTCTTGAACTTTGCCGTGGCCACCAGAACCAGACCGTTGGTGAAGACCGATGCCACCACCACAAAACACATCCAGAGTGTCGAGACGTTGTAAACCCATCGTGGAGCGATGTGGTAGTTGGGTCCCTCAAAGGGATCTGGAGAACATCAAAACAAGATGTCATCACCTCGCAATGCGAGTCCAGTAATGTCCCCGCTCTGCTTTTCTGTCTGTCTCTGGAAACGGTACGTTTGATCTGTGGAAGTTTAGAATGTGGCTGCAGAAGATGTTCAGTTTCAGCCTGAATTAAGTTCCATTTAACCAAATAAAAGTTTTCTACAGTTCTTTTTACCTTGTGGCTGTAAATTTATTTTTGAAATTCATATGTTAAAAGATGTACATTATTAAAGATTAGCTGAAGATAAGATAGAAGCGTACCTTTGGTATTGTTGCTGTTTGTGTAAGTGAAGGCAGCGCCCCGAGTTGTGTCCTCGTTATACCGCCTGGCTGCGAACGATTGTTTTCCCCACTCCTCGGCCATTCTGGTCTGCGATGGAGGTGCTCAGCTGTCGGGTTTTCCTGTTACCTGGAACCTCCAGGGATGACTGGTGTCTCACGTCTGACTTTCGCTTTTATACCGTTGCTCTACTGACATCTGATGGGATTAGTTTGCAATCATATTACAGCAGAGGTGTTCTACTTGACACTGAAATTCAAAGTAGAAGCCAAAAAAAACCTTATTTTGACCTGTGATTAAAACTGTCAGCTAATGAGGTTTGAGGTTAAGACGCTGATTGGATTAACATAAAGTCAGTTAAAATGAGGATTAGCTTTAAAATGTAATACAGTCAAGAATATTCTGATCCCCCCATTTCCCATCGAGAACCAAATCAGCTCATTAAACAGAATCAGGTCCATAAACACACATATGACAGGATAAAATAGAAAAATGAACACTAAAAATATAAAATCAAGATAAAGATGATAAACAGAGAGATGCCGTTTGCCAGTGCATCCTCTGTCTGAATGAGTTTCTCTCAGGATTAAGTATCACAGTGCAGAAGTCGATACATAATCAGTCATGGTTTTAGGTCTAAAGTAAATACTGCTATTATAAAAATGTAACGATACATTCAGATGCATCTGCAGCATTATTTTGGGCAAAAACTGATCATTGAAACAAACGTCTTGTGCATGAAGCTTTATTAATGAGTTCATGTGTGGATGCGAGATGGCGTCAGATGTTAATGGAGGTTCAGTTTTATCAAACAAAAGTGTCATTTCCTCATACACTCCGTATGTGCAGGATCCGGGTCAGTATTACAGAACAAACAAGTCTTAAAGGAGATTTAGACAACACGAGAGCAGTGCCGTGGTAACTGTGACCGTTCCACTCTCACCTTTAATCCGTCCGGAGAGAAGATCCCCCCTCCCGGACCTCTTGACCCACCTGCTGCAACTCACGTCAAACTCATAATTGCATTATTGCACCTGGGATCATGTGTAAGACACTTAATCTCTGGGTTTGAACCTTTTTAGAAACACACAGTTTTACAGTAACGGTGGTCCTGTCGCAGAATTCCACTCATGAAATGGTCAAATCATTTTACAGTGTTTTCATGTCTCTGGTCTCCATTTGTGCTGCTGTATTTCACCAAGCAATGTTATATTTTGCAATAACTTGCCACAATACAATGAAAAACAAACAAACAAAACAACAAACAAGTAAGTTGGACCAGACACGCCGCACCTGTCTTTACTTGCAGTTTCTGATCTAATGAAATTATACTCTGCAAGCAGATTTACAGCTGCATGAAAAAGTGTCTGCCCTCTTACTGTTTTTTTTTTAAATGTTTGTCACACTTAAATGTTTCAGATAATCAAAAATATTTAAAAATTAGACAAAGATAACACAAGTAAACATAAAATGCATTTTTTAAATGAAGATTTTTATTTTTAGGGGACAAAAAATCCAAACGTCCATGTCCCTGTGTGAAAAAGTGATCGCCCCCTAAACCTAATAACTGGTTGTTCCACCTTAGCAGCAACAACTGCATCAAGCGTTTGTGATAACTGGCAGTGAGTCTTCTACAGCGCTGTGGAGGAATTTTGTTCCACTCATCTTTGCAGAATTGTTGTAATTCAGCCACATTGGAGGCTTTTCCAGCATGAACCGCCTTTTTAAGGTCATGCCACAGCATCTCAATGGGATTCAGGTGGGGGCTTTGACTAGGCCACTCCAAAGTCTTCATGTTGTTGTTCTTAAGCCATTCAGAGGTGGACTTGCTGGTGTGTTCTGGATCATTGTTCTGCTGCAGAACCCAAGTGCGCTTCAGCTTGAGGTCACCAACAGATGGCCGGACGTTCTCCTTCAGGATTTTTTGGTAGAAGCAGAATTCATGGTTCCATTTACCACAGCAAGTCTTCCAGGTCCTGAAGCAGAAAAACAGCCCCAGACCATCACACTACCACCACCATGTTTTACTGTTGCTATGATGTTCCTTTTCTGAAATGCCGTGTTACTTTTACGCCAGATGTAATGGGACCTACACCTTCCAGAAAGTTCCACTTTTGTCTCGTCAGTCCACAGAGTATTTTCCCAAAAGTCTTGGGGATCACTTTTTCACACAAGGCCATGTAGGTTTGGATTTTATATCCCCCTTACTAATCGAAATCTTCATTTAAAAACTGCATTTTGTGTTTACTTGTGTCATCTTTGTCTAATATTTAAATTTGCTTGATGATCTGAAACATAAAAGTGTGACAAACATGCTAAAAAATAAGAAATCAGGAAGATGTGGGACTTTTTAAATATATGCAAAGGGCGGGGCTTGCCAGTTCCACCAATCACCAAACATCTACGTATTTCAGTTGTAGCTCAGGTGGAAGAGCAATCGTCCTTCAACCGGAGGGGCGGGGGGTCGATTTCAGGCTTCTACATGTCGAAGTGTCCTTGGGGAAGACACTGAATGTGCCTATCGGGGTGTGAATGTGTGTGTGATTGTGTGTGTGAGTGGGTGAATGTGACATGTAGTGTAAAGTACTTTGAGTGGTCTGTATGACTGGAAAAAGCGCTATACAAGTACAGTCCATTTACCATTCCTATGGAACCTCAAAAAGACCCTGCCTCAGAGTAGCAGCTAACAAGGCTCTAGGAACAGAGGGCCAAGGTCCCTCGTTCCTATATGCCTGCATCCACAAAACAAAACTAAAACGAAGTTATATAACCTTCCCAAAAAGGTTTTAGGAACTCCAGAAGGTTCCTACAGTCCGAAAGCGCCTATTATTACATGGTCTCTATCCATGTTTTGGAATCATGTTTTCGGACCACTTTGATCAGCTGATAGTGACGTCATCAAACATAAAGCAAGTCACTCCAGGTCACATGATCCAATGAGAGATAGATCCGCTCCTGCAAAGGTACAATGTCTGGCTTTAGACCTCAGAGCACGGAAATAATCTGTTACTACTTATATTAGGCTAATGTTCGGGTCTAAAGTTACACGGTATCGCTTTAAGTCTATCAGAAAATGTCAAAATTTGTGTCTTTATAAATGTTGATATCATACCTTTAATTTCCTCTCCAACCTTGTCTAACATTGATGATCTCTGGTTGTTTAGTAATTAGTCATATTCCAGTAAGACGGATGAACAGCTTTATCAGACTAATATTAATCGTGGTTAATATTCATGTTGCTCTGTCATAAAATAAGATGAACACAATCCAAAGGCAGCAGGAGATTTTTGCAAGGAGTTGAAATCACAGTTTATAGATGACGCAAGAGTCATCTATCAATTTAAGAGGACATCACATGCTGATTTAACACAATCACTTTCATTTGAATCAAATCACAAAAGGCAATAAAAATATCAAGCTATAATATTTCTGAGCTGAATCAAACATTTAATCTGCTCTTTTAAGAAAACTAGACTCGATCAGATTCTTACATCAGTCTCTGCTTCGTCTCTGCTTCGTCTCTCCTTCGTCTCTCCTTCGTCTCTCCTTCGTCTCTGCTTCGTCTCTGCTTCATCTCTCCTTCGTCGCTGCTTCGTCTTTCCTTCGTCGCTGCTTCATCTCTGCTTCGTCTCTGCTTATCTCTGCTTCGTCTTTGCTTTGTCTCCTTCGTCGCTGCTTCATCTCTGCTTCGTCTCTGCTTCGTCTCTCCTTCGTCTCTCCTTCGTCGCTGCTTCGTCTCTGCTTCGTCTCTCCTTCGTCTCTCCTTCGTCGCTGCTTTGTCTCTGCTTCGTCTCTGCTTCGTCTCTCCTTCGTCGCTGCTTCGTCTCTGCTTCGTCTCTCCTTCGTCGCTGCTTCGTCGCTGCTTTATCTCTGCTTCGTCTCTGCTTCGTCTCTGCTTCGTCGCTCCTTCGTCCCTGCTTCGTCTCTGCTTCGTCTCTCCTTCGTCGCTGCTTCGTCTCTGCTTCGTCTCTCCTTCGTCGCTGCTTCATCGCTGCTTCATCTCTGCTTCGTCTCTGCTTCGTCGCTCCTTTGTCTCTGCTTCGTCTCTCCTTCGTCTCTGCTTCGTCTCTGCTTCGTCTCTGCTTCGTCTTTGCTTTGTCTCCTTCGTCGCTGCTTCGTCTCTGCTTCGTCTCTGCTTCGTCTCTCCTTCGTCGCTGCTTCGTCTCTGCTTCGTCTCTCCTTCGTCGCTGCTTCGTCGCTGCTTTATCTCTGCTTCGTCTCTGCTTCGTCTCTGCTTCGTCTCTCCTTCGTCGCTGCTTCGTCTCTGCTTCGTCTCTCCTTCGTCGCTGCTTCGTCGCTGCTTTATCTCTGCTTCGTCTCTGCTTCGTCTCTGCTTCGTCTCTGCTTCGTCGCTCCTTCGTCCCTGCTTCGTCTCTGCTTCGTCTCTCCTTCGTCTCTGCTTCGTCTCTCCTTCGTCTCTGCTTCGTCTCTCCTTCGTCGATGCTTCGTCGCTGCTTTGTCTCTGCTTCGTTTCTCCTTCGTCTCTGCTTCGTCTCTGGTTCGCCCTTGCTTCGTTGCTGCTTCATCTCTGGTTTGTCTCTGCTTTGTCTCTGCTTCGTCGCTGCTTCGTCTCTGCTTCTGTATTTTAGCAGCTGGAAAAGTCCTGAAAAAGTCCTGGAAAAGTCCAGGAAAATAACTTCAAGAAAAGAGTGGGAAGGGATCACACATCACGACTGCATGAAAACAAACTCACCACTTGTGCTAGTTTAAAAGTCCAAATGCATCTCCGTGCTGTGAACATAATCCAACAAAAACCTCTTTATGCTCTTTATTTATGGATATTCTGACAGTTTTCCAGCCTTAAATTCACAGGAAGATCTAATAAATCCCACATGAACCAGTCAGTCATCACTCCTTACCAGGGAACTCTGATGGGATTCATAACTAACATCTGTGCTCGGTATTGGCAAGTACTCAAATGTACACTTAAAGTTTTAGAACACCCTTATTTTTCCTGTTCTTTATGGCAAAATAGATGAAGTTGTAGAGTAAGTATTCAAGAAAAGTTGGTAGCGCGATGGGAAGCGGTGGCACCACTTTTCAAGGCTCGATCAACAGATATTGTTGCAGAACAGGTTTAAATTATTGACTCATATTTTGCTGCCTAAAATGCTCTTACACTAAAAATATACATTGTTTTTCAGCGCAGGGAGTCCTTATTCTTGTTTCAACCTCTGGCAGCTCATTATTTTTTACCTTTGTATCATCATTGCGCTTAAACTGCTTGAATTTTAGGGGGATCTAAACTTTTGACTGGTAGTGTAAGAACTAGGGCTGTCAAAATATTAATCCAAGATTAATCCCATTGTCAAAGAAGAGATTCATTTATTCTTTAGTACTGCTTTATGCAGAAAATACATTGACTTTTTTTTTAAGGCTAATGCCATGCCTGAGGTCTGTGAGTAGTCCAGGACTCAGACCTGAATTTCAGCTTTACATTCAGACAGTTGTGAAGTCAGCCTGTGAGAATCGGCAGCATTCTGGACTAAACAGCCGCCGTCTGAGGATTTTTAGGGAGACATGTAAGGACAGGGTTTCAGTCCTCTAGTCTACCAAAGATAAATGCAGAATTCTTGGTGAGACACCTTTAATCCTAAATATGTTCTAGAAGTGAAAAAAGTAATGTGATTAATCAGGATTAATCTTTTGACAGCCCTAGTAAGAACTTGTAAAAATTTGTTATGTCTGCATCCCTAGTTGTAAAAATATGCCAAACAACTGTACAACAATGGCACGCTGTGTTGTTCCGGTTCCCGTAACACTTTACAATAATGGTGCAAATCATATAGTTAACTAATGTGTAACACATGATAAACAAATAATTAGTTAATGAAGCATCTATCAGGAATTCCTACTGCTCATCATGATCTAATGATGATCTCAATGGGGATTTATGTGATTACTTCACACTTCATAGATCATCATTGATGAACATTAATTCATGCAATCATCAGTACATTGACAAATTTTCCAGTTCAGGCCAAAATATACTATCATTTATTTTCATAATGTTGATTTATTTTCCTTTATGTGCAAGACTAACCTAAAGAAGCTCATGTTGGTGTATCAGTATATATTCATTCCAAGTAAATCCCCACCATTAAGATTTCATCGTTACTTAAAGGGACTAGAGGCAGGAATTAAAAACAAACAAACATGCATGTCCATTTTTTTCCATACTAATAGGTAATGAAGCGCTAAATACCAAAAATAACGTTTCCACCACGTTTCTCTCCGTTGCCTTGAACAGGCTGTGTGCTGCATAAAGCTGCAATTCGGTGTCCGAATTTCCCGCGCTGCCCTGCGGACGTGACGTCATTAACGCTACATCCGCAGTTTTGATGCAGGAAGAAGACGGTCACAGTAAATTCAAACACTGTAAGCGACAGTTATGGATTATTCTGCCGTCAGCAAACGATCCAGATCAACTGAAAGACACTAAAAAGTGGAACTACGGAGAAAAAGGTGAGGAAACAACATGATAGCTTCAGTTTGTGCTCCCGTGACGGCTTGGCTCGTGGCTGCAGTTACCTGAAGCGCCAGTCTCGAGTTTAATTTCTTAATCTTGCCTCAAGTCCCTTTAATGATAATTTTAAGATGAATGTGTCCCCTCATGCAAAGTCATATCTAATTCAACATTGTGGCTAACTCAAACAGCCTCTATTATCCCTCTGGAAAAACTCACTTATGAATTTAACGATAAGCAAAATCTGTTCTGGAAAATTTGGACACTAATAAATTCCTATTTTAAGGAATTTTTTGTTACATAAGTAATATTTTTCTCTTCAAATGAACGAATTAACTAATTAATTAACAAATTTTTTCAATATATTTTTTGTTACTTTCATTATTATAAAGAATGGGTTTTTTGTTTGTTAATTTTTGTTTTGTTTTTATGTTTTTTTTCATGATGCCTTCACCACACTGTGTAAGAAGGCAGCAACAATGAGGTTAGTGTTAACTGCCGTTATCACAACAAGCTCACAAATTATTAATTTACCCTTTTTTTCTCTTCCTTCTTTATATGCTTTATGTGAATATACTGTACTGATGGATTGTGGGGAGGTGGGGTAAAGGAATTACCGCTTTTGATAATGCTCTGGTCTTTTCTGTTTGTGACACCTTGATTATCTGATTGACATTATGGTCACAGAAATACAAAAGAAAAATTCAATAAAATACTACAAAAAAACAAACAAACAAAAAAAAAAACCCAACGTATTTTCAAAATATCATTTTGGTTTACAAAATCAGCTGGTTTACGTGTCAGAGTGAAATGTTTACCATTGTTATACAATTTTATATATATAAAAAAAGAAAAGAAATAAAGACTGAAAATAAATTGTCGTATATTTTGGTCTAAACTGGAAAGTTTGTTAATGTATCGATGGATGCATAAATCAGTGAATTGATGTTCATCATTGATGATCTTTGACGTGTGACGCAATCACATCCACATCATTAGGAATTCATGATAGATGCTTCATTAGTTAACGGTTAGTTCATCATGTGTTACGCATTAGTTAACTATATGATTTGTACCGTTACTGTAAAGTGTGTCGCAGCTCCTTCATGGTACCAAACCTCTGACCTCTTGTTTAGCCCAACGAAACCGAGTGAAGACATCTCATGTCCCAACAAACCAAAGCAGATTATACGGACAACTCAGGTTCCTCCGCAAACCTGCTTAACTCAGAGTAATTACAGTTGACACGCTCACTCCGTAAGACGTTAATCCCTCCGGAATGACAGGTCACTCTGGGAGAATGCTGAGGCTAATCAGGCTGTTTACTTTAATCCTTCCTCTCTGCTTTTTATCGTTTCCTTTGTTGAGTCCACGTCTTGCAGAGATGTCTGGATGCAGGTCCGATCGCAGCTCCACGGACTTCACAGATGACCACCGTGGACTTCAAGTAATCCGTAAACCCTCCTGAATTTTGGGATATATTTGTATTTATGTTGATATTTACATTTAACAGAACTTTGATCATTTTTTAAATGATGTAAAGTAACCTGGGGTGGGGGGGGGGGGGGGGAGTGTGCTTTGAGTGTCTTGAGCTAATTTAAATGTTGATGTTTACTGGCTGTTTTCATCTGGTGCTCTGATGTTTCGAGGGTAGGTCTGGAATTCCGCTAGTTCTGAACTATTCATGTTTGGTAAAAGTTCACTACTAGCAGAACTCGGATTTGCTCCCGACGATCGACGGGACCTTGAGCACCAGAGGTGAAGGTCAGCCACGTCTCCCTGCTGCCGAGCTGCAGCTACGCTGATGTGAAGTGAACCAAAGCGGCTTTGCTCTTCTTCATCAGGTCTTTTGTTCACTTGACATCAGGTGATGTTGTTTGTGTTTACTTTGTTTTGTATTTAATGACCAAATTCTCCTTCTTTGCAGCGTAGATCTTCCTGAACTCAGAGGTAACTGAAGTCCTTTCCTCATCAACCAGGCAACACGTAACCAGACGTTAACATTCTTCGTTTTTAGATGTAGAAGTTTCATCTGTTACCTTCCTGGTAAATATTCTCTTCATTGCAATACAAGAACATTCTGAGAATAAAATCCTGCGTTTTATACATAAAATATGTTAGAAATCCAAATATAATTGTCCTTATATTGGTGGGAAAGTCGAACATCATGTACTTTTTTGTAAATAAATTGCAAATAATAGTCTATTCTGAGGTAAAAGGCAATTCAGTTAAAAATCTTCAGTTAAAAAAAATTAATTTCAACTTCTGCTGTATTTATGAAACACTTCCAAAGAAAAAAGCAACCTAAAGCTTCACAGATCAGCAGTTCTGTCGTTGCCTGTTAGCATCGTTGCTTCACAGAGTCTGAAACTGATTAATGGTTTGATTAATTGCAGGTTGTCTGTGTATTTTGCTTTTATTCTCAGTTTCAGGACCAAACTGACTGCATATTAACTGACAGAGACTGCCTGTAAATGTTCCCTCAAAGCAGCTGCGTGTGTTTGTTCATGCATGTTCATCATACAGAATATCCTGTAAACACTGCAAGATAATGCTCTTAAGCGTCCGTTTAATGATTAAACAGCAGCAGCCTCCAGTGTTGTGAACAGGAGCAGACTAGTAAGAAAAACAAACTTGACTCTCTTCATTTGTGGAGTCTTCACTGCAGTTTGCAAGAATTACACAAAACCAGGTTGCATACAGACTACAATGCAGGGCATCTGTCTGAAGTTTGCTTTGGTCTGATTGTTTCTGGTTGTAAATAATTGATTTTTCATTCACAAATTAAACTTATCAAAAACCTTATAAATAGAAATATATATTTTTTTAATTCCCAGTTTTTACAGTACTTGCTGCTGTCCAGTTACTGCATGGTGGTACTCCAGAGTCAGTGTGACGCCATCTTCAGGACAACTGCTGCACATGTCTGCACTAAAAGAGCAGGATGCCCACAAAGCGTTGCAGTGCGTTGCATGCAGTGGAGATGTGTTTTTACAGCATTATTATAAGGAAAGGTGAAGAAAGACCCTGTGTCATGTTTTACATTTAATCAAATGTGGTTTGCTCATGTTCAGATTTCATGCAAATAGTTGTTCTTTATAAAGTGTGAGCACAGAGCCACTGAAGATCGTTCATTTTTGTTTCATTTATGAAATATGCTGGGGATTTTTTGGTTTAGCATATGTTTGCAGATCCACAATGTGTAAATACTGCAGAAATGGGGTTTGTTTTCAGCTTATTAATTTGCCTTTTACTCACATATTTCTGTTTGTCTCAGATCAGTAACTGACTGGTATTATTATACAGTCGTCCTCAAAATTATTCCCTGCAGTTAAAGAAAAGACTAAATTCACTATAGTAATTTAAATAACAAGAAACTAAAGAAACTAATATTAAATAAAAATTTACAAAATTATAATTTAGTGAAATAAAACATTGATTTGGAATTGTGGTTGGAAATAATTATTTTAAAAAAACAAACAAAACAACAAAAGTGTCCCAGACACATTAGAGCATCTTTCCCATGAACATGGACCAACATACCTGTCAACAGGTGCAGACGTCTGATTGGACGTTACAGAAATCACCTGATTGCAGTGATTGGCTCAAACAAAATTTTAGCTTCGGAGCCCCATCCTGCTTGTTTACTTGTTTTATTTTTTGTTTGTTTGTTTTTAAAATTTATTTCAAACTATAATTCAAAATCAATGTCATGATTTTCATGGAATTTTTATGTATTGTTACTTTTGTCAATTTCATCTTATTTCACTGACAGCTGATTATTTTTCCTTCTTTAATTTGAGGGTATGAATAATTTTGAGGACGACTGTACGTACCTATTCATACCAAATCAAAACTTCCAACTGTATGGGGTAGTTTGTGTCTAAAGTAAGAAGGGAAAGTGGTTTGGAAGCAGTTTGGGGCCTCCACCGTGAAGAAGCAGTTTTCTTTCCCCAATCACAATATCTCAGCGAGAAAAGCTTCTTTAAATGGAGAGTATGAATAATTTTGAGCTGAAGTTGAAAAGCTGAAGTATTCAAGTTTGTTAGCCAGGAAAACATAGATAGAGGGTTTACAGTAAATAATTCTTCATTTATTCTATGTTACTACACATATACAAGTATATTTTGCCTTGACATGCTGGACAACTCATTCAAGGTTTCAGAAACACATCAAGCATTTCTTGTGTGTTTAATGGGCATCCATGACCTGAATTTTTCTGGTAGAACAAACATGCACATTAAATGACCTTTCAACACAAATTATTACATTAAGTAAAACATTTTTGTCTATTTTTTTTTTTTTTTAGCATTTTTCTTTGCAAAACTCTTAATCTGGAAATACATAATGTGACTCAAGTGCAATTTCCATCCCACCACAACGAAGACAGCCTAAAACCCTAATTTGGCCCCACTTTTGAGACTTCAGTTGTCGATGACGTTGACGACTCCTCATCATCAGTGACGCTCATCCCCAACATCTTCTTCATGCATGAGCGAAACTGAAAGGCAGAAGAAACACGAACACTTAAGCTGCTTTGCTGTTCAGCCCTCAAGAGACGCTGCCCTTTCAGGTTTTCCCTGCGTCCCCCCCTTCACCACAGCAGAGTCAAACCCGAGGATCGAACAGCTGATTCAGTTCTGCACAGGGACTCGTTGAATTGAATCAGGTGTGAAGGAGCAAGGACACATGGAAGAGCTGCAGGATGAGGGCCAACGTTCCCCACTGCTTCTTCTAAACAGGACAAAATATCCACAAAAATCCATGTGATCATGCAAACAATTACAAAAACAAGATAAGTAACTCATAAATGAATGCAATGTAATTCCATTTGAGGATATATTAATGTCTATTCGGGCTGCAACAATACATGTATTTGTATCGAACCAAACCGTACGGGTGTGTATTGAATATCAAACAATACAGGGTTTTAAATTTATTTGATCAACTTGTGTTCTGATGATGAGCTCTGTGCTGAAAACTCAGCAGATCTGAGTTTGACTACATTCAGATCTGATGTTTGGAACTACTTTGGTTTTCATTTTATACGACCGTGATGGTGAGCCGTTGTGGACAAAAAGCACATTGGGTTAAAAAAAGCCATAAAAATCTGAATTTTTTGTATCAAAATAATATTGAACCGTGACACTAAAGCATCGAACTGTATCCAACCGCATTTCTTTTTGTATTGTTGCGCCCCTAATGTTTATGATTCAGTAATCTTTATAAACTCTGAAAGTTGCATCTACACACTAAAAAATGCTGGGTTATTTCATCAACCCAACTGCAGGGTTAAGAAATGTGTAACCCATTTTGGGTTATTATTTTGGTTACTTTTTGTGAATCCATGCTTTGGGTTAAACACTGGAAATTGCTGGGTTGTTTTTTTCACCAACCATTTGGGTTTGGTATGTTTCTGTTAGAGGCAGCGGGATTATTTTCAAAACTCAATGTATCTGGACCACAAAGGCTCATGGGAAATACAATTGCAGCAGAAATGTAACCTTTTATGATAGTTATCCTATAAATTTGAACTAGGTGTTGTCCTGTCTTAGTCATGTTCACATTTAGCCAGTCTTAGAAAAATTCTGTTCAGTTTGAATGTTAAAGTTGGCACTGTGAGTGTGAAGGACAGTACAGGGAGATAAACTCACGACCAAAGATGGCTTTTTAGGGTCTGTTCTGTCCCTGACTCTGCATACTCCTTTGCCCAGAGAAATATGAAAGTGTAATTTCCAATTTGGGATTGTCTTTGGTTTTACAAATAACAATTTTAAGTAACTTGTCCCAGAATTTGGATCGGGCAAATGACCAATTTGCATAGTCAAAACAACACGTTAATTAATTTTCACCTAGTACTTGAGTTAAACGTGTAACCCATCTAGTTGGCTTAAAATTCACAACCCATTTTGTTGGGTTGGTGCTATATTGACCGATAAAACAACAGTTAAGAAGGAAAGGCCTGCGCCAAAAGATGGTCACTGAAGATCATAAGACCGGGGTGTCCAAAGTCAGCCCTCGGGGGGGCCGCTGTCCTGCAGGTTTTCTTTCCCTCCTCGCTTCATCATACCTGACACAATTAACTGAGTCTAACAGCTGATGAGGTTCTGTACAGTGCACACTAAAAACTCCTGCGTCAAAAATGACCCATTGTTACATGCAGAAAGGTTCCTGCCATTTCCTTTTTGCCTTTCAGCTCTAGTCAGAGGGCAATGACCTGATTGGAGCAGCTCTGACTCCTCATTGGCTGGACAATGAGGAGCACACCTGGCGGTAGTCTTTAAAGCATAACTTTCTTGTTTTTTTCTACCTGGACCTCATTTCAAGGAGTATATATGTGGATTTACTCACCAATAAAATTTCTGCGTCGCTTTCGACTCCTTTGGAAGATATTACATTGAGTCGCCCTTCGGTGTACATCCAGTAGGGATGGGCGATATGGACTAAAAAATGTATCACGATAATTTCTCTTATTTATCACGGTAACGATAAATGACGATAAAAGCTATCAGCAAAATATTTTGTATTATAAATCTGTCACTAAAGTCTGTCTTGAAAGCCCTACAAAATACCAGAAGCCACTATATCAATTAAGTTCAAGTAGTACTACACCTGTATTGCAAAACTGTAGTGACACCAATCAAACAAGTCTGAAATATGAGAGACCAAATTCCACATTTATTAAAACGATGCAAACGGCAAAACTAACTTTGTTTATTAAAAAAACCAAAGTAAAACACAACCTGGTAAATTGTCATCTCACGATAAAAACGATAAATTCAAATTGTTATTGTGGGGAATTTCTTTGACGATATATCGCACACGATAAAATATCGCCCATCCCTAACATCCAGTATAATGTGAGTAGAAATAGCGAGCTGCTCGTCTCAGCTGTACGATGGAAGTGCACATCGTGAACGCGCGGCCCTGAAAAGTGTGTAGAACCCCGGTAACTAACGGAAAGCTAAATCTGGACTCACGGGACAATAGTACTCATTCGTTTGTTCATTCTACTTAAAGGATTGGCAAAAATCAAGGAGTTTCACTGCAGATAATGTCTCATAGAGAGACTGCCCTGTCTCCACCATTATACAGGATGTACACGGAAGGGCGACTCAACGTAACATCTTCCCAAGGAGCCAAAGTAATGCAGAAATTTTACCGGTGAGTAAATGCATGTACAGTATAAACTCCTAAGGTCCAGGTTGAAACAAAAGTTATCCTTTAAAGGCAGCAGGAGCTGCCTCCTCGCCCTCTCTTCCCTGGTTCTGGCTTGGCAGTGAAGCAGGGAGCTGCAAACAGGTATGTGGTGGGGGGTTGTGGACCAGTTAGTACATGTACCCTATACATGTCTGCACATAGATAATCCTGTGTCTATTCCCACTAGATTTTGTGGTTGGTGCCACCTCATGTATATGTTTGATTAAGTTATTTCTTAGATGAGTTAGGTAGGTCTTTTGTTGTTTCCTTTAACCTTCAGATTGAGCTTTTAGGTCTGTTTTCTTATTTGTTTGACACAACCTCATGTCCTTTCCTCCCCCACAGGTAACAGCAGCTCATGTTTTGTCTTCCATAACAGCCATACTGCCATAAATAAACATCTTTTTTACTCATATACAACACTTTGTCATCATTCCATTGTTGGGTTGCACCCCCCATAATGGGTTATTTTTGACCCACTGCTGGGCTAAAAAGGGACCAACCCAGAAAACTGGGTTATGTTATTTTTACCCAACTTTCAGGTTGAATATTTAACCCAGAAGTTGGGTTATGTTGACTACAATGTTGGGTTATTTTGACCCAGCTGGGTCATCTGGGTTGAAATAACTGGAGCTAGACACCCCTGCCATAAGAGGTCTTCAGTGACCTCATCAGTATAAATAATGTCTGTCTGGTTGAAATGCTGCTCAGCTTCAGCTCGGAAGCACAAAGCCTGTTAAAATCCTCCATAAGCCCACCTGCTTATTGAGGAGGACGTAGATGACGGGGTTGTACACGGTGGAGGCCTTGGAGACGCAGGAGGGTATGGTCGCAAGTCTCAGATCAAACTGTTCCCCGCGGTGGTTGACGATCCAGATGGCAAAGGAGGCGTAGGGCAGGTAGCACACCAGGAAGCCCAGCACCATGAGGACCACCATCCTGGTCACCTCCCTCTCTGCCTTCTGGGTGGAGGCAGACTCAGCTTGGGCCTTTGCTGCCTGTTGATGGCACAGAAATAGTAATCAGTGAATCTAGATTTAGTCCTGACAATGACAAATATGATATATTTCCTACCGATTTCAGGGTGAGGAGCAGCTGTGAGTAGCAGAAACAGATGACAGAGAAAGGAACAGCAAAGCAGAAGCAGAAGAGGAAAAGCACGAAGGATTCTGTGTTGTACTTGTTGCCTGTTGTGTACCAGTCTGGTCCACAGGAACACTGGAAGCCCTCTGGAATATATCTGGAACGACAGTCGGTCACGCATCAGTGTAATGTTGAAGTCTATGACTGTGTCCATATTTGCCACGTGCATCTGTCTGTGGCTTGCAACCCAGAAGTGTGTTGTAAAATGGGCAGGTCGTGTAGTGGGCGTGTCCTATAGTAGATGGGTTGCATAGTAGGTGGGTCATATAGCGGGCGGGTTACAGAGTGGGCATGTTGCAAAGTGAGTATGTCTCATAGTCGGGTCGCATAGTGGGTGGGTCACATAGTAGGTGGGTCATATAGTGGGGGGTTGCAGAGTTGGCGGGTCGCATAATGGTCGTGTTGTATAGTAGACAGGTCGCATAGTGGGCGTGTCTTATAGTGGGTGGGTTGTGGTTAGGGAAAGGGTCAGGGGTAGGGTTAGAATTTACCGTGCTCTCATGGGTGTCGTGGGCGTGTCGTTTAGTGATGTCACTCCACAACACGTCCACTTTACAACACACCTCTGCCTTGCGAGCTGCAGACAGACCCTTCTCAAATTTGGGCGCTTCCTACCCAGTCTACGTGGGCTAGGTCCTTCTTAAACTACGTAAGGCGGAAACGACAGGCTGTGAATTTGGACTTATTGTCCAGGCTGTGATTTTGGTCTCCTCAGCATATCTCTCATTGCCTAGCAACTGTGACGGTACAACACCGAAGCAAAGCAAATCAAATCAAATCAAATCAAATCAAATCAAATCAAATCAAGTTTATTTATATAGCCCTTTACAGTACCCATTGGACACACAAAGTGCTTTACAGCAGGGTAACAGAAAAAGAGACAATGTAAAACATCATAAAAATGTAAAGTTAAATACTGGGAAAAATTAAGAACAAAAAAGATTAAGAGCTATGAAAACAACCAACAGAGAATCAGAACAGGCTACTCGGGGGAGTGCAGGGTGTACCTAAAAGAGAGTAAAATCTTTAGTAAATAAACTAGTTAGAATTAAAAGCTAGACTAAAAAAATATGTCTTTAACTTAGATTTAAAAGAGCCCAGTTCAGTCGTGAGACGAATGTCGGGAGGCAGCGAGTTCCATAATCTCGGGCCAGCAGCTGAGAACGAGCGGTCGCCCCACTGTTTTAGTTTCGTTCTTGGGACTTCTAAGAGAAGTTGCCCAACAGAAGGAAGGGCCCTGCTGGGGTCCCGGCGGACTAGCAGGTCAGCCAGATAAGGGGGGGCCAGGCCGTTGAGGGCTTTGAAAACAAACAAAAGTCATTTAAAATCAATTCGGAAGCAGACGGGGAGCCAGTGCAGGGAAGACAGGACGGGGGTTATATGTTCCCGCCTGGACGCGCCCACCAAAAATCGAGCAGCAGCGTTCTGGACGAGCTGCAGGCGGGCGATGGAAGCCTGGTTCAGACCAACAAAGAGGACGTTACAGTCGTCCAGCCTGGAACTGATGAAGGCATGGACAGCCGTCTCCAGGTCCCCACAGTTAAGAAAAGGTTTTACCTTTGAGAGGAGACGGAGTTGGAAAAAGCTGGTTCTGACGATGGCGCTGATCTGTTTTTCAAACTTGAGGCCACACCGAAGCAAGAATGGAGCTTAAAAATCTTCTGAGTTTTCTCTATGTTTTGCTGATTTTAGAGGAGTCACAGCAGCTTTATCGTCGTCGCTGACCTGTTTTATTTCTCCAGCCGAGAGAAAATCCAGGTAAATTTATTTTATAAAGTTTTTAAGAGTCTTATGTGAACTTTAGCTAAATTCATGGATAATAGTAACAAATGAAAGACCATAATATTGACTTGTACATAATTGGAAAAAATCATTAAAAAATAATAAAATTTATTAAGTTAGAATACAGTAGAATATTTTTTAGTGTTGGTGCGCAAATAAATTTACTTGCAAATCCAGAGAGCCTCAACTCATCCTTCTTCCTTTGAAATTTTTAGTATCTATTTGATCTTTTTAATTTAAAAAAAACCCCATTTTGTTGTTTTCGCTGCGCATCAATATTTATTTATTTCCTGTTAAACAATTGTTTTTGTATAATGTCCTGTACGGCCTGCAATGCATCTTGGGATAGGATTAGCCACGAAGGATACATCAGACCATCCTTCTAGGGAAAATATGGCCACATTTGTAGGCTGTATTTGAAGGAGCCTTCGAATTTGGACAGCCTTGGTTGCATCGTTGTGACGTAATTGGCCTTCAAATCCGGCCTTAGAAGGACGTAGCCACCAAAATTGGGCACAGCCTATATGGTGATTATAGCCACACATACTCTGAAGCCTCACACTACACTGCAAAAACTTCAATCTTATCAAGTATAGTTTTCTAATTTCTAGTCAAAATGTCTCATCACACTCAAAATAAGACAAAATTACCTAAAGAGAAACATTCCAGTGAGATATAGGAACTTATTCTAAGGCAATGCATCTTATTTCAAGAAATCTTATCACGAAAATTTAGCTTGTTCTATTGGCAGATTTGTTTATGCCTATTACAAGCAAGACAATCTTGACCACAAGCAAAATTTTCTTGATGAGATTTCTTGAAGTAAGATGCATTGCCTTAAAATAAGTTCCTATAGACCAATCCGGCCAAATGCCACAAGTAGACCGCCCGCCATTGCAATGGTGGCGTTTCTGTACATGTGTAATGAGAACAGATGAGAATTTGACTTTTTTCTTCCCAACATGGAGGAAATGTGGAAGGACGTCACATTCCTGGTTGTTGGAACATCAGAGGAAAACTTTAATGTGGTAGAAGATGATCACGGACATTTATTTCATGAAGATTTCTGCTGTCTGTGACAAAAGTGGACGTTTCCTGCAGCCTTTAGTTTCATCTGCAGGACATGTGAAGGCTAACCGCCTTTGAAAGAGTTTAGTTTTTTAAAACCTTCTTTTAAGTAATCACAAGATTTCCGTGTTATTCCAGTGTGGTTTGTCATTAAAGCCAGTTTCCAGAGATGAATAATAGTTTAAATTAATGCTCCGATGTAAAAAATAAATAAATGTCAGAATACTTTAGAGATCTCCGGATAGCATACCTATAGGTGATCTTAACCTTAGACGACTGTCCAACGTTGTAAATCCAGATATTCACGCTGCTTTCCATGTTAACAGATAAGAGGTAATTGGGACTCGCCACCATTGCAATGGCGGCGCCGCAAGATGGCGCAAAACACAAAACGTTTGTCGGATTAGTCTATAGGCTATCTCACTGAAATGTTTCTGTTTAGGTAATTTTTTCTTTTGTTAGGTTAGAAAAATATACTTGGTAAGATTTGAGTTTCTGCAGTGTATAATTAGAGAAAATGAAGGAAAAGTTTGTTTTGAATCAACAATGCTGTCTTTATTCATGCACTCACCTGCTCCATCCAACCAGAGGAGGAACTGCAGCAGCCAAAGCACAGAACCAAGTGAGGGCACACAAGCCTATAGCATGCTCCGACTTGAAGGCAAAGTTTCCGAGTGGTTTGCAGATAACCAGCCATCTTTCAAATGCAATCACAGCAAGAGACCAAAGGCTCACCATGCCTGGAAAAAAAAATATCACTTAACATGAGCCAACTAATGACATCATAACTCTTCTCTTGTAAGAACAGGATTAACGGTCCTTACCTCCCAGAGTTGCAGTAAACCCTTCGATCTTGCAGCCCAGAGGCCCAAGAGCCATGTATCTGAAGGCAAAGCAGTAGAAACAGGTGAAGGAACCCACGGAGGATACGATGAAGTTCGCCACCGCCATGTTGACCAGGATGTAGTTCAGATGAGAGCGGAGTTTCTTATAACTGACAGTGCAGGCGATTGTAAGGAGGTTGATGCCCGTTCCAAACACAAACAAGAAGAACATCAGTGCAGACATTGAATAAAAGACCCCCCGGCTTCCTAAATGGTCCTGCGGGACGAGGAATGGGCTTATCGCTGAGATGTTGTCGATGTCCACCTGGATGGGGATCCAGAAGTCCTCCTGGAACTCCACCTGCCGATATCCCCTCATTTTCCTCTATCGGCTGCTGAGTTTTGTTTGAAAATGAATGCCTCGCACCGTTTAATGATCCGCTTCTACGGTTGGTTTTAACGGAGCTGTGCTTCTCCTGTTCACTGGTGGCGAGTTGCTGCCTTTATAGGAACTTTGAACATTACTACGGCTCAACTTAATTGGCTCTCCGACAGGATTTAAAGCTTTACATGCATTCTGACAACATCTTATACCGCCTTTAGGCTAATGCAGAGATTAGTGTCTTAGTAGCAGAGTAGCCAAATATCTTCTCATTAAATCTTGACGTAAGAACCCAGAGAGCAACATAATCTGTTTCCAGGTAATGTCCAGTTTTCTCAGCTTGTGCCAGTTTATGTATGTCCACCATGTCTCTGGGAATGATTATTAAGCAAATATTGACAATTTACTGGTTTTCAATCGTCTGGTTAAAGGTGTTATTATGACTGTTAGTGGGTAGAAAAGGACCTGATTTCCAGAATACTGTAATTTTAAACAATATTTGAAGCCAAAGTTTGGGATTTTTTTTTGTTGCAACATTTTTATTTCAGTCAAAAATGAATCCATATGTTTTTCTCTAATTTAGCTAGTTTCCAAACCTCATTGGGCCCATTTAAACCCCCGGTTGCTGGGTTTTATGGCAGCGCCACAGGAAGGTTAATAATCTCCTAAGTCGTTCTCTCAGAACTTGTGTTGATCTTGCAGACCTCAGCTTCATCTCATTGTTTCATTTCTTCATAGGACAGGGCCTCGGTACTGTCTTTTTTTCTTTTTGCACCCCTGTTTTAGTCCCATCAGCAGTGATTGAGGCATGCAAAAGCTTCTTAGGATCTCAGAGGGAAAAACATTTCGTGCAGCCAGAGACAACGTAGAGGCTCTTCGACAGGCTCTGCATCAACGTAGAGGGCTCTTCGTAACCTACAGTACGTAGGGCACTTTATGGATGACTATAAATTAGCCTTAAAAGGTTCGTCCACTAAATACAGTTTATGGTTGGTACAGACTTACTTGGGTAGGTCTGACTTTTGAGTTGGACTAACTCATTGAAGAAACTAGTTTAAGTAAGTTTTTACAATTATCTTGATTTCAAGTTTCTCTAAGCAACACAAGTGAGTTGTTATCACTTACCAAAAGAATTAGGAAGGATTCATGTTTTGTTTTTGTTGTTTTTTAAAGAGGTTTAGGTCAACAACAGCCCAAATATCGAGTATGCGGTGTTGAAACACATCCTGCTTCCACGGCAAATTAAATTAAAATATTCCTCATCTCTTATGATTGATTTGTTTACCCTTCTGTCTCTATGGGTCTAACCTTCAACACATTATACAGGGAGTGCAGAATTATTAAGCAAATGAGCATTTTGACCACATCATCCTCTATATGCATGTTACTCCAAGCTGTATAGGCCCAAAGCTTACTACCAATTAAGCATATCAGGTGATGTGCATCTCTGTAATGAGAAGGGGTGTGGTCTAATGACATCATCACCCTTAATCAGGTTTATTAGGTAAACATAATTATTAGGCAACTTAACAATGAACTAATATATACCCATTTCAATGATTTATTTTCACCAGGTAAACCAATATAACAGCTCAACATTCACAAATATACATTTCTGACATTCAAAAACAAAACAAAAACAAATCAGTGACCAATATCGCCACCTTTCTTTGTAAGGACACTGAAAAGCTGCCATCCATGGATCCTGTCAGTGTTTTGATCTGTTCACCATCAACATTGCAGCAGCAGCAACCACAGCCTCCCAGACACTGTTCAGAGAGGTGGACTGTTTTCCCTCCTTGTAAATCTCACATTTGATGAGGGACCACAGGTTCTCTATGGGGTTCAGATCAGGTGAACAAGGAGGCCATGTCATTAGTTTTTCTTCTTTTAGACCCTTTCTTGCAGCCACGCTGTGGAGTACTTGGATGCGTGTGATGGAGCATTGTCCTGCATGAAAATCAGGTTTTTCTTGAAGGATGCGGACTTCTTACGTGGCCTAATACACCTGATATAGGGTGATGATGTCATTAGATCACACCCCTTCTCATTACAGAGATGCACAACCACCTGATATGCTTAATTGGTAGTAGCTTTGGGCCTATACAGCTTGGAGTAAGACAACATGCATGAAGAGGATGATGTGGTCAAAATACTCATTTGCCTAATAATTCTGCACTCCCTGTAATGTTTGATACTGAAAATAAACAAATTCAATAAACCTGTTCAGTGTGGAGATAACACACCACATGGTCTGACCCTGTCTGATCCAGGTTCTCAGCTCCATTTACACAGATTTTATTCAGGGGTCCAAGGGGTCGTTCGTTCATTCATTCATTCATTCATTCATTCATTCATTCATTCATTCATTCATTCATTCATTCATTCATTCATTCATTCATTCATTTTCTGTACTGTTTGTCCAATTCTGTACTTTTTGTCAAGTTACAAATCAACCTAACATGCATGTCTTTGGATGATGGGAGGAAGCCGGAGTACCCGGAGAGAACCCACACATACACGGGGAGAACATGCAAACTCTACGCAGGACTTTGAGTTGTTGTGTACATGAAATGTGCTGTACAAAAGAACTTCCCGTGGCTTGCCAGAAGAATGACGAATGTAGTGCTCATCCTGCCTCATGGAAATAGAGGGTAGGTTAACAGAGGGCAGGCTGAATGTGATTAGCAGTTGTATCAGTGCAAGGATTGGATTAGGAAATGGCAAGTCTTTCCTCCACAGTAAAGCTAATTTACAGACTTTGTGCATTAGGACTGTAAAGGTCATATGCTGAAATAAAGCTATTGTAAAGAACTAACTGACAGGGTTACAGATGTCCATCCATCCATCCATCCATCCATCCATCCATCCATCCATCCATCCATCCATCCATCCATCCATCCATCCATCCATCCATCCATCCATCCATCCATCCATCCATCCATTTTCTTCCCATTTATCCAGGATCAGGTAGCAGGGGCAGCTGCTTATGCAGGGAAGCCCAGACTTCCCTCTCCCCAGCCATATCCACCAGCTCATCCAGGGGGATCCCGAGGCATTCCCAGGCCAGCCGAGAGACGTAGTCCCTCCAGCGTGTCCTGGATCTTCCCTGGGGTCTCATCCAGGATGGGACGCACCCGGAACACCTCACCAGGGAGGCGTACGGAGGCATCCTGACTGGATGCCTGGGCCTCCACATCAGGCTCCTCTGGATGTGGAGGAGCAGCAGCTCTACTTTGACCCCCTCCCGGATGACCGAGCTCACCCTGTCTCTAAGGGAGAGCCCGGCCACTCTGCGGAGGAAACTCATTTCGGCCGCTTGTGCCCACGATCGACCGGTGAATCAAGAGCTTTGCCTTCTGGCTCAGCTCCTTCTTCACCACAACAGACCGATGCAGAGTCTTCATCACTGCAAACGGCGCACCGATCTGTCTGTCCAGCTCCCGCTCCATCCTTCCCTCACTCCTGAACAAGACCCCAAGAAACTTGAACTCCTCCACCTGGGACAGGACCTCACCCCCACTCGGAGAGGACATCCTTTTCCGGGTGAGGACCATGGTCTCAGATTTGGAGGTGCTGATTTTCATCCCAGCTGCTTCACACTCGGCTGCAAATCACTCCAGAGTTGGAGGTCACGGCCTGATGATGCCAACAGAACCCCATCACCTGCACAAAAGCAGAGACCCGATCCTGAGGCCACCAAACCGGATCCCCTCAACACCTCGGCTACGCCTAGAAATCCTGTCCATAAAGGTTCTGAACAGGATCGGTGACAAAGGGCAGCCTCGGTGGAGTCCAGCTCTCACTGGGAATGGATCCGACTTACTGCCGGAAATGTGGACCAAGCTCTGGCACCAGTCATACAGGGACAGCTTGAACAAGGGGGTCGGGTACTCCATATTGCCGGAGCAACCCCTGGAGTTTTCCAGGGGACACAGTTGGATACCCTCTCCAGGTGCCATGCCCCCTCTAGGACCCTGAAGAGGGTACAGAGCTGGTCCACTGTTCCACGACTTGGACGAAAACCACACTGCTCCTCCTCTATTCGAGATTCGACTCTCCGGTGGACCCCCCTCTCCATAACCCCAGAACAGACTTTACTGGAGAGGCTGAGGAGTTTGATCCCTCTGTAGTTGGAGCGCACCCACTGGGCCCCCTTTTTGAAGAGGGAGACCACCACCCTAGTCTGCCAGTCCAGAGGTACTGTCCCTGATGCCCATGCAATGCTGCAGAGGCGTGTCAGACAAGACAGCCCCACAGCATCCAGACACCTAAGGAACTCTGGGCTGATCTCATCTATCCCCGGGGCCCTGCCACCGAGGAGTTTTTTAACCACCTCAGTGACCTCAGCCTTGGTGAAAGGAGAGTCAAATGGATCTAACAGCCAATCAAGTTCTGCACAGAGACTCATTGATTTGAATGAGGTGTGCAGGAGCAAGGACAGATGGAAGACCTGCAGTATGAGGGCCAAGGTTCCCCACCCCTGGCTTAAACCATCAATGTACTCTACCCCTGATGGGCTTCATATTGTGAAATATTACTAAAGAGTTGTGAATCCGTGAACTGCCTGAAGCTCTTTGTCCTATCCCACGTTGGACTGATACCATGAGATAGATATACCAGGTTCATTAGATGGGGTAGCTGCTAATAAGACACACACGACACACACAGGAGCAGACTGTTTCAAGCTTATGGTAGGATAGGGAGGCCCTAAAACTGCACGCCCCGACACCCGCACTGCAGTGTAGGATTTAGACTCTCATTGGCGTCTGATGACCACAAAGGACTATATTCTTTCTGTTGAAATAAGGGTACAGCACGAGTAGGAGGCAGCACCCCTGAATAATACTGAATGTTGTGGTTCCAACTTCACACTGTGGGAAAAACAATTATGTCCCAAAAACACATAATAATTCAATAAAACACATAAATTTAGATGCAATATGCATAGAACTTGGCTTGAACAGCTCCTGACAGTCATCGAGGATAATGCTAATCTTGCTCTGTCTTTGAGTCCCGGTCATGCTCGATGGCATTCAGTGTTGGCTCCAAAGCTGGACTTGCTAAAACTCTGGATTCATGCTGCACCGGAGCGGTGATTCATGATAAATGCGTACACAGGATGATGTCCAGAACAATTATTCGTTTTTTACAAAGGAAATTTATTCACCCTTTTTTTCACCATAAACTTTAAAAATATACAATCAGAAATTGTTGCACAAACATCAGATTTCAGATTTAGTTTATTTTAAAAGGGACTATGTACAGCAGCATTGGTACAAAACACTGAATATGCCTTGAACCAGATTGTAGCCCAGCACTAATTTCCTTCTGTAGTCACTAAAACACAAAAAATACATTACACACAAACAATATAAAGATATTAATAGCAGTTGGAGGCTTTAAAAGAATAAAATGACAAAAGTAATTATAGTAATAAACATGAATTGACCCGTGCAGGGGCATGCTTTGCCGCAGCTAGGTGTTCTACTGTTTAAGCTATAAAAATATACAAAGTGATGTAGTTTCAAGTAAATTCTGGACGCTACCCACTCAGGACACTTGGATGACATTGGACGAGCAGTATGGAGGAATATTGACAAGTTTTTGTGGACTTTTATGGACCTTTTTGGTTCAGTCGCCGGTGAACTCCATTGTATGAAAGTCGGTGGATAACGATAACCCCCCCCGGATCTCCGGCTACATTTGAGATATTAAAAAAGTGCTCCAGAGTCTTGCTCAGCATGAGGGTGAGGGGAAGATGAACGCACATTATTCTGTGGGTGTACTATTCCTTTAAGTAAGCAAGGAATCTTGCACCTACAGTATGCTAGCTTGGCCCATCTGTCTTTAAAGGGGAAGTTCAGGATTTTTGACATAGGGCCTCATTTTCTAGTGAGCCAGAATGCTACTGATCACTGAAGACGGTTTCAACATATTTCATCCCGTTATTCTAGTTCCAGGAGGTCGCCGATGCTAATGCTAGTGGAGGTCAATAGGAATCTGCTAGCCTGTCATTAAAAACAATCTTATCCACCCCTCAGAACAGCCGAGGCAAATCATTTCTAACTTCAGATCTGTGTAAATGCCGTGTTAACAGAATGTTACAAATAAAACTAACCTGCTTTTCGTTGCATTTTGATTGTTGCTGCTGAGACACTTTACAAAGTTTTACTTCCTGTATTTGGCAGCAGTGATGTCATCTGCTGCTACGTGCATGTAGGAATTTAATTACACAAATATAAAGTCTAAAATATGACCACGTCTGAAAGGCATGAGGATATGTCGGATTTTGAAGATGATTTCAAACTTTTTTTCATCAAACTAACTGTCTTCATGTCTTGATGAACCGGAATACAGTGGCAAAGGTAGTAAACTGGTAAGACACTAGTTCCTCAATGTGTAATGCAAAATTTGTCATACAAGGCTAGTTTTACTAGTTTAACACACAAGTTTACTAGTTTAACACATCATTTACACAGATAATCTTGCTGATTTGCCTTAGATGTTCTGTGGAGTGGATAAAATTGGTTTTAATGACAGGCTAGCAGATTCCTATTGACTTCCACTAGCATTAGCATCAGCAACCTCCCAGAACTAGAATAACGGGATGAAATATGTTGAAACTGTCTTCAGTGATCAGTAGTATTCTGGCTCACTTGTAAATGAGGCCCTATGTCAAAAATCCTGAACTTCCCCTTTAAACAACGCAATCCCTTCTTTTGTGAAAAACACTGCATTACTCTACAAGTAGAATCACTGTACATTATTTTACTGTCAGTTATTTTCATTTGTTATTTTCCTTTGATTATTGTGCTGTATATGACTCAATCATTGCTAATTTTATGGAACTGCAAGATTTATTTTCATTATCACTGTTTATTGTTTTCTGGAATTTGACACAATATTGATAGAACATGAGTTTATTTCAAATGAATGTCAGTGTATTGTAGTTTTGATATATGGTTTAAATGGGTCCCCCCATGAAAAATAGTGGCAGCTTGCTGCCGTTAATAGGGTTCCTAGAAATGAATGAACAACCCGTGCCCTCTACTCTGAGTCGTCATTTAAGCTCTGTGACCAAGGCTAAGTGCCAAAGAGGTAACACAAACAGATTCTGTAAGCAGTGGAGTGGATTAGCTCGTACTTTGCATGAGATTATCAGGGCTGATGTTATAGGAAACCAGATTAGTGGGCGTGCTTAGCTCTTCCTTCACACAGTGGGATTAACCTGTTTAATCACTTTACCATTTTATGAGATAGTTTTTCATATCACAACGTGCACTTTGAGCACTTTTTAGTGCATTTACATAAAATCAAATTTAATTTATGTCGCACTTTTCATACAAAAACGCAAAAGTGATTGACAGACAATGGAACCTTTCGCAGTTTTCTCAGTGACCCCCCCTATCAGCAGCTAAACTAGCATCCATCTTCATCGTACCTGTGCTGTGATTCTCTCCAGCCAGTAACAGACAGTCTTATCTTGACTCTTGTTCTGTCCCTTCCTCTCTTTCTTTTCCTCTCTTCCCCCGCTAATGTTTCTTTGCGTTTCTTTATTGGATCTGATACGATGCGTTCAAACACCCGCTGTGTTCATATCTGGTTCATATCCGTTTGCTAGAAAAACAATCGTCAGCTGCAACGTCACGGCCGCGTCCCGGATGGAAAACGTACATACGGCAGTTTCTGAGCCTCGGGACGCTGCTGGGCAGTGACAGCTTGAAAATGCTGAATGTCATTCAGCATCTCATGAATGTTTGTGTGTCATCAACACGAGTCAGAAACGCAGATTTTTAAGGTCTAAAAGTTACGTTGTGGGTCTTTAAAAGCATAAAATAATAACAATGATAATGGATTAGATTTATATCGTGCACGGTCCATTATTGTTTCACTCCTCATTCATACTTGGCAGCCATTTCGCGCCTACGGCCCCTCCGACCACCACCAGAACATTCACACACATTAATACACCAGTGATGCCCCCACTGGAGGCGGGGAGGGTTGGAAGGACACAGCGACCCAAGGACAAGGACACAGCGACGGATGGCTGGGGGATCAGGATTCGAGCCGCTGATCCTTCGATCATTAGCCGACCTGCTCTACCACCTGAGCCACTGCTGCCCCCATCTATGGACCAGCCAATACCATAAAAACATGAAGAAATTTTAACCCCATCCCTCACACCCTCAAATATCAACCCACATATGCACACACACACACACACACACACACACACACACACAATTATGACATAAATCTAAGTCATAAATAAGTCTGATAACATGGCACTGAGGATGCAAGTGAGGAAAACCACCTATAAGGGGCCCTCCACCCTGAGAGGTTCCACAGTCTGCAACCACGGGCACCACTCTGACCCGGGCAGACCAGGGTAAGCTCCACACATGCTGCAGAGCCCCCCGGTCCCCCACACCGGGGCGTCCTCCAAGGCAAAACCCTGTGGGCAGACCAGACACACCTCCCAGCATGGAGGGCCCGCATGAGGAAGCACCGGAGCTAAAGGCTAAAAGATTTAAAACCACAGGAAAAGATAAAAACAGGCAACAGATACAATTATTACAAAATATGCTCAAAAATACATAAAAATTCAAAGATAAGATCTGAAAATATAAAATGTACCTGGACAATAGATAAAATTATAAAAAATTGTAAAGTAATTTTAAAATGATAAAACAAAAGAAATAAAAGAGTAAATGAAATCAGTTCAAATCCAGATTAAAAAGGTGAGTCTTGAGTCTCCTTTTTAAAATATCAACTGTCTCTGTGGTCCTGATGTCCTCCTGCAGGCTGGTCCACAGGTGGAGGACATGAGGGCTGAATGCAGCCTCTCCGTAGATTTTAGACCTCACCCTTGGATTCATAACAGGCCGCTGCCAGAGGACCTCAGCAGCCGCGACGGTTGATGTGTTAAAAGCAGATCAGATAAATAAGATGGTCCAAGACTGTTAAGGCATTTAAAAAAAATGTTTTGTTTATTACAAGCAAATGAAATCTTGTCCACTCTTAAAATAAGTTTTTTTTTAAAAAAGATTATTTTGCTTGTAATAAGGGAAAAAAAATTCTGCCAATGGAACAAGCAAAATTTTCTTGGTAAAATTTCTGAAATACGATGCATTTCCTTAAAACAAGTTACTATATCTCACTGAAATGTTTCTCTTTAGGTAGTTATGTCTTATTTTGAGTGTGATGAGATATTTTGACTAGAAATTAGAAAAATATACTTGGTAAGATTTGAGTTTTTGCAGTGAAACAAAGCTTTACACTCAGCTTAAAACCTGTGTTATCTTCATAGGTCATCTCAGCGTCACCGGAAAGTTCTCAATTAGCAGATTGAATTAGCAGACAAGTGGCTGGTAAGTGGCTGGTAAGTGGCTGACAGTCGGCAGAAAGGAGAACTTTTTCATGCCCGCATCTGTAGCTTTCATGGAGCAGAAAGTTATCTCCACATTCAGTAATACAAGTGTTTCTTTGCATGACAAGATAAGACATGCAGTAATTAAATTCCAGAACTGTCTGTAGAAACAAAACAACATAATGAATTAGTTTGACAGTGATTAATTATCAGCAGTTTAACAGAATACAGAATAAAATATCATAAAATTCAGATAATAATAATAATATGACTTTATTTTCTTCTAACAGGCCTCGTGTGGGGGTCATGTGACTGAGGTTTGGCAGCTACACAATCAGTGATGTAAATCAAGGCCATATTTGGGCCAAACATCGTTCGTTATCAGGGCTGTGTGATTCCATTTCTTTTCCAACAGAAATCATCTGAAAAGCTGTAAAAAAGCGGGAAAGTGGCCGGTGAAGCAGACTGACACATGGATGTGTGGCGGTGGAGAGAGAGAGAAAAACACCGCCATAATCCTCCACCTCTAGCACTTATTCAGCTTTGTCTTGATCTCTTTAAGCTCTCAAAGTAAAGGTTTCCAGTCGGTTTGTAAGACTCTTACAGAGTGTTAACAATTACCGACGGCTCAGGATGGTGGAGAAGATCCAGGACTCTGACTGAGCTCCTGTGACCTTTGTAAACACACCTCTGCATGAACTAACTCGGGGTTAAAGGATATCTCTCTGTTTTTCAACATGGACCTTATTTCTAGGAGTTTCACTTACCGGTAACATTTCTGTATCACTTTGACTCCTTCGTACGGTATTTCGTTGAGTCGCCCTCTGGCGTGCATCCATATACTGGGAGACAGGGCAGCATCTCTATGAGACAATATCTGCAGCAAAACTCCTTCATTTCACCAATACTTTAAGTAGAATGAACGGATGAACGAGTATTATTTTCCTGCGCGTTAAGATTTAGCTCTTTGTGAGTTATTGGGGGTTTCTCTACACTCTACAGGCCGCATTACCCATTTTAATGTGAAATACAGGCAAAATGGCGAGGAAATCAGCAGCCAAAGAAATGCACAAATGTGAGTATTTTTTCTAAATAAAATATGAAAATTGCTATTTTAAGGTCGCTTTAATATATATTACAATCATCTTATTACAAATAAAAAAAAAAACACTAGTTACGTCTATCTGTTCATGTCTGTCACGTAATGTTCATGTTAAGCTTGTGTGGAAGCCTTCTTTTCCTTTCATTTTTACATTTTTCAGCCCAAAGCTGAAAAAATACTCCAATCACCCAGGAAAGGGAGATTATTGCTGCTGCAGACGGCATTGCAAACAGCTGTGATGCCACCACAGAGTCCAGACCTGAACCCCATTGAGAATCTTTGGGATGTGCTGGAGAAGGCTGTGGTCAGACTCTACCATCATCATCATCAAGATCTTGGTGAAAAATTAATGCAACACTGGATGGAAATAAATCTGGTGACATTGCAGAAGCTTCTGGAAACAATATAATGCTGCCGTAATCAAAGCTAAAGGCTCCAACCAAATATTTCAAGTGGAGGACCTGTTTTTTCTGGTGGCGACTTTTTCTTTGGCCAGACTGTGTCGATTCTACAGAATAATCTCTTTAAATAAATCTATTAATTTGACAGCCCAATTAGAAGCACTTGTACTGATATGAGAATCACAATGTTGCTTTATTTACTTGATATCAGACTGATACCAAATCTAGCAATATCACACACCCTTAGCAAATATAAAAAGTTTACTATGTGTCTATAACTGATGTTATGATAAAAGATGTGGAAAATAGGGTTCATGAGTCCTGCTACGCATGGTTTCACTTTTAACTATGAAGGTTTACAATTTTTCAGAGTTGCAAATCTGTTCTGCACGAGTCAACTCTTCTGATGTGATTTTTTAAAAGTAGAGACTTCACAACGGATGAAGGGAAATGAGAAATTCTTCTGGCAGACTGCAAAGGTGCAACTAAAGAAGAATGAAGTAGCGACACACAAAAATTACCGACACAAATATAAACAAATGGTTAGAGATTTCTTACTTTTGTGGCCAAAACTGACCCCATAAATCATCATGACTTTCCTCAGTCTTACATTCATGTGGTCAGAAATGATTTGAGATTAAAGGATTTTATTATCAGGACAACTTACTCAGTAAAAGAGTGGATATTGAGGGGCTTTACACTCAGGAGCTGCTAATGTGGCAAATCTTTCACAAGGAAGACACCAAAAGGCTGCAGAAATGTCTTATTTATGCGTTATTATGATGGTATGCCTGATGAATTCCAAGTTTCTTCTTTCAAGATTTAATTTTCCCGCAGCACAAATATGAGACACACTGATCTGTTTCCAGTTTTGATTTTACTTTTCTCTTTTTCATAAGAAGTAAAAAAATGAAAAAAACATATTAAACTACATGCAGAGGATTAAGTTAAAAGTCCACAAGGTGAGAAATTTTAAATATTTTATTATGTAACAACTCTGAATAATCAGGAATCGGGGAAGCCATAAAACCTTCTTTATGAGATGAGCATTTGTTGTAATTACATCCTTTATACTTATTATTATTATTATTATCATGGACCTGAGTCTGTTTTGATAATAAATTCGAACTTATTATTACTATTATTATAATTGTGTAAATGACTGATTATGAAATGTGTACGTTATGAGAATTAAAGCTTCTGTCGGCAGATTTTCCTCACTGAAAACTACAAAGAAAAGGAAATGCAAGTCTGCCCTCTAAAGGATAAAGAGGAGATTGCAGAAAAAGATAATAACTTTCCCAAACAGAATTAGTAATTCATGAATACGTCAGACTAGCTGGGGTCTTCACGGTTGACAAAAACATTTTAAACGCCCCTGAAATTTAAACTATGGTGTAATTACTGGCAAATTCAAGTCTCTTTGTGATATAAAAGTATCATTAAGTAAAGGATGGAATCAATGTGACATTCATTTGTGTCTTTATGGAATAGGCAAAAGTTCCACTCTTGCTTGTTTTCTGGTTATAACCTGGAAATCTAACCAGTTTAAAAACTTATCAGGTTCACATGGATCTGACGTCATCTTAAAAAACCTGCAAACTGAGTACTATTTGTAGAGGTATTACTCTACCCCACTGAGCATTTTTTGGTCTAAAAGACGTCCAATGGTCCTTAAACGTCGAGGCTAAAATCAGTCACTGGTATAAAAACAAAAGGTTTTTTTTAGCCGTCTAAGCTTAGACTAACTTAGACTAAACTACACTGTACATTGACCAATGACAGGTCAAACACTTTGTTCCAACATGTGGCCATCATCTATACAGCCTACAGTTGTTTTTTTTTTTTTATTTAATTTTTAACAATTATGGATTAAATTATAACGTCTAGATTCGAGCTAAAATATAGAGCGATTACAGTCGGGTGCATTTCGGTCCAAACTTAGACGAACTCTAATAGACGTCTTTGGATCGCAGAAACTTCTCAAATCTGTTGAAGTTATACCTTCACTGATCAATCCTATAAGTTTCCTCTGACCCTCCAAATGTGCTTCGTTTGCTTCACTGGGGGCTTTAAAGTGGTCATGTGGTCTGTCAAAGAGACTGGAGGAGGACGACATAATGCAGCAAGCTGTGTTCTGCAAACAGATGTAATATGATGTAATTCTGCTTTTGGGGTTATATATTTTCTAATTTAACCCTGAGGTGGATCACATTTATCTGATCTCAATTTTACCCGTAAGCAAAGCATATTGTGTTAAATCTTTGCCATACATATGTCTCTCTCTCTCTCTGTATATATATATATATATATATATATATGCCTCTATGGTGAAGATTTAAAACAATATGCTTTGTTTAAATTTTCTATATATTCCCTACAATATGCTATATATATACATATATATATGTATATATATGTGTATATATACATATATATATATTCCACTCTTGCTTGTTTTCTGGTTATATATATATGTATATATATATATATATATATATATACATATATATATACATACATACATACACATTTGTCAGAGCTCTGTACAATGGCTCATTAACTTGTGCTGGAGCATGGAGTCATAAGCAGCCCGGATTTGGCCCAAACACATCTGCTATCTGGGAGGATGAACAAGTTTCAAATAATCAAGTCAACAGAACCGTTATTCAGTCATTTTCTGTACCGCTTGTCCACTTCAGGGTAGCTGGAGTCTGTCCCTGCTATGATCAGACTGAGGCAGGGACACCTGGACAGGTATCCAGTCTGTCGCAGGATCAACACAGAGAGACAGACAACCACACACACTCATATTCACTCCTGGGGACAATTTAGAGTGACCAGTTAACCTAACATTATGTCTTTGGATGGTGGGAGGAAGCCGGAGAACCCGGATAGAACCCACGCATACACCTACAACTGAGCTTCAGCTCCTGTGAACAGTATTTTTATGGGAAATGTTACAAAAAAAAAAAAAATCAAATAAATACATCAGAAATCTTTTGGTAAATGTAACAGCTCCTTCTGCAACATTTTTTTGGTCATCTCCTTTTAAAGATATTGATTGGAAAAAAATGTGGTTGATAAGTAAAAAATATTGTCTTAACAATAAAATCAAAGAAGTTTCTAAGATTGACACAAGATCTATCCAGCAAAGAAGACTTTAGAAAGATTTAATATTGATATCGAGTACTCCTGTCATTTTTGTGGCTTGATTGAAGAAACTATTGAACACTTGTTTTTTTCACTGTTTGTTTACTCAGATGTTTTGGATAAATGTACAGACATTTACTGAACGGAAAACAGGACACTCATTACAACTGCAAGAGAAAGACATCTTTCTTTATTATGAACAGCAAATTGGAAAAGGACTTCATTTCTTTTGTTCAACTTGCTTTATTTTTGGGAGAATTTCACATTCATAAGATGAGATGGACTGACGGCAAACCTCTCTTTTCCCCCTTTTTAAAAAAGAACTATCTCAATATAGCACCATCATCAATGATATTGAACAATCAAAGGCTTTAAAAGGAAAAGTGATTTTGGAAAAGTTTTTCTCATGATGAATGTTTTTATTTTTATCGCTGTCTCTGGCATTTATTTCACAAATTTCATGTTGGCTACTCTTTGTAATAATGTTTCTTTTAATATTTATATTGGCATACAGTTTGTTTGGTATATATTTGTTAAATAAAATTTAAAAAAATTAAAAAACATGCATACACGGGAGAACATGCAAACTCCACACAGGAAGGAACTGTTCGAACCCCTCCCCAGCTGGGGCTCAAACTAACAACCTGTATCATATTCATTGTAAAAAAAAAAAATGGAAAAACTGTTTGTCATCTGCATCAGGGTTAAAAAATAAACTGGGGAATTATTTTCATTGTCTGGAACTATTGTCAGAAAGAAACTAGTCTTGCAATGTTGTTGTTAGTGTTTCCTCTACTCTGTTTTTGTTCTCTTAATTTGACATTGTATGCAAAAATGAATTTCCTACTGGATTTTGTATCGTTGCAAAATAGTTTTAAAATTACCAGTTTGCTAGTACTTTCAGAACTAGGCTACTTGTAGTAGTTTTCAGGTTTGCGGCTCCATCTTCATGGTCAGAGGGACAGAAAGTCTTTGAACGAAAAGACCTGGTTTCACTGGACTATTTTAAGAGGATGTTGAGCAACTTGGAGGCAGTTACATCTGGCTGCAGATGCTTTGACTGATGCATTATACCTATTCCTTCTTTGTTGCTACGGTTTGTTAATTTTGTTAAAAAAAATAAAATAAATAAAAAATAATAATGTTTTGAAATTATGGTTTCATATACATGTATTTGTCAAACTTTGTTTTATGTGCTGCTGCTCATTGTGGCCAGGACACTCTTGCAAAAGAGACTTTTAATAGTTTTGAACAGTATCAGCAAGTTCAAACTTTTTTTATTTATTATTTAAAAAACGGGATAATTTAAATTAATATTGTAACCGCTTTGAAATGTTGTTATCCCTGTTACATGCTTCAACCCATGACAGCCTTTTTCTTGTGTCATGCAGACTGTCAGTTATTCCCTTTTGTCTTTTCGTAAAATAAATATTGCTAAACAATTTGGGTGTATTTCTCTTTCTTCTATTAATGTTATGGGCATTTCTCTGTGCACTGTGTAAAGACAGGATAATAAGAGGAAGTGGAGGGTTTGGTGTGAATGATGCAGTTTGTCTCTCAGCGGCGCATTTAACGGAACAGCCTGAGTGGGCGTGTCAACAACAATAATATGTGTCGCGTTTTATTTGTTTCTTGGTACGCAAACATTGTTGTTGTCCGTGCAAGGACATCAGTAAAGAAGTTTAGAAACGAATAAATTAAGCATAATCCAAGATACTAATATAAAAGAGGTTCCAATAGGGCTGGCGCCATCTTTAGTAAGGGACAATAACCCCACCGGTATAACACAACTTGTTATAGTTTGCTAAAACTCATTTTATGATTGTACTATTTCTATTTTTTAGTGTGTTTCGAAGTACGTTACAGCGCAGGACGCTATTTACAAACTTACAATGGTAAAAATAAAAATCGGTATTTGCGTGAGAGGCTGAATCGGTTCTGGAGCGGATCTCCGTCGCCATGTTTACTTTGGGCGACGCTAACTCTCTTCCATTTTCCTCCGCCTCTGGTTGTCAAGAAGATGGCAGCTTCCAGGCAGGCATGAGAGGAAATACTTCTTCTAAAACCGAATGAATTTGGACTATTGCCACAAAATTGGAGCACATACCCGTGTTTTTGCATCATCTGCATCGGATCAAGTAAGGAAAATTGTTTCCTATTCGTGCTTTTATCGGTTTGTTATGTTTTGTTGTAGCAAACCGTCCGGCCATTTTTCTTGTGGGAGCTGCTGAAGGAGGCCGATCGTCGAAAAGATGGCCGCTTCCAGAGACGGCGTGAAACAAAACAACACAATCTTTACGCTCTCCCACTCAATTTAGCTACGTTTTAGCAGCCTTGTTGCAAATATATCTGTCTCAGGTAAATTATGCATGTCCGGGTTACTTGAAGTTACGTCGAATTTAATTGTGAAATTTGGCGATGCTTTGACAGATGCTAGCCGCCAAGCTAACGCTGTTAGCACGAGCTAATTAGGCTAAACAAGTTGCCGCTAAAGCTAACAGGACAAACGAGACAAAATACACAAAAATAATAAATACCATTACTTAAATCTTTCATTTCCATTGGGTCACCATAGATTACAACATTCATAAACAGTAGACTGAATCATATGTATATGTATTGAAAAATAAATGGAATAAAACCAACTATAATTGAAGGGCGCTAACGCTGCCAGCAGCAAAGCTAACACTGCTAGCATGAGCAAATTAGGATGAGAAAGTAGCCGCAGAGCTACCGGGATGCCGCTAACGTTGGAGGCTGTTCAGATGCGACTCTTCTAAGCTGCGTTTTTTCTTGTATGTTTGTGCAAATAATTCCATGGGTGTTGAGTGTGTACTTTTTCAGAATACAGGCGCAGTTGACGCAGACTTTGCGTGTTTTTGAACATGAATAACTGCGTTAAATAGCGACGCTAAGCTTGCTAGCAATATGGCGACTCCCAGAGAGGCATGAAAATAGCCGACTCTTGCTAACGAATCTATCTTTAAGTTTAACCCTCGTTGCGGCATCATTGTTCTGCTCGGCTGCCCGGCTCTCGGTTAGTGATGTTAATTTTTCGTTTTGGGGCATTTGTCTCGTGCTTTGGTGGGATATTTACGTATATTTTGCGGCTTAATTCGCTTCCGCCATTTTTCAGGCTGGTAGCGGCGTTAGCGGGTTTGTTTGGTTGCAAGATGGCTGCTTCCATGGACCGAATTCAATGGTTTCAAACAACTTAGAAAAAACTTGGATCGTGAAATTGTTTGACGCGGTTAACAGAACAGCTGCATCCTCAATTTAAGATTAAGAGATGCAACCAAAGAGTGTCTGTGAAGGCGTTTCGGATCGAGTCTGGCGTTGAATGCATCTTTTTTTTTTAGGCTAACAGCTAGTGGGTTAGCATTTCGGCTCTTAGACCGTTTTGGGGTTTTGAGCTGCGCGCGGGCAGGTGTTGTGGAGTTTCCTTCATTTATTTGTCTCCGTGAGAGTAAGGTGAGTTAATGATAACGCTTCTTTTGTTGCAGGAGTCATGTCTGCCCCTGGCTCCGCGGTGACTGGGACCACGGCGTCGGTTCTGCAGCCGCGATGGAAGCGGGTCCTGGGATGGTCCGGCCCGGTTCCCCGGCCCAGACACGGACACCGAGCCGTGGCTATCAAGGAACTCATGGTTGTTTTCGGTGGTGGAAACGAAGGGATTGTTGATGAGTTGCATGTATACAACACTGGTAAGTTTGGTTGTAGAATTTGACTTTTTTATTGTTATTATTACTTTATTATAAATCAGTAAGTATTTGAAGTAATCCCCGCAAAATATGCTTATTTATTTTAAACTTTTTTGTACAGCTTTCCTTTACAAAATATAAATTCTTATGCATTCGTGATGCGCAGAATTGAGACGTGTGAAGGCCTCAGGAGGCCAAACAAACCCGGCTCTGAGTCATTCTGTCGCCCTCTGCTGGTGAAAGACGCTCATTGCACCAGTAAAAAAGGCGGGCTAAAATAAAATGGATGATGCTGGTTGGTTTAAGCTCATCCTCTGCCCCAGTTTCCTCCCCACAAACCAATGACAGACAAACTCAGCAAATGTTTATTCTCATCTTTTAATCATGTGTATGGATCATTCCTCTTATCAGTCTTATGAAAAGTTTTAATTGCTAAATGGTTCTTGTTAAATTCACTGAATAGCTTTTTACTTAAATTACACATGAAAATTTGACATTGTTTGTTTTGTTTTATTTCTAGCAACAAACCAGTGGTTTATCCCAGCAGTCCGTGGTGATATTCCCCCGGGTTGTGCTGCTTATGGCTTTGTGTGTGATGGGACAAGGCTGCTAGTATTTGGTGGAATGGTGGAGTATGGAAAGTACAGCAATGACCTTTATGAACTGCAGGTGATCTATGAAAAATAATTTTAATTTTGTCATCAGATTTTCACATTAACCCCAAGAAATGCTTCAGATTTAATTGTTTGTGAGCTAAATATTTTAGATGTATTTATTTTTTTAAACTTATTGCAGTTTATTCAGGCATTTAAGTGTGATAAGAGGTCCTACTAAAAATAAATATTTAAGGTATTGTGCTACCAGATTGGTGCTATCTGCTTGTTTTACATGAATTTATCTGTGGCTGCATTTCATCAGAGACCACAGATGTAGAAAAACTCTAGTGTTACGTCGTAGTTCCCATAGGCACAATAACAGGGAAATTTAATCAAATCTGTTGTAACGCATTAACTTGACAGCATTCAGAGTAAGTTTGCTCAGTGCACTGCCATTGAGTCTTTGTAAGGCTTAGATAAATATTGCAAACTGACTTGTTTGAAGCGCAGGCTGGGTTGTGTGCTGCAGAGACGTTGCTGTTAATGGGTCTCTTTATTCTAACAGTGAATAGATTGCATTAAGAAAATAACCACTTGTAATCCACCCACACTTGACAATTTCTTGCTTTTAGATTTGATCAGAGTAACAGAAATAGCCTAGGATGAATTATGACTGCTTATTGATTACGCTCCATTTCAAACTGCAGATGAGGCCTTATTTTGAGGAGAATGGGGGTTTCTAGAGAGGGTGTTGAGTTACTGATCCAATGTCAATCATAGACAAGTTATCACACTTATGTTTCCTAAAAATGTTGTCAGTCAAAGGTATTGCCAGTGTGTGGCTGTGCAGTCTGCCCATCACCTAATTATTAACTAATGGTATCTTTTTTTTCTTGTAAATCGTGGTTTCTGTAACAGGCCAGCAGATGGGAATGGAAAAAGTTGAAAGCAAAAAATCCGAAGAACGGCCCCCCTCCTTGTCCCCGACTTGGCCACAGCTTCTCATTGGTTGGCAACAAATGCTACCTGTTCGGTGGGCTGGCCAACGACAGCGAAGACCCAAAAAACAACATTCCCAGGTGACGCTGCAGTGTGTAGCTGACAGGGTCGTCTGACACGCAGCTCTCTGAGATTCCACTTCAGTCAACTTTGTAAATTTAACCATCTGTCCTTGCACTTTTTCAGATACCTGAATGATTTGTACACGCTCGAGCTTCGTCCTGGTTCTAGCGTGGTCGGGTGGGATATTCCAATTACATACGGAGTCCTGCCTCCTCCACGCGAGAGCCACACCGCGGTGGTGTATACAGAGAAGACGAGCAGGAAATCTCGCTTGATAATCTATGGAGGAATGAGCGGTTGTCGTCTTGGAGATCTATGGACACTTGATATCGGTAGGTTTCTTGTGGATGAATGTGAAGAGGCAAAACTTGAATCGTAAAAATGTTCTGTTGTGGTTTACACACAATCACAATAAATGGAGTTCAATATTTAACCTTCATAATCTGATAAGAGGTGATGTAGAAAGTTAATGTTTGGCAATAACGTTCCCTGATTATTAGCTGTTTTCATTCATTCATTCATTATGTTCTACCTACAGACACCCTGACATGGAATAAACCATCAGTAAGTGGCACAGCGCCGCTTCCACGAAGTCTTCACTCTGCCACCACAATCACAAACAAGTAAGATGACTTCTGCACTTCTAAACATACCCATAATGTGCATTTATTTGATTTGGGGGCTTTTGGGTTTTTTTTTTTCCTCAAAAATAAAATGTCATTAAAAAATTAATGTCACAATACCTTGCCACACTTACCTTAACTGAATCGTCATCTGTCTGTGAGTCGAAATCTAAATTTGTGGATATATATTTAATATTTTATTTTAGAGATGGTTCTTTTAGTCAGATATCCCATAGAAACGTCGCCACAAGCATGATGTTAATGACGTTTTACAGTTTTTAGCTTACTGTGCTAAAATGGTAGAGTTGGCATAAGTAATCTTTTAGCTAGATAGAAATTTCAAATAAACTTTATTGATCAAAATATGTTTAATGAAGTGGTAATGACTGCAATATTAATGGACAGACATATTTAAGAAAAAAATGAATTAGACATTTTTGTCATAAGAGATCATAAATTCTGTTGTATTTTAAGGATTTTTATATATATATATATATATATATATATATATATATGTATATATATGTATATATATATATATATATATATATGTGTGTAGAAAGATAAAGCACTTTATATGTAAAACCTATTCTGGGGACAGAGAAAAAACAGTAAAATGACTCCATGAAAACGTTTAAAACCTGTTGAACAATGCTTTAATGAATGTGAAATTTCAGACAGACGTGAGAAATTTTGTACCATCCCCACTGGTTATTAAAACATACACTTTATATTTTTACTTAAAATTCATCAGGGATGCAAAAAGGCCCAAAATTGAATAAAATCCCTAATATACCTTCATGATCTCTTTTAGGAGTTTGTTTGTTTAATGCCACTATCTCATTATGATTTCATGTTTTCACCGTGCAGGATGTATGTTTTTGGAGGATGGGTTCCTTTGGTCATGGATGACGTTAAAGTGGCCACACATGAGAAAGAGTGGAAGTGCACAAACACTCTCGCCTGCCTAAATCTTGGTTTGTCTAACTTTTTGAATCATATTGGGAAAGTGTGATGTCAGCTGGCTGCTCGGGAGTCAACGTTTGTGTCGTATTTCTGCAGACACCATGTGTTGGGAGACGGTGTTGATGGATACTCTTGAAGACAACATCCCAAGGGCCCGAGCCGGCCATTGCGCTGTGGCCATCAACTCCAGGCTGTACGTCTGGAGCGGCCGTGACGGTTATCGTAAAGCATGGAACAACCAAGTCTGTTGTAAAGACCTGTGGTACCTGGAAACAGGTTGGTGTTTTGTAAAATGAGCGATTGCTGCGATTCATGTGGTGGAAAGGTGCAGTTTTCCCTCTAATGTTGCTGTTTATACCTCAGAACGGCCTCACGCTCCTGCCAGGGTGCAGCTGGTGCGTGCCAACACAAACTCTTTGGAGGTGAGCTGGGGTGCAGTTTCCACAGCAGATACCTACCTGCTGCAGCTGCAGAAGTATGACATCCCTGCAACGCCTGCCGCCGCATCACCAGCCATGAGTGCAACTCCATCACAGCCTGTTAACTCTCCGAAGAGCCCTGCACCAGCTGCTGCAGCTCCCTCTACACAGACCTTACCACAGACAGGTATCACTCTCGTGAATCCCACCTCCTCCGTTCCTGTTGTTGGGACACCGCGAAGCTTAACCGCTGCAAAAACATACAATGTTTAATTATTTGGTTCCTTTGTTTTGCAGCCGTTTTAAAGGTTGCAGCTCAACAGTCTGCCACCGGCACATCTGTTGTCACAGTTCGCCCCAGCCAACCAGGGAAATCCCCTGTCACCGTGACATCCCTTCCTGCAGGTGTTCGGATGGTGGTGCCAGCTCAAACCACCCAGGGATCGGTAAGAGTGATTTCCCACGTTTAACAGTGCAAATTAACACATGAACGAGTGTATCGAACAGTATTTTACTTTTCTGTTTTTAGCCGATTGGAAGCAGCCCTCAGATGAGTGGCATGGCAGCTTTAGCCGCTGCAGCTGCAGCTACACAGAAGATCCCACCCTCCTCTGCAGGCACCGTCCTCAACGTTCCTGCAGGTGCCACCATTCTCAAAACAGTTGCTGTTTCTCCTGGAACAACCACGGTCAAAGTGGCCTCTCCGGTGATGGTACGTGTCTCAATAAATCCTCTCATTTACAGTGTTGCATGTAGGGCTGGGCCATTATGGCAGAAATCAAATCCACGATTAATTGAACATGTTGCCTTGATTATGATCAATTGGCAATTATTTCAGTATTGAAATACTAGTATTATAAATAATAGTATTTTAGTCTTCTTGGCTTACTGAAAGTATTTGTTGCGGATAATTTCATAATAGAAGAGCAGCAGATATTGATTTTAAAATAAGTTAAAGGAAGAATACTCAGTTTGACTATACAGTCATCCTCAAAAATATGCATACTCTCTAATAAAAGAAAAGGCTAAATTCATAATAGTAATTCAAATGATAAGAGACCAATAATACATTTTTTTTTTTGCCAAAATTATAATTTAGTGAAATAAAATATTGCTTTTGAATTGTGGTTTGAAATAACAATAATAATAATAAAAACTATCCCAGACACTTAAGAGCACTTTTCCCATGAACATCGGCCCAACATACCTGTTAACAGGTGCAGACGCCTGATTGGACGTTACAGAAAACACCTGATTGCAGTCATTGCTTCAAAGTGTTGCTCAATAAGATTTTAGCTTTGGATCCCCATCATGCTTGTTTACTTGTTTTTTTTTTTTTTGTGTGCGTTTGTTTTTAATATTTCTTTCAAACCACAATTCAAAATCAATGTCATGATTTACATTGAATTTTTATTTATTATTACTTTAGTCAGTTTTTGCTTTTTTCACTGACAGCTGATGTTTTTTTTTTCCTTCTTTAATTTGAATGTATGAGTAATTTTGAGGACTATTGTATATGGTCAGATGAATATTTCTAAATATTACTAAGTGAAATAATTAGGGGTGTAACAAAATATTGATACACTGAAATATCGTGATATTTTATGTTGTGATATCATATTGATATTAAAAAGCGCTGCATTGATTTTTTTTTTTTTTTTTTAAACTTGGTTTTCTTTATTTTTATTCTCTTACAAGTAATTACAAATAACACAAGAACAAAACAAAGTGACAGGTGACCTCATAAATTAATGACAAGCCTGACTTTTATATACTGACCATTTTTCCCACAGGTTTTCCCATTTTGATAAGTGTAGTTCTTTCGTGATCAGCTAGGGGCTCCAAAACAGCAAATCCCCATAAACTCCCATGTTAAAAACGCCAATTTTACACCAGAAATTAACATGTTTACAGTCTGGTTCAAAAAATAATTTTAGGTTTAATAGGTCAACTTTACCTTCATGTCAACTGTGAGGGGTTGAATTTTTTCATAACTCATCCATTTAGATGTTATTTAATCTTGAAATTACACATTAATTAAGGGCGTGTCCTTTTGATTGACATGCGGCAGACTGGAAGCCCGGCCTGCCGACCGGTGGCTCCTAGTTAGCTCCTCGTTTGCTCTCAGTAAGGTCTCAGTTTGTAGCAGTCGCACAACTGCGGTTTTTAGTCAGATAATAGCGAGTCTAAGTTTGTCTTACCTTTACCCGTCGCTTAGGGGGCTAATCTTCGTTCACTCCTGTTAGTTTCGAGTTAGCTCGGTTTGCTTTTAGCCCAGAGTACGTCAGCTGTTCATCATTTGCCCCGCAGCTGCGCTATGTCCATTTTAGTATTTTCTGGGAGTGACAACACGTGACACGGCAAGACGGTGCCGGTGGGACACGTCCAACTGGCTTCACTTTTCTCTATTGAGACGAGACCGGATACTACGTCCATCTCTATTAACAGTCTATGCCTGAACCCCAGTATTCAGAAATACCGATACCAGCATTTCGGCAGTATCGGTATCAGAACAACTCTACTAATTACATGTATTTGGCCAATTATTACGGTAATTTTGTGCTTGTAGGTCAGTAATCCGGCCACCCGCATGCTGAAGACGGCTGCCGCCCAGGTGGGCACGGCGACTGCATCCTCACCCACCACCACCAGACCCATCATCACTGTGCACAAGTCTGGCGCAGTTACAGTGGCTCAGCAGGCCCAGGTGGTCACCACTGTGGTCGGAGGAGTCACCAAGACCATCACACTGGTTAAGAGTCCCCTCACCATGGGCAGCAGTGGCACTCTGGTAAGAAAATAATTACGTAGCACAGCATTACTGAAAACTTAAATCAGGAAGCACCTTTTGGTGCCAACGCAGGCATGCTGTAAATTTACAGAGCTTTAATTCTTTTTTCACACTCGGTGTGTGTGGGGGGGTCCCTTTTGGTGTCACAAAGTGGTGACAACAAAAGATTATGCAAGTAGGGGAGAATGTACAAGTTTATAAATCATACGGCCTGTAGTGACTGTTGGAGAGCTCGACTAGGAAAACAGGGAGCATGATGTTAGTCATCTGCATGATTGTCGGTCAGTTAGGGCAGCAATGACTCGTAGAGCCACAAGTCTAGCGGTCCACCGTCCCACTGACCTCCCTGTGCTGTCCGATGCTTACTGGCGACTCATGAACTTGAGTCTCTCTCCTATGTCAGCAGATCTCCAACCTTGGCAAGATGATGTCTGTGGTACAAACCAAGCCAGTGCAGACATCAGCTGTCACAGGCCAGGCTTCCACTAACCCTCTCACACAGATCATACAGGTCAGCTATCTGCATGAGTGCAGGAAACAAACAGGAGGTAGCTTAAAACTCCTGAGACAGGCACCAGCTGGCTTTCGCCATATGCTTTACATAATGTGTGCCTCTCTTCCCAGACGAAGGGCCCCCTCCCTGCCGGCACCATCCTGAAGCTGGTGACTTCTGCAGATGGCAAACCAACAACAATCATCACAACTTCCCAGGCAGGAGGCACAGGAAACAAGCCCACTATCCTGAACATCAGTGGCGTCTCGCCCACCACCACCAAGCAGGGTACCACCATCATTAAGACCATCCCCATGTCGGCAATTATGACCCAGCCCGGAGCTACAGGTGCGAACTCGCTCAAGCACACGGTGACGACTGCATATCTGAAAAATGTGGATGGCAAATGCGAGGAATGTAGGGATGAGTGGCATGGACTAAAAAATGTACCATGATTGTTTCTGGTTTTTATCACGGTAACGATTAGGGGAGTTAAGACATCTCGTGCCACAAGATCTCGCGGGATTGTATTTGGCGAGATCTCCTGTTTAAGCAACAAGTTGCCTCGCGGGTCGCCTGTAGAGGGCAGTAATGTGCCTTTGAAACGTCTGGTCTGCCGGAAACTGACAGATGAGGAGCAGCAGCACAGTCTGTCGTTAACTTAGCAACTTTGTTGCTATCGTCAGGGTTCTCACACGCTGTGGACAAGGTTAATTTTAGTTACCCAAAACTAACGAAAAAACAAAGACTAAATTTGAAAAAACATTTTTGTTAACTGAAATTGAAAACAGTTTTTTTTTTTTTAAATTATAACTAACTGAAACTGTGTTGTGTTTTTACAAAACTAAAATTATTGCAAAAACATCCTTATTTTTAGTCTTTGTATATTTATTTAATACATAAGCCTTTTGGGTTGATATGAAATCTATTTCTGTTTAATCTATTTACTTTATCTGAGTAACTTTCTGATGATTTTGAATGTCACATTAGACAAATGTATAATTTACAAAAAAAAAGAAAGAAAAAAACAAAAAAAATAACACTGAAACTAATAAAAACTAAACTGAAACTAAGCATTTAAAAAAAAAAAAAACTAGCAAACCTGCTCAAAAAACTAACATAATTGAAAAAGAAAAAGTCAAAACTAGATTGAAAACTGAAATCAGTTGAAAATCCAGAACTATTATAACCTTGGTCCTGGAAAACCTGGAAAATGAACATTTTTCCAATCATGGAAAACACATGGAAAAGGATAAAGAGTAAAATGTCCTGGAAAATGATTTTTCCTTCCTCTGCTTCTCTCTGCATTGTGGCTGAACGGAAATGGGTTAAACATTGAACGCATGCATGTTTGTTTTCAGCTGCTTTTAAACTGCAGCATTGAGCTGTAGCTTTGCTGCTTCGTAGCTGGAAGAAATATAAGCTACAGTTGTAGAACACGTCTCCAAAAGCTTGGGGTAGAATTTAATAGTCTAGGTTGTAACAACTTGACTCGTACTGTGGCAGCTGGAAAAGTCCTGAAAATGTCCTGGAAAATGACTTCAAGAAAAGAGTGGGAACCCCATTAGTGAGTTTTCAGATCCCTCTAGCATTTTTTTCCCTCCCCAAAAAAGCGATTGGCAACAAGTGTAGGGACTTTTTCTGATGGTATTGGAGACTGAGGTGAAAGTATTTACTCTTCTCTAGCAGTGGTTGGTCCCACGCCCCCCTCCCCCCCTCAGAAACGCAGAGGCTTGTCCTTAACGTCCCAGCAGCAGCATCTCTGCTCCCAGCTGCAGCAGAACATCACCTCTGCTATATGAACCAGACTGAAAATTAAACCTTCAAAGATGACCGATCTCACCCTGGCTGACTGTCAGATGTTAATCCTCATTAATGAAGAGTGCAGACAAAACAAAGTTAAAATTACTGTAGCAAATTGTAAACCCTTGATCAAACCAATGTCTCTATTTGCACTTTTCTGACTTTATATCGGCAGAGTTGTGCTTTGGTTGCAATTTTGCACTTAAAAAAAAAAAAAAAAAAAAAGAAGAAGAAATATTTAATTCTGTTTGTGGAAAGGAGTTCAAATTTGAAAGTTCATGCTTTAGTCCTGCATGGATGCAACTTTTAAAACATCTCTAAATGCATCTTCATTGTTTTGTGACTTTGAAAGACGATAGATTTTTTTTCAAGTTGTCTTTTTAGTTTTCTCAAAAGTAATGTGAAAATGTTGTCTCATCTCATTCTTGTGGACTAAATATCGTGTATTGTCACACCCCTAGTCACGATAAGTGACAATAACAAAATATATATATATCAGCCGAATCTTTTGTATTACACATCTACACCTACATTCTCTCTTGTGAACCCTAAAATAATACTAGAAGCCACTAAACTACATCAATTAAGTTCAAGTGGTACGCCTGTATTGCAAAATTGTAGTGACATCAAACAAGTTTGAATTTTGAGAACAAATTCGACCTTTATTCAAACAGCAGAAAATAACTTGGCTTAAAACAAAAATCACAGAGTAGTGCAACTGCAAATACAACCTGATTTTTATCATGAGATTATTACCATGGAGAATTTCTTTGATATATCACGATAAGGTATCGCCCATCCTTAGAGGAATGATCTCCAGGCTGCTGAGTGAAGGAGGATTTTCCCTGTTGTCTTTGCAGGCGTGACGAGCAGCGCTGGCATGAAAACGCCGATAACAATCCTCACCACAAAAGTAATGACCACTGGAACTCCTGGTAAAATCATCACTGCGGTGCCCAAACTGGCCACGGCAGCCGGCCAGCAGGGACTCACGCAGGTAAAAACGGATTATTCGTAGCAGGTTTTTATCTTTTTTGTGGTTGTGTTGCAGCCTAAAGGCCTGATCAAGGCTTGTCTGATTTTAGGTGGTGTTGAAGGGTGCTCCTGGACAACCTGGGACTATTTTGCGCACCGTGCCCATGAGCACAGTGGGCGGTGTTCGTCTCGTTACTCCAGTGACTGTGTCTGCTGTCAAACCTACTGTCACCACGCTGGTTGTCAAGGGAACGACTGGTAAGAATAGTTAGTTTTGTTGGGAGACAGAGATGCGATCAGGTTTTTTTTCATTTCATTTTCTCTGTTTTAATCTCTGTTCGTGCTTCTTCCAGGAGTCACCACTCTGGGCACAGTGACTGGTACAGTTTCCACCAGCTTGGCAGGAGGCTCCGGTGACAATTCCAATGCTTCTCTGGTGACCCCCATCACCACACTGGGAACCATTGCCACACTGTCCAGTCAGGTCATCAGTCCCAGTGCCATAACTGTGTCAGCTTCCCAAACCAGTTTGACTTCTACCTCTGCGCTGCCATCCTCTGCCATCACGGTGCAGGTAAAGCCCTGTAGTTTCATGTCTTTATGCATTTTTGTCACTTCAACATTTTCAAGAAGCCTGAGTGCTATCACTTCTCTGTGTCTCAGGAACAGTAGTGTGTAACTCTGATGGATAGTTTACCCTTTAGCTGATCTACAGAGGTTTTCCAGCATTTCTATCCTGTCCAGCAGGTTTACAATCCAGCCACTAAATGTTGTTTATTTAGAGACTATCAGGTAAATCCACAATAATCCATGATAACGCCATTATTTCTCCAATCTTCATCCTAAAAATATCACTATCACAACTTTTGGGCCTTTTCCACTGCACATTTTCGTAACCTTTCCACACAGCACAGCGCGCTTTATTTGTGTTTCCTCTGGGAAAACCCGCTACGAGCCGTTACGATTTTCCATACCCGTTTCAGACGAAGGGCCCCAGTTCTAACCATGCTGAATCTACACAAAACGTGACGTACCTGACGGAAATTATCATACCCGTCATACATGTTTCGCCTCTTCTAAAAATATCTGGCTCTGTTTTCGGTGACTACAAGCCACAGAGAAAACACCAACAACACCAGCAGCAACCTCTATATCATCAATGCCTCCATTGTTGTTTTTACTTTACCGACCACCGCGTGGCACGGCAGTGACGTCATGGCAGTCACGACCGCGCCGACTCGGCCCACTTCCAGGTAGTAGACGACTGTTTCTCCTGTGTGGAAACAAAAAAATGTCCTGGTCGTCTTTAGCGTGGTGCTGTACTGTGCTGTACCGTGCCCTGTACAGCTGCAATGGAAAAGGCCCATATGGCGCTAAGAGACCCCTATTTAGACCTGGAAATGACGATGAAGACACTGCCTGTCCAACTTTCCACCAATCAGAGAGCTTAAATTAACAGTGATGTCCAATCAGGAGCAGCCAAAGATCAACAAGTGAGCAGAAAGTTGTATGTGTGTCTGAAAAGAAGAAAATAATGATCCTCTATGGCTGGAATAAAGAAGGAAGCGCTTTCTGCTGCAGCTGAGGTGAAGTTGGTTTGTGAGGATAGAAGGTAAATAGAAGCAGAGATAACTGGAGACGAGGAAACATGGAAACATGGAAATAGTTTCTGTTGTGTGTTTGTTTCTATGCCTGAAAGCCAAGATGGAGAGATGATATGCAGATGAGGAAAGGCTTCACTGCTGATCATAATCTGTCAACTGAGGCTGAACTGGAACATGTCTGGATGCTGACTGGGATTAAAGGTTCTGATGCAGACTGGGATTAAAGGTTCTGATGCAGACTGGGATTAAAGGTTCTGACGCAGACTGGGGTTAAAGTTTCAGCGGTTACAGGCAGTTCTGCATTAAAGACAAAAACCTGTGAACCATATCATCTCTTGGAGTTGTAAGGGTTAAAGGACTACATGAGGAAGGTGATGGTGCTGATGCATGTGACCTCAGACCTGCAGCTGCGAGGAAACTCGTTATACAATCGTGTATTTGTGGGTTTAACCCTTAAAAAAAGGAACGGCCGCGGGCAGCCGCTTGAAGTTCCCTGTTAGCATAATCCTGCTTAAACTGCTCTAAAATAAAAACTATAACGGCTAGAACGATAATTTTTTTTTATTTGAAAGCTAAGACTGGCGCCTTTCAAGCTGAGATGGCGTCGCGAGCCGATGACATCATTTTTCGCTACATGCGACGCAAGTCGGCAATGTAAACACAAGGTGGCGCCAAGAAGTCATAGCAGAGTGGAGTGTTAAGTGGTCACTGCCAGAGAGACTGACGATGGAAAGAGAGACAAATAGTGAGGAAAATAAAGCGAGAATAGGTTGTTCTGTCATTTATATTGTGTTTTACGTGGTTTTAGCTGGTTTTCAGTAATTTTTTTTTTTAATAACAGTTGCTAATTTTAGCATATGAAGAGGCTTAGTTCTACTACAGATCTGCAACAAGATTAGTGGTTTCTTGTTGTTTTTATGACATTAGTGGCTTAGGGTTTGTTTGTTTTTTTAAACATTTTTTAATTTTGCATTTAGGCAAGTCTTAGCATAGTTTATATTTACACATCTGGAGTCTGCAGGATATATTTGGCGGAGCAGGTAAGGGAACTGTGAACCGGCTCTGACGATGCCACAAGTTACAGCACATACTGTGCAGTATTTTCACAAATCGAAGGTGCACCCTGTACATAAAATAACCTGATTCAAAAACGAAAGAATTAAAAAAATATATATTCAAAATAGGTTGAAGATACTAAACAATTATTCAATCATTTTCTGAATTTTTATAGTTTTTGTATGTTCATTTCGTAGGTTCATTTCTTGGATTTATGAAAAAATTACAGAATTTTGAATAATTTTTCAGCTTCTCAATGGTCCAGAACCTTTTTTGTTTATATTAGCTATAGATATTCAAGGTAAAGCAGCTGGAAATACTCCCATCAAATGACGCCAGAGCAGAAATAAAATGCTTTTATTAGCTGCTTTATCTTGAAGCTGAAATCAAATCGCCTTTGTACTCTGCAACCAATAAGGACTGTATCTCAAAAACTAAAAGAGATAAATGGTTGCAATAACTTGTAAAGTGTTAAGAAGTATTTATTTTAATTTTGTACATTTAGAAATGTTTTGGATCACTATGTTTTGTTTTTTTAGTTAGTAAGATGTGATGAAAACAATTCAGATTTTTGTGTATTTTTAATATTCATTGCATTTTTTCAAGAGCATTGCAAGTTATTACTGTTCATTGATGTTCATAACCTTGTAGCTTAAGTTGTACAGATTCTAAAAATGTAAAACACTTGAGGATACCCCAAGAAATGTCCCCACTATTCCCAAAAATAACAAAGCAGGCATAGACGGGTCATTTCTATTGCAGTTAATAAAGGGTTAAAGGACTACATGAGGAAGGTGATGGTGCTGATGCATGTGACCTCAGACCTGCAGCTGCGAGGAAACTCGTTATACAATCATGTTCTTGTATTTGTGGGTTTAAAGCTCTCTTAAATGACTTTGCTCTCCAGAACCAGCCCACCCAGGTGACCCTGATCACAACTCCCAGCGGCGTAGAGGCCCAACCAGTTCAGGATCTCCCCGTATCCATCCTGGCTTCCCCAACCTCTGAACAGCCCAGCTCCACCGAAGCTGGAGCAGCTGGGGAGGGCTCTGGCACCGTAACCCTGGTCTGCTCCAACCCGCCATGCGAGACCCATGAGACCGGAACCACCAACACGGCCACCACCTCGTCTGCCGCCATCGGAGCTGGACAGGTCTGCTCGAACCCGCCCTGCGAGACTCACGAGACCGGAACCACCAACACAGCTACCACCTCGTCTGCTACGATGGGAGGAGGACCGGTGTGCTCCAACCCGCCCTGCGAGACCCACGAGACCGGAACCACCAACACGGCCACCACCTCATCTGCTACGATGGGAGGAGGACCGGTGTGCTCGAACCCGCCCTGCGAGACTCACGAGACCGGAACCACCAACACAGCCACCACCTCGTCTGCTACGATGGGAGGAGGACCGGTGTGCTCGAACCCGCCCTGCGAGACTCACGAGACCGGAACCACCAACACGGCCACCACCTCATCTGCTACGATGGGAGGAGGACCGGTGTGCTCGAACCCGCCCTGCGAGACCCATGAAACCGGAACCACCAACACGGCCACCACCTCGTCTGCTACGATGGGAGGAGGACCGGTGTGCTCGAACCCGCCCTGCGAGACCCACGAGACCGGAACCACCAACACGGCTACAACCGCGTCCTCAGACATGTCTGTGCTTCGCGTGTGCTCAAACCCGCCCTGTGAGACCCACGAAACAGGGACGACTAACACGGCTACAACGGCGTCGTCAAACATGGGAGGAGTCCAGCAGGTTTGCTCCAACCCCCCCTGTGAGACCCACGTGACGGGGACCACCAACACGTCCACCCAAGCTTCCTCCAACATGAACGCAGAGCAGACGGGAACGGTGCAGAGCGTGTGCTCCAACCCCCCCTGTGAGACCCACGAGACGGGGACCACCAACACTCCGTCCACAGCCACCTCCAGCATGGGAGGGGACCAGACCAGCACAGCAGCAGGCCTGGTCCAGAGGGTTTGCTCTAACCCCCCATGTGAAACGCACGAGACGGGGACCACCAACACTGCCACCACTGCAACCTGCAGCATGGAGACGGGCGAAGGCACAGGTAAGCCAGTGTGTGCTTCAGTCCAGGTCTGAATCAAAGCCCAGGTGCGCTGGATGAATGAACCAAACCAGCGACCTGTCAATCAAATCCAGCGTCAGCTGTTACCATCAGGGCCCGGTTGTTCAATTCTCGGTTATTTTAACCACTGGTTAACCCCTAACGGTCCGATAAATCCTTAACTTGCCGTTAGCTAACCGACTGTTAAATATGCGTTGTTCAAAGCATGGTTAGTCATGCCGTCAGCTAACAGCACCGTCAAAGTTAACCATCGGGTTAGCACCACTGGTTAGCACCAATGTATCCCACAATTCCCCATTTTGTTTACTTCTGGTATTGCAAAAAGTAATGTTGTAAGTCTGTGTCTCCTTATTGCTGTGAGGAAGACACGGGGGGCCGACTCGCTTTATTTTCCCAACGTGAACAGAGCTGCGGTTAGTAGGGCTGGGAATCACTAGGTACCTTGCGATACGATACTATCACAATATTTTGCCTACGATAACGATAATATCACGATACAGTAATTCTGCAAAAATCAATATATTGCAATAAATTTATCCACGATAGACCACAGTATTTGTCCCTGAAGACATTCCAAATTTATCAACCAAAGTGAATCCATGTGAAATGAATTACAAAATATCATCATTCAGTAGCACATAAGTGACATCAGTTCATATGAAATGAGCAAAACAGTAAAACAAAGTGCACAGTGGTTCTTCTTAAGAAAGCATATAAAAAATAAACATTTCAGTCATTATTTCTTCATAATCTCAAACAACTGGGTGGTCTATGAAAACCTGGACACACATTTTAATTTGTACTTTACACCATGTTTAAAGTTTAACCTGAACCTGCAGCCTGCACATAGATATCAGTGCTAATGCAGGGACTTTTCTACATGCTGAACCGCTGCAGAAAGAACAACGAAATCTCGCGAGATCTCTCTGGTCTCTTACAAAATTCCGCGAGATATCGTAAAAGATCGATACAGCTTTTTAAATATCGATATGATATCGCAACACAAAATATTGCGATATTTCAGTGTATCGATATTTTGGCACACCCCTAGCGGTTAGCCACAACACACACTTCCTCATCCCCCAGTCTCTCCATCCTTCCCCGTTCTCTTCACACTCTTGCGCCCCTCCAGCTCAATTTTGCAAGATTTCATTAGTAAAATAGATCAATACTGCGTTTTTAAATATCGATATATCAGCAGATGAAAATATTGATATTTTAGCGTATCGATATTTTTTTCCCAGCCCTACTAAGTAATAGGGTTGGACGATATAGAAAAAAAGATTATCGATAAAAAAAAATCTATATCGATCGATATCGATATTTATCAAAAAAAAAAAAAAAAGCCATTATCAAATTCAAAGCTTTTTTAGGTGCAGTGCTGGCCATTTAAGCTTTTTCTGAATGACGTACTTATAATAAAGTTCAAACTTGCATTGTGGAACATGAGCGGTAAAGTCCATCCGCTCTTTAAACAGACTCCTCTTTTCAAACATGTTGCTTCCTTGCGGACTTATCGTGTCCCGGCGCTTTCAGACATCAGGAAATGTTGCAGAAAAGTCAGCACAGCCCCCCCCCCCCCGCTCTCCCTTCAACTCTGTCCAGAACATTTTCTTGTGCTTTCAGCCAAAATGACGTGCTGCAACATTTCCGCTCTTGTGACATGTAGAGCAGCCGGTACATGTCCGCTACATCTCTGAGGCAAAAGACCGGTACGCATGTCTGAATGCAGCGTTATAAAGGACAGAGTTCACAATATTACCGCTTTCCAGTGGAAGTCTGAAAGCAGCATAACACTGAATTCCAGTTCAGCCTTTGCCTGGTCTGCGTTTGTGATTGGTTTGGATGAAGGAGTGACTGCAGTATCATGCTACCTGATAGGCTACAGCAGAAAACTGTGCTTCTATATTGAACTTTTATTGACCCTCTTTTTTTTATATTGAAAAAACCTCTATCGATCGATATATATTGATATTGAATTATCGTCCAGCCCTACTAAGTAAATTTTCTTTTTAACTTGCCTCCTGTCGTCAAATAAGTTCCCGCATTTTCACTGTTAACAAGCCGTTAAAATGACATCAATTCAAATATACACAGCTACATTAAGATCTTTTGCATTTAATTCGTGATGCACGATATGAAAAATTTCAACCGATACTGATAACCGATAATTTTCTGCTTCTCATGGCTAATGCAGATAATAACAGGGGTGGGTTTAAAAAATTAATGAATTGATTCAAGCTTAATTTATGCCAGATCGATTCATAAAATTAAAAGATTGAATTTCTTTCTTTCTTTTCCTTTTTTAAGTTTCCAATTTATTTCAATTTAATAAGCTTTACTGGCATGAATGTAGATTTACAATATTGCCAAAGCTATTACAATTTCAGAGATATATATTCAAAGTACAATGAGAAAAATCACCATAAAAAAGTAACTTTACAAGTTTACAAAGTTTAGAACGTTTACTTAAAGTGACGCATTTTGCAGGTTCCCCACCAAACAGCCTGTTTATATGTGGCTTAATTAAAATAACTCTCTTATTTACAGTGTGATATTTCTGCATTTTCTCCTCTCAGGGAGCCTTTTAAGACCTGGTTAGACAACAGATGGAAAGTAGCCTTTCAGCTAAATCTGGTGTATTTAGAAGTTTTTCTTTGCTTTTTATATCCTCTGTCCCTATCAAATAATCAAATAAAAATTTGATTATTCGACTGATACCAGGTCAATATCGATATTCAGTTTTAAAGCCACTATCAGCTGATACCGATATCGGGCTAATAATATCATGCATCACTACATTTAATATGTTATATGTTATCAAAGTAAAATGATTGTCCAAACGCTCAGTTTGCTGCATAGTTGACTGAATTCATCCATCCATCCTTTTCACCGCCTCCATGCTTGTTTTGGTCGAGAGTCCAACTGAAATGATGCTTTGAATATCAGCCACCCAGCAGACAGAAGAAGGAGCAGAAGGCGCCAGCAGCACAGAGGTGGCCTCCACCACTGCAGCGGCCACCACCACCACCACCACCCAAGGCAGGGCCATCACCACCGTCACCCAGTCCACACCAGCTCCTGGACCCTCCGTTCCCGTAAGGGCGTCATGCACCACCTCCCACTAAAAGCTGCTTTTTACACTCTTCCAGCGTTTTCATCCCTGCAGATTTCTTTTCCTTTTTCCCTCTAAAATGCATCTGTCGTTTCCCTCCAGTCGATTTCATCAATCACGGAGGGGGTGAGCACAGCCGCCAGCTCCACAGAGGAGCCCATGCAGACCGAGGAGGCTGCATCAGCAGAAGCTGCAGCTACTGAGGAGGGAGCCACAGCGATGGAGGCACAGGCAGAGGTGAGGAACGAGTCTCACAAAGACCACGCTCGTCTCCCACGCTCACGCCTTTCAGTTCTGCAGGATTTGTAACGAGCTCCTGTAATGTTCGTCTAGGGAGACGCAGCAGCTGCGACAGCCTTGAACCTTCCTTCAGAGCTGATGTCTGAGGGCCAGGGAGCCACGCTGATGGTGACGGGGCTGTCCGACGAGGAGCTGGCCGTCACCGCCGCCGCCGAGGCCGCTGCTCAGGCAGCCGCCACCGAAGAGGCGCAGGCCCTCGCCATCCAGGCTGTCCTGCAGGCAGCTCAGCAGGCTGTGATGAGTGAGTACATCCATCCTTCAGCCCCAATACAATCAGGTTCTGGCTCTAGACGGAGGAAGCAACACGGTTCAGATAACAGCATGGCTCTGAAATCATTCCTGATTCCGCACATCTCAGATATCTTCTGCTTTTTGTAGGTGAAGGTGATTCTGCCGGAGACAGCCAGCAAACTACCAACATCCCCATCATGCTGACCCAGCAAGAGCTTGCAGCGCTGGTCCAGCAGCAGCAGCAGCTACAGGAGGCTCAAGCTGCGGCCCAGCAGGCCGCGGTGGACCCCAACCTGCCCACCGAGGGTCTGGCCCCTGCCGACAGCCTCAACGACCCGTCTGTCGAGAGCAACGGCCATAACGAGATGGCCGCCTCGGTTACCAGTGCTGTGGCGTCCCTCCTACCGCGTACCACAGCTGAAAGTACGTGTGTTTTCCAAGGATAGACCGATACGTCAGCCAGCCGATATTTTAGGCCGATATTTGCGGGGTTTTTGCTGGTATTGGCATTGCCCGATACAGCGGGTGTGTTGGCGGAAACCCTCACTCGGCATAATTTACAGATATTTTTTCAATTATATATTTATTACAAGTTCAATGTTTCTAGTTAATATTTGTTTACAAGTTCACTGTTTATTTTTTAGGGGTGCTTTTTACACCGGTTAGTCCGGTAAATGTTTCGGTTCGACCCAAACGTAAGAATTTTGCTATTCTCAAGTAATCTGGTTCACATTCACACCAGAGTTGGATGATGTATGTCCTCCAAGCACGTGGCTGCGCTGTTCACAAAATACTGGGTTATGTGTTGAAACTGATGGCGAAGAATAATCCCGGAAGAAAAAACCGTCTGTGTAATTGTGACGATATATTACTTTCATTGCTTTATGCAGCAGCACACATCCTGCTGCTGTTACAGCATGAAACTCGTATACGGCACGAGGTGAAGATGTCAGACCAACGGGCTAAGCTCCCAACCTGAACCGTCTTGTATTTCTGAGGCATCTTTGGTAATTTCTCTGGTAGCTTCTGTTAAATTTATCATGTAGAATAAAGGGAACTGTTGTAACTGGACCAAATCGAGGCCACGCAGCGTTCTCACCATCAGAGAACCGTACTGGAGTTTGCATGGAACCATACAGAGGTGGTCTCTGTACGGTTCTTTAGTCCGGACCAAAAAGAACCGGTCCACTATCACACCTGCCCAAACGCACCGTACTTGCAGGTGTTCCGAACTCCAGCTCGCTGTAAGCGGACCAAATCATGTCGGTGTGAAAGCACCCTTACATATGTGTTTGAAGTGCTTTGTTCTTTTCCTCATGCTGCAATGCGCCATCTAGTGGTCACTCCTGCTCTCATCAGACTCAACCATACAGAAAAAAGCTACTAAATATTTTTACAGTATAATTTTGCACATTTAGTTAAGATTAATACTGCTACCAACTCAGAAAATATTAGGTGTGATGGTTTTGTGGTTCATCAGAATGACGAAATGGGTGCCAAATAGGCAAAAATACCCCAATACAGTAAAATTTCAGAATAATTTTCAGTGTATCCTTCATGATAATAATTTGGGAGCCAAATGCAATATCAGCCCCAAATATCGGCAGGTTATATCAGTTCCAGCTGATGAAAATTATTGGTATTGGCCATTTAAAAACAAGTTTTTTCTGTATATTTGTCTTGTGTGAAGTTTTGTGTGATTCTGATTGCTGTGATTTTCCTTTGCTCTGCCCAGCGCTCGCTCCGTCGAGTACATTCGCACCGTCGGTATCGGTGGCGAGTCCAGCCAAGCTGCAAGCAGCAGCCACTCTCGCAGAGGTCGCCAACGGCATCGAGGGAGAGGTGAGGTTTGCAGTTCAGCTGCGTGGCTCAGTCGGAGACGAAGAGGGGTTTTGTGTTAATTTGTGATGGTTTTTGTCTCCGTGCAGAAGCAAGCCCCCCAGCCAACCCCCGTTAAACCTGTTATCAAGAAGGAGAACCAGTGGTTTGATGTTGGAATTGTAAAAGTGACCAACATGGTGGTCACTCACTTCTACGTGCCAGCAGATGATTCTCAAGGAGACGTAAGCATCTGAGGGTGGTGGTCGGTCTCCCGTGTCTGTTCTCCGAGCGTCTGACATCTGTGTGTGTTTGGCAGGATGACTCCGGCATCATGCCGGACTACGGCCAGATGAAGAAGATGGAGCTTCAGCCTGGCACCGCGTACAAGTTCCGCGTGGCTGGGATCAACGCCTGCGGCCGCGGAGCTTTCTCAGAGATTTCAGCTTTCAAGACCTGTCTACCAGGCTTCCCGGGGGCACCGTGTGCCATCAAAATCAGCAAGGTACCGACCCGGAGCTGCTTCTTCTGCGCTCTGAAAAGTGAACCTGTGCTGCCACCTGTAGGTCATACATGTTCTCCCCCCCCACAGAGCCCAGATGGTGCCCACCTGACCTGGGAGCCGCCTTCAGTGACATCAGGGAAGATCATCGAGTACTCGGTGTACCTGGCCATCCAGAGCAACCAGACGGCCGAGGCCAAGGCCTCCACCCCGGCCCAGCTCGCCTTCATGCGAGTGTATTGTGGACCCAACCCGTCTTGCTTGGTGCAGTCGTCCAGCCTCTCCAACGCCCACATCGACTACACCACCAAGCCAGCGATCATCTTCCGCATTGCCGCCCGCAACGAGAAGGGCTACGGTCCTGCCACCCAAGTCCGATGGCTGCAGGGTGAGACGGGCCGGAGAGACGGGATATTCCCGCAGAATTCTGGGAATTTTTAAAGTTGGAAACTTTTCATGGGAGAGAGAGAACATACACAGCTCATCACACATGTATGAATAAATGATTTAAAAAAAAAGATTTGAAATAACGTTGCTACGAGAAATAGTACTAAGATGCAATAAAGTGCACATATTTCATTCTGTTCAGATGCATCCGTTGAAACGGCCGAACAGCTGAGGCGACTTTCTGAATCGCTCCGTTCTGCAGCGCGATGAGATGAGCCTGTTGCCACGGTTACTCCTCTGAGCTGCCACTGTGTCATGCAGAGGAATGGGAACATATGGGAAATGTACAGAATTTACGGTTTATTCCTTTAAAGAGAACTTAAATATAGCTGAGGAAAATGTATTGAAGCTTAATCTAAACTAAAACAACCAGGTTAAATGCACGCACACGAGAATATCTATGCTGTTCAGTCACATGCACACTGCTTACTGGTGCTGTTTAGGCCACGCCCCCTGCATGTGCCGTGCGATCATCACATGCACTGATGATTCAAAACTGGAGTAATGAGGTCACACTTGAGCTTGCAGACAACATAAAGTTTTGTTAATATTATGTAACGTTTACTGATAACGTGCAGGTTTTTGGACAGGAGGGGGCCAGAGGACTCTGATAGAACCCACTGGGAGAACATGCAAACTTCAGGAAAGCCACTGTTGGAACTTTTCCAAACCTTCCCCAGCCAGGACTCAAACTAGCGACCATTTATGCTTCCCTACGTGCGTAAATGGCGACGTCTCTTTCATGCGTCTTCTGCGTTTCGATGGTTCATAAATCCGTTTGTCCACGAGGCGGCAGCGCTGCGTTCATAGTTAATTTCCGTTTTGATGTCAGTTTACACCGTTTTGAGTCGACAGCGTAGATATGAGTGTATTGTCGGACACACTCGCACAGCCTCGCCTCAAAAGCTCCGTCCGTGTCTCCAGATGTTCTGTTTGTTTGGCGTCTTCTTTCTCAGGTGCTTTTATTTGGCGGTTCCTGTTCTTCTTCTTTGGTTTGTTCCTGCTTATCAGCTGACCTGCGGTTTCCAGTGGTATGGCTCAGTCTTCTGCGTTGTGACGGACCAACATGCCCCCTGAAAACGCACCAAATTACACGTGTAACCAACGCAGACAACAGACGAAACTGTCCGTCTGCGTCGTAGGGCCGCTCGATTATGGAAAAAATCATTATCACAATTATTTTGGTCAATATTGAAATCACGATTATTCAAATGATTTTTTTTGTTTGTTTTTGTTGTTGAACATTTATTCCGCATTTCTTTCTGTCCCAAAACATTTTATTGATCATTTATGCAAAACACACACACTCCTTCACTCTTCAGCTTCGTGAATGTAGCAGGGCCATGTGGAAAGGAGTGTACTGCACATGCTCTTTTCTTTCAGAAATTGTGTAAAGAAAAATGGCAAAAAAATGTTTCAACTTATATTTGAGATTGTTTGACAAGAAAACTGAAATCACGTTTAAATTTCGATTAAATGCACTACCCTATTATCCGTCCGTCCATGTATCTGTCTTCTGCGTCGAGCGTAGATGGGCTTTTACTGCGAGGCTGCACCACGCCACCGAGCAGCCCCTTAATCCCTACGGGTTCCCGATAACTCCGATCAATTCCTCTAATTCACGTAGAAAGTTCCCAATTTGGAATATTTCCGAGTTTCCGCAGTTTAACTTCCCATGGAAAGTTTCTGGAAATTTACGGGAAATGTTCCTCCCCTTTGCTGCAGACGTATCTGCGGATGGATGATAACCACCTTCCTGTCGTTTACAGAATCGGGCAAAGATGGCGCTTCTGCAAAACCTGCCCCGAAGAGACCAGGCACCTCTCCGGATACGTAAGTGCTGTTTGACGTAGACAGGCTGCATGTGATGAATGACACCTGACTCACTCTGGCTTTATGTCCTCCTGCAGTAAGACTGGTCCTAAGAAAGCAAGGACGGACCAGTGAGGTTGCCCAGAGACCCCTCCCAGTCTTTTCTCTCTTTTTTTTTTTTTGTTTTTTTTTTCTTGTCCTTCCCCAATCGTCCTTTTTATCAGAAAGACTGACCTTCACCCTTCCTCATCCTAATCTCATCCTGCACCCCCCCCCCGTCTCAGATCACAAAGCGACGGAGGCAGAACGACCGTATGAAGCCAGGATGAAAGAATCTGAGCGATGTTTGTAGATAATCCCTCCTTCCTCGTTGTGTTGGTCCTACTATATTTTTAGAGCAAGACAAACCTAGAAGCACATTATCTTTTCCAGCCACATCCCCTTTCATTCTTTTTAACATCTATTTTTGGCTTGTTTCATGTAGTTGAACATTATAGAGAAGCATTTACATCTTTCACAAACTGGGAGCCAGCGTGAACGCAATGTTTTTGTTTTTCATTCTGTGTTTGTGAATTCTGGGGGGATGTAGAGAGAGACTACATGAAATGTTGTACAGTGTTGGAAAAAAAAAGGCTGAGGAGGCTGTAGTTTAGATGAGCGGAAAAATCGATCGGTATGGAAACAAATAAAGCACTTGTCCTCAACGAACGAGGGCATCTTTTGGGTTTTTTGTTTTTCCCCAACTTTTTTTTTTTTTTGGGTCAAAACTAATTTTGGCTTCATCGAGAACCAAGTCTGTACAGTCATCGTACCGGACTCCGGTCTCCTGGCAACATCATCACTGTGCGTTTTACCCCCAAGATGAGGACTGGCGGCCGACACGGGAGCGGCGGAGGAAGAGATTTGCAGAGAAGGAATGACGGACTTTGCTAGGACAGAGACTTGCAGCACACGATAAAAATAAAAAATAAAAAAAGGAAAAAAAAAATCTTGTTAAACCTTCCCAAAAAATTAGCAAGCAATGACGCAGAGGATCTTTGTGTAGTTTATTTTTGTATTTTTTAAGCTTTTTTTTTTTTTTTTTCTTTCTCCTGTGTGTATGTGTATGTTGTGTGCATTTTTAAAAATACATCCCTTTTTTTAACTGTTGTTCATCCCCATAGTTTGTGTTGGCGGGAAGACGGGTGGCTGTTGAAGTTGCCACTGTATTTTTAAAAGAAATCTTCATAGGTTTGGCGGTATGTTCTGGTTGGCGGATGGCGGTGAGAGACTGTATTTGTTCCAGGTAGAGCTGCAGAGGTTATAGGACTGAAGGGAACTTTGAAGTGGACCCAGGGAGACGAGTGTTTTCACTTTGTTTACTACTCCATGCTTGTGTTGCTTCGTTTGCCAAACACGGAAATTCCCGGGATGCCAGGAAAGTGACATCACATCTCACGTCTTTCCTCTCGATATCCCGACTGTTGCCCTCCGCTTTTATTCTCATGAATGTCTCACCTCCTCTTTTTTTTTTTTTTTTTGAGTGGCAAATTATATTAGTAGACCTATTTCCCTACCCTATTGATGTATGTGAATCCATTTAATAAATTTTAATTTTTTTCCTTCCACGGCTCTGTATTTCAGACTACAGATGGTGTGCAAGCTGCGACTTGTAAACGCGTACGTCTTTGAACGGGGATGTCTTGGGAAGAAAGCTCACAGCCGGAGTTACTCACTTGTAAATTAGTTCATTCATAGAGCAAGACTTAAAAAAAGAAAAAAAAATCATCTTGGCCTTTTATATAATTACCTGTAACAAACTGTTTTTACATGTTGGTCATCTCTTGATTGCCTTTTGTGTCTTTACTTATAAAAGAAACAAATATATATATAAATATATATAGTCTCCCTGATTGTTCTAATTTGCTTCTGTCGAGCTGATTCACTGTAGGAGTCTGAATCACTGCTAGGTTCATCACAGCCCAAACTTGTACAGGGGGACGGTTTCTGACCGGACACGAGTGTGTATCTGCGTTGTGACGGCAGATTCACTCGTGACGGTAACGGCTGAAAGAGGAGACCGAGGTTTCCGCCCGCTGCCTTTTCTCCGGCTCGCGCCTTGGGATCAGTTTGTGATTTCTCCCCATTTCTTTCTAGAAACGAACTTTCTCTTCATATGCATTCATAATTTTTGTGCGTGTCAGTGTGTCTGTTGAACAAAACTAGACATGCATGCAAAAGCAGTGTATTTTAGTAGTGATGCCTTAAGTTAGACCATAAGCTGAAGGTTCTCAAAGAAAAAAGGAAAAAAAAAATGGAAAAAAAAAAACATTTAATGAGTTTGTTCCTCTCTCCATGTGGTATACAATTGTGTCCTTTCCCTCCACAGTACCTTTGCCGGGTCACTATTTTTGCACCCTTGTTAGATAGGTCATCATCAGCAGTGCCGAGGTCTCTCTGGACTTTCCCTCCCACACTGGGACGAGTGCTCAGCACTGGCAGGTGTTCCCAACTTCTCGGCTGTTTGCAGGTTATCTGGAAATGTCCTGTATTTTCCAATGTGTGTTTTTTGTACTGTAGGGAGTAATGTATCTTTTATCATCAAAAAGAAAAAAATAAACATGTTAAACAGAGAATTTGTCTCCTGTTTTCAACACAGACTTCAGCTGCGCTTAAAAATGACTTGTTTCCTGTCCATAAAGCACGTTTTTAAATATGGTGACCAAAGTCCCGTATGTAGAAAATCTGCACTCTAAAAAAAAGACAAACAAAATACATTAATATATCTGAACATTTAAAAACAACCTGAGCTGACCAAAGTCCTGCACAGGACGGATGCAATAAGCACGGTGTCACATAAAAACTTAGCAATATAAAGGCCAAGACTACAAACAACTAGAACAACAAGCCAGAGAGAAAATTTAAAGTGCCGTCAGGACTGCAGCTGTACGGTACGATACCAATAGTTTATGGTACTTTGTCATCAGTACCGATACTTTTTGTCCCTTAAGAGTAAAAAAAAGAAAACATTGTACAGTTAATGTTATAGTAATATAAATGTACCAAAACATAATGTGCAGTAACCTGCAAATAAGTACTGAAAGACACCAAAACATCATCACCAACAGCAGCAGCATCATGACATGGGGATGGGCATATTGATACCCTGGAGTTGATATTTTTTGATACCAGCCAGACAAAAAGTCGGAATCGATACTTTTTTGAGAATGGAGATGCAACTATACAGATACAAAACATGCCATTCGTTTGGACTTCTGAGAGTTTTGAGAGTTCATTTGGCAATGAAATGAGGATTCTTAGACTTAGGATTTCTGGCCCAGTCGGTGGTTTTCGGGTCTGACTTGTTCTGATCTACTCCTTTGTTTTTTCAGCTGTGTGCTGAGGGTCATTGTCTTGTTGGAAGGTGAATGGTGGTGTTCAGCCATTTTCAGGTCTCTCAGAGATGCGTTTAAGTCAGGGTTCTGGCTGGGCTGGTCCAGAATAGTCCAGAGTGGTTCTGATCCACTCCTTTGTTATTTCAGCTGTGTGTGAGGGTCATTGTCTTGTTGGAAGGTGAACCTTCGGCCCAGTCTGAGCTCCTGAACTCTGGAAGAGCTTTTCTTCCAGGATTTCTCTGTATTTGGCCGCATTCATCTTTCCTTCAACTGCAACCAGTCGTCCTGTCCCTGCAGCTGAAACACACCCCCATAGCATGATGCTGCCACCACCGTGCTTCACTGTTGGGATGGTATTGGGCAGGTGATGAGCAGTGTCTGGTTTTCTCCACACATACCGCTTAGAATTAACTCCAAAAAGTTCAATCTTGGTCTCATCAGACCAGAGAATCTTATTTCTCTCAGTCTGGGAGTCCTTCATGTGTTTTTGGCAAACTCTATGCGGGCTTTCATATGTCTGCACTGAGGAGAGGCTTCCATCGGGCCACTCTGCCATAAAGCCCCGACTGGTGGAGGCTGCAGTGATACTGACTTTGTGGAACTTTCTCCATCTCCCTACTGCATCTCTGGAGCTCAGCCACAGTGATCTTTGGCTTCTTCTTTACTCTCTCACCAAGGCTCTTCTCCCACCATTGCTCAGTTTGGCTGGACGGCCGGGTCTAGGAAGAGTTCTGGTCGTCCCAAACTTCTTCCATGTAAGGACTATGGAGGCCACCGTGCTCTTAGGAACCTTTAGTGCTGCAGAAACTCTTTTGTAACCTTGTCCAGATCTGTGTCTCGCCACAATTCTGTCTCTGAGCTCCTTGGACAGTTCCTTCCACCTCATGATCCTCATTTGCTCTGACATGCACTGTGAGCTGGAAGCTCTTATATAGACAGGTGTGTGTCTTTCCTAATCACGTCCAATCAGTTTAATTAAACACAGCTGGACTCCAATGAAGGAGGAGAACCATCTCAAGGAGGATCAGAAGAAATGAACAGAATACGAGTTAAATATGAGTGTCACTGTAAACAGTCTGAATACTTATGACCATGTGATATTTCAGTTTTTCTTTTTCAATATATTGCCAAAGATTTCTACATTAATGAGAAATAAAATTAACTTTGATTTTAGCAAATGGCTGCAATGAAACAGAGTACAAAGTTTAAAGAAGTCTCAATACTTTCTGTACCCACTATCTGTGTCATCTGCGTAGCTATGGTAACTAATATTGTTGTTCTTTAACCTGGGCTAGTGGGAGCATGTAGATGTTAAACAGAAGGGGCCCCAGGATGGATCCCTTGGGAACCCCACGGGTGATTCTTGTCTGCTCAGATGTAAGGTTACCTGACGCAAACTTCCTGTTCTCCAAGTACATTTTGAACCACTAAAACCTGGACGACATCCCAGCAGAGTTCGGCCTGTAGTTGCTTATCTTGTCTAGATGGTCGGTCCGTTTTTAACTACAGCTGTTTTCAGTGGCTCTGGGAAAACACCCGATGTTATCAAGCAGGAAAACCTTTTAGAAAAACTCCAACAGGACATGATTGCGCGATTACAGTGAACGTTCACTCTTGGATCAGATTTCTTCACACAGACATCCGTTTATAGGAGGAACAAGTTTTAAAGGTCCAGTGTGTCCGATCCGCACACCAAAGCAAACCAAACCTGACTGAGAAGGAAGTTCAGATAAGTGTCACTTCACACAAATTTCCACAAAGTTCGTCCTCGGATTCAGGTTCCGTTATTTGTTCAGGTAAATATCCTTTTGGTGTTATGACATCCGACCACCCTAAAACAAAATGCAGCATAAAACACAATGAACCACAGCACCATTTATTAAAACAGTGACCAAAAAGTTTCTGTATAAAACCAAGATAAGAAAACAACCTAAAACCATGAAAAGAAATAAATACATAAACAGATGAAACTAGAAAAGCACTCAGAGAGCGCAGACCTCCACCAAGCAGCTCTCGCACTGATAAAGAATCCTTAAAAACATTCCTGGATCCAGAAGCTGATCCGGATCACCAACAAAATTAAATGGGTTTGTCTTTGGGCTGAGACACAGGGCTGGTGAACGTTTCAGGTCCATCTGACAGCACTTTTTCCGTAAAGTTGCTGACAGACAGACAAACCAACGCTACCGAAAAACATTATCTTACTGGCGGAGGTTTTTTAAAAAAAAATTAAAAAGAGCTTTCATATAGTTAATACATATAAATACTGTATATGTGCAAACTAAAACTCCAGTTCAACAATGACAGCAGGGATAAAGATGAAGAGATGACAAGAACCTCCGTTTGGAGGGAAGAAGTTGAAACTAACCGGGTGGGAGTCCTCATCCGGGATGAGTCACAAAACAATAATAAAAACAACAACACAACAAAACAAAAAACAAACTGTTAATAACAAAACATGGTAATAAAATCTGTAATAAACAGGGAAAATGGAGGTGGAAAAGTCCAGGAAAATCCGTGTATCATTTGATTGTTTTTCAAATTAAAACCAAATAAAAAATAAGAAATAATAAAAAAAAACTACTTGTTTCTCAGATTTTTTTTTTTCAAAACCAAAATGAAAAACTAACCACTTTGGTAGCGCTCTGATCAGATAATTTTTCATTTGAAGCAGCAGCGTGAACCGGAAGTTGTCTGCTTGGCAAACGTGTGTTAATTAAGTCCAAAACTGTGTTAAATAGCTCAGTAATTACACTAATATTTAGGAGATATCGGTTATATGGAAATATTTTTCTTCCGTTTTATCACAGCATACAGTATTACATAAAACGCTGTCGCCCCCTAGCGGACATGAACTGCAATTACAGTGACAGCACAGCGGCTGGCGTTGCCAGCCTGAGCACAAACCTCGGTGAACAGCTTTTACTCCGACACTAAATTATACCGTTTTATTTAGCTTAATAGTATGAAGTAATACGTAACTGTAGTTAGTGATAATGGACTGACCGCTGTTGAGAGTTTATTTTTATCTATAAACTCCGTTGGGCTCCTGAAGCGGCCAGCTGGCAGACGGAGTCCCTTCAGCGTGTCTCTCCCGGTGGGGTGTGCTAGGAACACCTCCCCAGGGAGACGTCAGAGGGGTCATCCATGCCCGAGCAACACCTGTTCCCGATGTAGAGCGGCTAAGGTAGAGCCGAGCCGAGCATATCATCATCTGGAGAGCCCGGTGAAAGAAACTCATTTCGCCGCCTGTTCTTTCAGTCACAAACCACAGGTGAGGGCAGATGATCAGGTAAATCGAGAATTGCGCTTTTTGGCTCGGCTCAGCCTCCCGGTGCAGCCCTGCATTGATCCAGGACCCCAGACGGATCACCAGCATGTCTTCCTGCCTGAAGACTGCAGATAAAACTGTCAAATATCTGACAAAAGAGGAAATTAAAAGCCTAAAAAAAAAAAGTTTGAAGCTTACCAACTTTTAATAACATATAACTTGTGTTTTATTCCAGTGTGGATTGTCAGGTAGCTAATAAAATCCGTTTCTGTTGACAGTCATGGATGTCCAATATAAAAAAGAGAGCAATTAACATTATCACCCTCATCTAACTGTGGACTGTCGTCCAAAATCGTTAGTCCAGCATTTTAAAAAAAATATTTATTAATTTTTTCTTTCCTCTTCTACAACTTCCACACAGTCCATAATGATTTTACAATGAATGAATAAATAAAATGCCAGAAGAAAATAAATACAGAAAAAATAATTTGAGGGGGAAATGAAATGTTAAAAAAAAAAGAAAATAAATACAGGAGGAGATTAAAGGAAAATGAAGGAAAAAAATGTAAAAAGCATTTCTTTTTACAAACAGATTAATTGATAAACTGCACAGAAAAATACATAGGAATATTAACACAAAGTTAAATTAAAAGAGTTGAAAATGACAACAGAAACATACATCAATGTCACATTTGATAGGTTTGTTGATGTAAAAACGATTTTTTATTTCTTTGTGTAATTAGCATATTTATTTATTTTTTGAGTCGTTTTATATTTTTGTATTTATCTTTTATTTGGCCAGTTTGGGTCCTCCATACACCATCGTCTCCGTCTTTCCCAGCAGAGGGCGGCAGAAGCTCCGGCTGCTCCGCCATCACCTGGAGTCCAGCAGAGAAAAGCTGCGTCCCTGTTGTTCCTCTGAGACGGTAAACATGTTTCCATGACAACACAATCATAGCTGGATGCTGTGCTGAGGCTGAAAATGGGCAAGTTTACAGGTTTTCTCTGAGAAAGTTTTCTTCTGATTCAATTTAAAAAAAAAAACCTCAGACAAAACTTTTATTTCTCAGTTTGTCAGCATCCAAACAGAATCAGACAAAACTACACAGAAAGAATTCACAGCTGCTAAAACTAACAAACAAATAAAGTAAAAGTTATGTTTTAAAAAGAAAACATAGAAGGATTCTCTGCTCCCAGAGAAGAGGCCGCGAAATTCACGGAAAACTGCGGCTTTTATTCGGTTTGGTCTGAATGTATTTAACGTTTCCTCTGCAGCTGTGATGCTTTAATGTTCCATGTAAAACACTTATAAGTTTCTATGAGATGTAAAATTAAGCTTGTTTTAAATTGGACCAGGAACACGGACAGGACAGAACCAAGCCATGGTCCAACAGAACCAAGTCATGGTCCAACAAGACCAAGTCATGGCCCAACAAGACCAAGTCTTGGTCCAACAGAACCAAGTCATGGTCCAACAAGACCAAGACATGGTCCAACAGGAACAAGTCCTGGTCCAACAGAACCAAGTCATGGTCCAACAAGACCAAGACATGGTCCAACAGGAACAAGTCCTGGTCCAACAGAACCAAGACATGGTCCAACAGGAACAAGTCCTGGTCCAACAGAACCAAGACATGGTCCAACAGAACCAAGTCATGGTCCAACAAGACCAAGCCCTGGTCCAACAGAACCAAGCCGTGATCCGATAAGACCAAGTCCTGGTCTAACAGAACCAAGTTATGGCCCAACAAGACCAAGTCATGGCCCAACAAGACCAAGTCTTGGTCCAACAGAACCAAGTCCTGGTCCAACAGAACCAAGACATGGTCCAACAGGAACAAGTCCTGGTCCAATAAGACCAAGTCATGGCCCAACAAGACCAAGTCATGGTCCAACAAGACCAAATCCTGGTCCAACAGAACCAAGCCGTGATCCAATAAGACCAAGTCCTGGTCCAACAGAACCAAGACATGGTCCAACACGAACAAGTCCTGGTCCAATAAGACCAAGCCCTGGTCCAACAGAACCAAGCCCTGGTCCAACAAGACCAAGTCATTGTCCAACAAGACCAAGTCCTGGTCCAACAGAACCAAGCCATGGTCCAACAAGACCAAGTCCTGGTCCAACAGAACCAAGGCGTGATCCGATAAGACCAAGTCCTGGTCCAACAGAACCAAGCCGTGATCCGATAAGACCAAGTCCTGGTCTAACAGAACCAAGTCATGGCCCAACAAGACCAAGTCATGGTCCAACAAGACCAAATCCTGGTCCAACAGAACCAAGCCGTGATCCAATAAGACCAAGTCCTGGTCCAACAGAACCAATCCCTGGTCCAACAAGAACAAGTCCTGGTCCAACAGGAACAGTTCTTGGTCCAACAGGACCAAGTCCTGGTCCAATAGAACCAAGTCATGGTCCAACAAGACTAAGCCCTGGGGCTGGGTGTAGAGAGGGACAGGGAGAGAGAGAAAGAGAAAGGGGGGTCCCCCCCCCCCCCCCCGTCCAGATCTGGACCAGACAGATAAGGCCGCCGCCCTGTCAGAAGTCCGTTTCTCGGGAATTTGCCGGCTGTCCTTAAAGTCTTCTGTTAAAGCACCAACCATCTGTCCCCCTTAACGACGTCTCATCCTAACTGTCCCTCATCGCTCCACCGTCGCCTCCAGATGTGGGAGTGTGATTCCAGTCCTCCAGGTCCGGGTCCGGGACCTGCCGGGGGTCCGGGACCTGCCGGGGGTCCGGGACCTGCCGGGGGTCCGGGACCTGCCGGGGGCCCGGGACCTGCCGGGGGTCCAGGACCTGCCGGGGGTCCTGGACCCGCTGTGGTCGGCTCTGTGCTGCTTTACGACAGCGAGCTCGTCAGTCCCGGCCTCCTCCTCTCATCTAGATAAGCGTTTATCAGACGGGTGCAGGCGGCAGCAGCCGCCACATCCCTGCCCAGCTGTCCACACAGACCCGTCCCCGTCCCCGTCCCTGTCCCCGTCTCATGACGCTGCCGCTCAGCCATGTTTTCATGCTGGGATCAGATGAGTGATGCACTGCAAAAACTCAAATCTTAACAATATATTTTGCTAATTTCCAGTCAAAACATCTCATCACACTCAGAATTGTTTTGATTATTACAAGCTAAAAATTTTGTCCACTCGTGAAATAAGTAAAGAAAAGATTTTTTTTGCTTGTAATAAGTAAAAATTCTGCTAATGCAACAAGTTAAATTTTCTTATAAGATTTCTTAAAATAAGATGGATTGTCTAAAAACAAGTTCCTATATTTCACTGAAATGTTTCTCTTTAAGTCATTTTGTCTTATTTTGAGTGTGATGAGATATTTTGACTATAAATGAGAGAAAAATACTTGGTAAGATTTGAGTTTTTGCAGTGTGCACCTCACCTCCACCCCAACCTCATGCTTCCACGTTGGACTACCAGGTTAGATCAGTGGACGAGTTTGTCCAAAGATCAGTGAAGGACGTCCTCTTCTTGTCTCCTGTTAGATTTCTGCGTCAGAATGTTCCCTGAAAGTAAAACCAGAACTTTATTTTAAAACTCTGATGTAAGCAGCTGCAGCGTCCTCACTGCTGAAACAAAGGCAGCGTCAGCCGGAGTCTGATGAGGAGGAAATTTCCCCCCCACGCTGCTTCCTGGTTCCCTGCTGCCAGAGGCTGGCACGGCAGCCCTCCGCCGGCCCAGCGGGCGCTCCGGTGGCTCCGGTGCCACAGCCTGATGCCTGGCACACTGCAAAAACTCAAATATTACAAGTTTATTTTTCATATTTCTGGTCAAAATATCTCATCACACTGAAAATAAGACAAAATCACCGAATGAGAAACATTTCAGTGAGATAAAGGAACTTGTTTTAAGGCAAAGCATCTTATTTCAAGAAATTTAGCTTGTTTCATTGGCAGAACTTTTTTGATTATTAAATGTAACATATATATATATATATATATTATTTTAAGAGTGGCCTAGATTTTTTTTCTTGTAATAAGCAAAAAAAAAAAAAAAATCCTGCCAATAGAACAAACAAAAATTTCTTGAAATATGATGCATTTGTCTTAAAACAAGATCTTATTTCTCACTGAAATGTTTCTCTTTGGGTGATTTTGTCTTATTTTAGGTGTGCTGAGATATTTGGATTAGAAATGAGAGAAATAAACTTGGTAAGATTTGAGTCTTTGTGGTGTGAAAACTGGTAAAACCATCTGATTTCATGATGAACTTGCAGCACGGTTGCCATCGCCCCCATGATGATTTGCATCTGGTGTAACTGATGCAGTTTCTCTGGAATTTGCTGCCATTTTAGTTTAACTGCTGCGGGTTGTGAGATGAGAAGGAAGGACGAGTGACGAGTGAAAAAAATAAAGACTTTATTCCTTCCAACTGTTTTCCTCCCCTGATTTCCCTGAAAACTGTAAATGGACAAAGAGAGAGGAAAGTTGGGGAGCTGCTTTGACTACCAAATGACCGCCACAGAGTTGGGCTTGTGCGCTGCCGGGCCGTGTCCAGACCATATCTCTCCCTCGGATTGCAGCTTCTATGTTCATTTGCATTACTGTGTTCCATTCTAAGCTTTGCTGGACCACAAAGAAATTGAGTCTTTGCATTTTATATTTGCTTTGTTTAAATGTCTCTTTTCCATGAGGGCTTGTTCTTATCTTCTGCTCATTTCATTAACAGACAAAAGGCTTGGCCCTGCACGCTCATGGCTGACCTGGAGCCCCCGTACCGTCCCCTTCTTAGTGCATTTACTTGTGCATCTGTGCAACATTTAAATCTTGCACATAAATAAACACACGGCATCAAATATTCCCATCAGCGGCTACCTGCAGGGGTTTGATAATGCCCGTGGTTTCTGCTGATATGCTGTTTTATATGCGGAGCTTCCTCTGTGGAAATCATCCCAGATACATACATGTTATCAATACAACACCAGCAGCGCACGCGGCCGTAAAGGAAGAGCAGGGGAACTAAGATTTAAAGCTGAGTCCTTCACCTTTTCTCACGAGCGTCCGACACCAGCAGCTCGTGATAACAGCCGTTATTTGTGTTTGGTGAAGTTAGACAGTTAGGAGTGACTCTGAACTCATGGCTGTCAGTGTGTGACATCTGCCATCATGCAAGTTGTTTCTCTGTGGACCAGAGAGGTGTGTCTTTTTTAAAAAAGTAGTCTCCAACCCCTCCCACGGACTGTGTCGTAGCCCTAAACTTTGCTGGTGGTTGGAGAAGTTGCTCTTGTAGCCACCAGCCTTCAGCCGAGCTGCGTCGCCTTCCACCGAGTCCCGGCGCTAATCTCCCTCATCTGTGACGTCCGCTCAGGTAGGTGACCTTTCCTGCTCCCCTCTGCTCTCTTTGTGGCCTTGTACCCAGCAGATACCCGTGTGTGGGGGCTCATCCTGCTGTTTCGGGGTGTTTGTGCATTAAAAACTTTCACCAGTGAGGTTTCTGATCATCTCAGGTCATTTATTGGCTGAGCAGCTGTGACTCGTAGAGATACAAGAGGTGAGAACTTTGCACCAAGATGAGAGAAAGTCTGTTTCCATCTCACTATGTGTGTCTTCTTAACTTTAGTATAAAGTTTTATTACTTTTAATTAATTTCTTTTTACTTAAATCCTCTGGCAAATCTATTTCCATGAGCCTTTCTGATTCTAAGACACATAAAATGATTAAAATGCTTTAAAAAAAAAAAGGATCTGCATCTAAATAAAACATTTAACTCAATTTATTAAGTTTTAATTTGAAACAAACAGACGTCTAAAAGTGTAAAATATTCCAACTGGAGTTGAGGAGCGGTTGAAATGAGACGAACGTATGATGAGATGTTGCGTTTTAAAATGATTCAGCCTGTTTGTGTGGTGTCATCTGATCGTCCGTCCGCGACCGAGCCGTCTCCCCCCGCCGTGTTTTCACTCATCGTCTTCCTCCTCCAACAGATTTCTATTAATCAGATGAGATATAGGGGTCATGCTGTATCAGTGGAGCTGGATATATTTGGCGTTGTAATATCAGATTTTCTCAGACTTTATCGGACGCTATCAGCCTCCTCTCTTTCCTGTAAAGATACTGAGCGGGAGCGGCCTTTTTTCTCGCTCAGTGCTGTGAAATTACCGGCTTTATTTCCTCTTAGGGATATTTAAATACATCAAAGCAGCTGTTTTGATGACTTGAGTTATAGTTATGAATTATTCTTTGATGAAATTTGAGGGATTTTCTGTCCCTCGGCGAGAAGATTGTACTTTCTGACAGAACTGCAGGCGAACACAAGTTGATTTTTGTGTTTTGTGCTGTTTGTCCAGCTCTGAGGACGTCCCTCAGGACACGTCTGCAGCATTCCTGTAACCGGCACACCTATTATATTAAGGCCACCTTGCAACCGCTCGGTCACTGGCTGCATCGCCACATTTATAGAGACATTTATTTTTAGTTTTTACTTTCAGCCACAGTCAAATGAGGATCCTAGAAAAGGAAGTTTGAAAAAGCCTGCTGTCGAGAGATCTCGTCCCCGATAACTTCAAGTTGTTGTGAGGTGAAGAGCTGGTGATCATGCATCTGCTTCAATCAGAGCCGAGGCCTCTTGCTCTGAGTCTGAGCTCGGTGAAGTGTGCGTGTGCAGCTGAGGGGGGTTCGGGTTGGAACCGGAGCTGATCAAGGTTATTATAGTTAACTAAAACTAACGAACGAAAGGAACGGAAACTCACTGAAACTGGATTGTGGTTTTAAAAAACTAAATAATAAACTAAAATTATTGCAAAAACATCCTTAGTTCAGGGTCGCGGGGGTCGTGGGGGTCGCTGGAGCCCATCCCAGCTATTATCAGGCGAGAGGCAGGTGCACCCGGACAGGTCGCCAGTTTTAGTCAAACTGAATTTATTTAATGCATAAACCTTTTTTGTTGATATGAAATCTGTTTCTATTTAATCTGTTTACTTTGCGCTACCGGTTTTACTCCGAGTGACTCTGATGATTTTGAATGTCACACCAGACACATGCGTATAATTTACAAAAGAAAGAAAACCCCAAAAAGCTAAAACTAACACTGAAACTAATAAAAACTAAATTAAAACTGAGCATTTTCCAAAAAATAAAAACTAATACAAACAAGCAAACCTGCTCAAAAAACTAACTGGAACTCACTGAAGTGGAAAAGAAAAAGTTCAACCTAAATAAAAACTGTTCGGACCTTGGAGCTGATGTTGGTTGTGCTTCAGGTTTCTCCGGCAGCATGGAAGACTCCTCGGAGCAGTCCCACTGGGCGTCCCCCTCCCTGCTGGGCGCCGACCCCCTGGCCGCGTTCTCCTCCGATCCCGGCCTGCTGCCTCCAGAAGAGGGGGAGGCCTTCTTCTCCGGTCAGGACCCGGACTACGGCGGCCTGCCCTCCTTCTTCCCCAGCCAGAACCACGGCCGGGTGCCGTCCTCCTACAGACATGGCTCTGGTGAGCGCCCCCCCCACCCAAGACACCCTCCTTTTCCTCCACTGCAAACACTCAAATCTTACCGAGTATATTTTTCTGATTTCTCATCAAAATATCTGATCAGACTCAAAATAAGACAAATTTACCCAAAGAGAAACATTTCAGTGACATACAGGAACTTGTTTTAAAGGGATATTCCACCCACAGAACGACGGTCCTTCATCCTCTCCTCATCCTCATGCTGAGCAAGACTCTGGAGCACTTTTTAATATGTCACATGCAGCCGGTAATTTTGTCTCATTTTCAGTGTGATCAGATGTTCTGATCAGAAATGAGAAAAATATTCTCGGTAAGTTCGGAGTTTTTGCAGCGTCCTCTCCGGATCTGACCTGTCTGTCCGTCTCTCCGTAGTCCGGCAGGTGTTCAGCTCACCTGGCCTCCTCAGCAACCTGCAGCTGCTGGACGGGCCCCCCAGCCACTCCCTGAGCTCCCCCTACACCCCCGCTGTCTCCACCTGGAGCAGCAGCCCCCTCACCAAGACCCCGCTGCACTCGCACACCCCGACCTCCCTCTACACCCCCGGGGTCACCTCCGCTTTCAGCAGCTCCAGAGACGGGTACTCCTCCCCCGGCAGGGAGGGCAGGGAGAGCCCCCGGCTCCAGGAGGCCCTGAAAGCGGAGCGCCTGAGCCCGCTGAGCGGGTCGGGGGCCAGCAGCAGCTTCCTGAACCTGACCCCTGCAGCCGGGAGCATGTACACCCCCCCACCCCACTCCCACCCGCACATGCTGAGCCCCTACAGCTCGTACATGAGCGGGCCGCAGGACTACGGCTCCGCGGCGCTCTACTCCAGCGCGGGGGCCTGGATCAGCCCCTCCTTCTCCCCCAAACTCCGCAGCAAGATGAGGGCCACCACCCCAGGTCAGTTTCTGCGCCTTCAGAGGCTCTGATAGAAAATGTGAACGTCATCGGATGTTTGAGATGGGAAGCTTTGGAGCAGGGGTGTCCAGCCCCGGTCCTGCAGCTTTTCAGTGTGTCCCTGCCCCCACCAACATTAGAATAGTTTTGGGTTTTCAATTAGTTTCAGTTTTTATTTAGTTTGAACTTTTTCTTTTTCAATTCAGTTAGTTTTAGTGAGTTTTTTGAGCAAATTCCCTAGTTTTTATTTTTGGGAAAATTCTTAGTTTTAGTTTAGTTTTCATTCATGTAGTGTTAGTTTGTTTTTTTTTTTTTTTTTTTTTATAAATTATAGTTATTTGTCTGTTGTGACATTCAAAATCACCAGAAAGTCACTCAGAGTAACAAAGTAAACAGATTAAATAGAAATAGATTTCATATCAACCCAAAAGGTTTATGTATTAGATAAATTTACAAAGACTAAAACTGAGGATGTTTTTGCAATAATTTTAGTTTATTATTTAGTTTAGTAAAGATACAACACAGTTTCAGTTAGTTATCGTTTTTTGTATTTATTTCAGTTGACGAAAATGTTTTTTCAATTTCAGTTTTTGTTTCTTTGTTAGTTTTAGTTAACTATAATAACCTTGCCTGTTAGATGCATTTAATGAGTCGCTGTGTTGGTGCAGGGAAACCCTGAAAACCTGCAGGACAGATTCTGGACACCCTGCTTTGCTCAGGAGACTGACCACAGAGGTCGGGCTGACATGTTCATGGTTGAGTTTGAAAGGTGTCTGAAGAGAGGTGGAATTATTCTTATCCCAACTTTCATCAAACTGAACATCCAAAGACCAGAAGCAGGGAAGCGGTTTTAGATCTGACACCGGGTCTGCAGCGATAACCGAGTCTGTCTGACTTCCAGAGGCCAGAGAGTGTGTCAACTGTGGAGCCACCGCGACGCCGCTGTGGCGCCGGGACGGTACCGGCCACTACCTGTGCAACGCCTGCGGCCTGTACCACAAGATGAACGGCCAAAACAGACCTTTAATCCGGCCCAAGAAGAGACTGGTACGACCCGCAGACTTCCCAGCATCCTCTGCCACGTTCAAGGATTCTCAATCCTGGTCCTCAAGGACCGGTCCTGCAGGTTTTCATGGTCTCCCTCCTGCAACACACCTGAGTCAGACTCAGATAAGTTCTGCAGTAGGGGTGGGTACCGGCAGACACGTCACGATACGATACCATATTGTGATATGTTGCGATATTCTAGGCACTTCAGAGAAATTTAAAGTGCAGCCTGAAATAAATGTTGCATCTACACACATCGGATGACTGAAACAAGACATCCGATGATTTTAAACGAGTCAAAATCAACAAAGTTCAATTTATGTCCCATTTATGAAACTTGGACAGGTTTTTTTGCAGCTTGGATCTCATAATAAAACCGTTTACAATCGTACCTCTGAACATAAATGCTGCTCACTTTGGGAAAACCCAACTGAACAGATGTGCAAATAAAATAAAAATAAAGTTCTTTTGAAAACAATATTACCACAGCTGAGCTGGAATAGTAGAAATGTACATGAATTCATGTAAAAATGAGTAAAACAGCAAAAAAAAGTAGGATATGAGTTTATGAAAACACATATTAGTGCATCAAAATAAACATTTCAGTCAGTCATTATAATCTCAGACGACTGGGAGGTCCATGAAAACCTGGACACACTGTTTAATTAATATTTTCTACTGTATTTAATGTTTAACCTGAACCTGCAGATGCACATAAATATCAGAGCTGAAACAGACACTTTTCGTTGCAAATAGAACGAAATCTTGCAAGATTTCATTCTATTTGCAACGGCCCAGAATAGTGTCTGCTTTACACTGATATTTATTACCGCGTTTTTAATATTGATATGATATCACAACATACAATATTGCGATATTTCAGAGTATCGATATTTTGTCACACCCGTACTCTTACGGATGTACGGTATGAAAATTTCATGTATGTTGTCATTGTTATCAATCCCCCAGCATCTTTAAAAATATCCAAAATAGGTCTCGCCGTCTACTTTGTCCTTTTTAAAGGGGGGAAATGTCCAGAGCTGTCCATGTGGGCGCCTTCGTTGCCTTCCACCATGTTTTAACGATAATTAAAATTTGGTATTACTAATCACTAATTCTTGGGAATTTTATCACAGTTAATTATTTTACCGGTATCGTTACATCCCTATTTACGTGTTGATTTGACTCAGGTGTTGTTGCAGAGAGACATAGGCCCAATTCCAATTCCTCTTTTCATCCCTACCACTATCCCCCCCCCCCCCCCCCCCCAAACAGAGTTTCAAGTGTTAGGGATTGAATCATTCCCCTAAGAAATGGGACAACACTTCGAAATCCTCATGCGTCACCAACAGTCGTCCGTGGCGCAGTAAACCGACATGACGGCTGTTTCCAGAAGAGTTCGCAATGCCGTCTGCAGCATTAAATTGTCAATAAAGTTTTGTTGAAAAAGAAAAAAGCCGCGTGCAGCAGCAATAATCTCTCTTTCCTGGGCGACTGGATTATTTCTTTGGCTTTCGGCCGAAAAAAACGTAAAACTGAGAGGAAAAGACTCAAACTTGCCGTTAATGTTACTTTTCAGACACGATCAGTTGCACGTAACGTTAGAAAACTAGCGACTTTGTTCACATTTCTAATAAAACTGTCTTTAATACATGACAGCGACCTTAAATAGAGATTCTCATCTTTTATTTACAAAAAACACATTTATACGTTTCTCTGGCTGCTGCTGACGGTTTCTCGCCCTTTTGCCTATATTTCGCATGGAGTTGTGGTGACATCACATACCGCTCGTTTTCTCGTGTGCCCCTGGAAAATCTCCGTTTCGAGGGTCAGATGGCCCCACCACTCGCCCTTGGTCTGAACCAGAATGGGCTCTAAGCGCAGCTCCACTACTTCCTGAATTTAAGGCAGCTCATTTGTTTCCTGTCTTTCATTACTGGACGAACTGATTAATCCAGGTGTGCCCGACCCCAATAACTGGGCAGACGCACCTGGATTAATCAGTTTGTCCAGTAATGAAAGACAGGAAACAAAGGAGCTTAAATTCAGGAAGTGGGGGAGTCATGCATAGAGCCCATTGGGACGTCACATGAACGCGCAAAACAAAGGGTTAGGGCCAAGGGGGGAACTGGAATTCAGCCATAGATAACCTGCAGGACCGGCCCCCCAGGACCAGGATGGAGAATCGCTGCTTCAAAGGTTCAGAAATGTGAGTTTTAATTCTGCGTTTCAGATCGTGAGCAAGCGTGCAGGTACGCTGTGTGCCAACTGTCACACCAGCACGACGACGCTGTGGAGGCGCAACGCCAACGGCGAGCCCGTCTGCAACGCCTGCGGACTCTACTTCAAACTCCACAACGTGAGTCGCTCCTCCGGACAGCTTTCCGGTTCATCCAGGATCTGCTTTCACAACATTTCCCTCCCTCAGGTCAACCGGCCGCTCACCATGAAGAAGGAGGGCATCCAGACGCGCAACAGAAAAGTCTCCAACAAGAACAAGAAGAGCAAGAAGGCGGCCATGTTGGAGCCGTACTCGGAGGTGGCCCAGCCGGGCCCCCTGGACGACAACGTGGGGCCCTTTTCCCTCGGCCCCGGGACTCTGCTGACCTACAGCCACACGCCGCACCTCATCCCCACGCCGTCGCCCCTGCACCCCTCCGGCAGCCTCCCGTACCCCCACCACCTCAACAGCGGCATGGTGCCCACGCTGGTGTGACCCTCACGCCCCAGCCCACCACTGATTTGTACATAAGAGATGTCACGTGGAGGAGATTTGTTTATTTTCACTGTATTCTATCAGAAAACGTGTATTTTTGTTGATATTATGGCGTGTGGAGTCAGAAAACGTCTGATCTGATAACCACGTCCGTGTGAAAACTCACCTTTTATCAGTCATAATGTGAAACTATAACTTTAGTTTTAAGTTTCAAAGGTCTCTGTTATGTTTTTCAATAAGTGATACTATAAAAATAAAGAAAAGTTTGACCTTGCTGCACGGACGAAGGCCTTTGTCTGAAGTCATTTGAATTGTCACCTCAGCGGGCTGACCGCAGCGCAGCCGCCTGTGTGCGCTTATTGTCCTCTGCTCAGGCATAGTCGTGCCTTTGTGCAGGCAGCGCTCTACTTTGACAGGGTAATTGTACACAGCAGGTATGCAAATACCCCCCCCCCCGCAACCACCCACAGAAGTGAAAAACATTCAACTAAAGTGCCACACTTACACCTGCGCTTATATTCAGACCGGCTCGCCCAGTCGATGATCAACTGCGCGTCTCTTCCACAAATGCACATTTGTTTTTGTTGTTACTCATTTCTGAATATTACAAAGGGGATTTTCATGCATTTTTTTTTCCACTCTCACGTCACGCCTGACTGCCAACAGCAGACTCTGTGGCAAACACGTTTAGCAATCCTCTTTATGACATCACAGCTTCTCACATGTCTAACTTCTTCCCAGAGAAAAATCTGCATTAAACACATTCAAGTCGATTCTCACCAAGTTTAAATACAAGATTTAATATACCACGGTGGCAAAACCCCAGTTTATTTAAAAACAGACACATTCTGAAAGGTCTGACAGCAGAAATGATCTCCAGGATCAGAACCTGGTGGACGACCCGGTCCAGGAGCTGCTGGACAGCTACGGGGGGGGGGACAAGAATCGCTGCATTGGCTCCCCGTGCGTTTCAGGGTTGATTTTAAGCTTCTTTTAGTGGTTTATAAATGTCTTACTCTTTATCTTTATCTGACTTGCTTTAAAACTATGAACCCTCGCGGACCCTGAGGTCCTCTGGTACCGGCCTTTTCATCCTTCCCCAGGTGAGAACTAAAACTCCACCACTGCTGATGCTTTTCAGAGGTCAAGACCTTTTTAACGTAGTTCATTTTACTCTCACTCTATTTTATCTTCTGTTATTTGAAGTTATCTTAGATTTCATTGACTCGTTAGCATATTATTTCATGAATGTCTATGTGTATTTTTATCTTGCTCTTATCTGTCCACCTTTGTTATCTGTGCTAACATTTTAACGCCAGTGTTTCCTCGTGGGGATCCTTCTCTCTGGGGGCTTTGCCTACTTGGTCTGGAGAGGCTGGAGGGTGGCTGCCCTGGTCCTGGTGGCTGGGGTCCGGCACTGCAGCCCTATCGCTGTGGTGTGGACCCCCGCCTGCCCTGATCTGGTCGGTCCCTGCAGGGATGCCCTCTGGGACCGTGTCTGGCTCCTGGTGTGAACGGATCCCCGTGAGATCGCTTCCTCACAGCAGGTCAAGCCAGATGTTTATTAGACTTCAGTGTTTTTATTTAAGTGACTTAAATTAGGGGTTGGAAGTCATGCATACAGTTGAGTGAGTGGGGGGGGGGGGGGGGGGGGGTGTTTGTGCAAATGTTTATAGTTATGTGTGCTGTGTTATGCGCTTTGTTGTGTGAATGCTTGTTTTTATCTTTGTTTTATTGTCATTTATTGTCCTTTGGCAGGAAAAGCTCTTTATAAATAAAGTTTGATTTGATTTGATTTGATTTGGAAACCCCCTTTTGGGGACATTTTAATGGCAAAATAATGTAAATCCAAATATTTAGGTACTACATGGCATAAACAGTCATACAACTATGAGATTTGGCAGAGAGTATCTTGACACATAGGAGGAGGCAGGAAAAAAGATAAATAACCCAACATTGTAGTCAATATAACCAGACTCTGGGTCAAATATTAACCCGAAAGTTGGGTAAAGAAAAAAAACAACCAAATTTTCGGGGCTGGTCCCTTTTTAACCCAGCAGTGGGTCAAAAATAACCCATAATGGGATATTTTTGAGCCAGGAGTTTTTAGTGTGTACATGTTAGACACAGACATTCTCCATAAAGAGCTGAAAAATACACATTTTATGAAAATTTTCAGGCCAACAAGAAATTTTTTTTTGTCTTTTTTGGGGATGTTGGGGGTGATAACTTAAAACAGAGAGACTCAGAATCTTTTTTTCCTGCCTCCCCCTATGTGTCAAGATCCTCTGACAAATTTCATAGTTGTATGACTGTTTATGACATTTGAAGTACCTAAATATTTGCATTTACAGTGGGTACGGAAAGTATTTAGACCCGATTAAACTTTTTACTCTTTTGTCTCATTGCAGCCAGTTTAATGTTTTTATTTAATATTTGTTTACAAGTGCACTGTTTCTTTTATATATATTTATTTGAAGTGCTTTGTTCTTTTTTATATTAAAAGAGCAGTAAAATGACTTTTTATTGTATCCTTCATTATATTAATTTAGGAGTCAAATGCAGTATCAGCCCCAAATATTGGCAGGTTGTATCGGCCATCAGCCGAGGTGGATGAGAAAATATTGGTATCAGCCCTAAAAATCCCTAGTTTTAATCCCATCGTGCTTTTCTAAGGTTTAAAGGCTCTTGCTCCAGCTTACAGTGGCTACAGAAAGTATTCAGACCCCATTAAACTTTGTTCTCTTTGTTTCATTGCAGCCATTTGCTAAAATAAAAGTTCATTTCATTTCTCTTTAATGTTCACTCAGCACCCCATCTTGACAGAAAAAAACTGAAATGTAGAACTTTTTCACACATTTATTAAAGAAAAACTGAAATATGACATGTTCATAAGTATTCAGACCCTTTGCAGTGACTCATATTTAACTCATATTCTGTCCATGTCTTCTGATCCTCCTTGAGATGGTTCTACTCCTTCATTGGAGTCCAGCTGTGTTTAATTAAACTGATTGGACGTGATTAGGAAAGGCTCACACCTGTCTATATAAGAGCTTCCAGCTCACAGTGCATGTCAGAGCAAATGAGGATCATGAGGTGGAAGGAACTGTCCAAGGAGCTCAGAGACAGAATTGTGGCGAGAAACAGATCTGGACAAGGTTACAAAAGAGTTTCTGCAGCACTAAAGGTTCCTAAGAGCACGGTGGCCTCCACAGTCCTTACATGGAAGAAGTTTGGGACGACCAGAACTCTTCCTAGACCCGGCCGTCCAGCCAAACTGAGCAATGGTGGGAGAAGAGCCTTGGTGAGAGAGTAAAGAAGAAGCCAAAGATCACCGTGGCTGAGCTCCAGAGATGCAGTAGGGAGATGGAGAAAGTTCCACAAAGTCAGTATCACTGCAGCCTCCACCAGTCGGGGCTTTATGGCAGAGTGGCCCGATGGAAGCCTCTCCTCAGTGCAGACATATGAAAGCCCGCATAGAGTTTGTCAAAAACACATGAAGGACTCCCAGACTGAGAGAAATAAGATTCTCTGGTCTGATGAGACCAAGATTGAACTTTTGGAGTTAATTCTAAGCGGTATGTGTGGAGAAAACCAGGCACTGCTCATCACCTGCCAAATACCATCCCAACAGTGAAGCACGGTGGTGGCAGCATCATGCTATGGGGGTGTTTTTCAGCTGCAGGGACAGGACGACTGGTTGCAGTTGAAGGAAAGATGAATGCGGCCAAGTACAGAGATCCTGGAAGAAAAGCTCTTCCAGAGTTCAGGAGCTCAGACTGGACCGAAGGTTCACCTTCCAACAAGACAATGACCCTCACACACAGAGCAAAGTACTGAATACTTTTTACCATGTCATATTTCAGTTTTTCTTTTTTAATAAATTTGAGAAAAATTCTACATTTCATTTTTTTCTGTCCAGATGGGTGCTGAGTGACATTAATGAGAAATAAAATGAACTTTTTTGATTTTAGCTAATGGCTGCAATGAAACAAAGAGCAAAAAGTTTAAATGGGTCTGAATACTTTCCGCACCCACTGTACATCATTTTGCTATTAAAATGTCCCCAGAAAGGGTTTTTGTCCCGTCTTGTAGCTGTCCAGCAGCTCCTGGAGCGGGTTGTCCACCAGGTTCTGATCCTGAAAGGTCCAAGGATCATTTCTGCTTTTCCAACGCTCCGTGTCTGTTTTCTGCTTGGCCCCTCTGTAATGGCACATATTTTAAAAACAACAGAAGAGCATCTGTTACCTTCCCAGAATTATATATTTAATAAAAAGTTAATGATGAGACGTCAACAGGTGGTTCCTAAGTGGTTACAGCTGCTGTGGTTTAAGCTTTTAACCACTTTAAACACAGTTGATAATTATTTTTAACTGCTATGTTTACTTTGGAACATCCCAAAGCTGATAGTAGTAATAAAAATACTGCTGACAAATGCAAATATCCCAGTGCCATCCTCAATTACCGGCAGTGTCCACTCAAAATGTGCCTTTAAATGCATCAAATCTTCCTGGAATGACAGAAATGATGTGCTGGGCTACTGTGATTGTGTGGAGGAATCTTATTGAGTAAAGCAGAGAAAGCTGTTTCATATTAATCACACTTGTGGTCGTGTCTCAGTAGATAAGATTAAACTCCTGACGCAGAGTTTCTGACGGGCCTTTGCTGCAGAAAACAAAGACAAAATTCTTTAATCTAACCAGGAAACACATGAGTTTTAGTTTGGTGTGAAGGCAACGTCTCTGACGGTGCGTTTAAGACGCTGTGCAGCTAACCAGCACGAAGCTGCGAGGGTGTCATGTTTTCATGCTGAGCAGCAGGGCTGGGGTTGCTCACTCAGGACTGCGAGATGGCTGATAAGTTATCGCAGAGGCCACAGACCCTGAAGCATCCACCTGCTGTTGGGGCTCTCATACACTCCCTGTCAGTTGGAGAATGAAGGCTGCAGCGTGTGTTTCAGCAACAAACCGGCGTCATCTGAAGGCCTGAAGGATCACTGTCAACTTTACTTCAGCATCCAAAAGTTCAGTTTCAAAACTGTCAGGGTTGGGGTCGAGTGAATCTTGTTGTGTTTCATAATCTGTGGGAACGTAGAAACGCTTCATTTCAGCGTGTTTTCATCGCCGATCGTCCACGCTTCGCTGCACACGCCAAGGAGAAATAAGACTTTCATAATGCATTCGGTTTCATCATGAAAAGCAGTGAACATCTGGCTCTGCCGCCCAAACACCACTCACACAGGTGCTGGGTGGAGAGTAGGAATCGACCGATACAGATTTTTTTAGGGCCGATACCAACACACACATAATATAATATATATATATATATATATATATATATATATATATATATATATATATATATATATATATATATATATATATATATATATATATATTCATGGAAAAAAATTAAGAGACCACCCTTGTTTTCTCATACTTTTTAATGCCTGTTACTACTAAAAGTACATTTGTCTGGACAGATATTGATAACAACAAAAATAGCTCATAAGAGTTTAATTTAAAAACTTATATGTAGCCATTTTCCATGCTATTCTTGATAAGCGATTTTGGTTATTAAGTTCTCACATCAATAGCTTGGCACTTTAAAAAGCTTTAGCATTCTCTATTTTCTTTTCTGTCTCTTTTAGTCACATGACTCACACCACAGTTGGTACTGTGGTCTCTTAATTTTTCCATGGCTGTGCACATATATATGTATGTATATATATATATATATATATATATATATATATATATATATATATATACATATATATATATATATATATATATATATATATATATATATATATATATATATATATATATATATATATATATATATATATATATACATACATACAGTTGTGCTCAAGATTATTGACACCCTCCAATTAAAGAAAAGTGTTAAATTCACAATAATAATCAAAAGTACCTCACCAGGATTGTAAACTAAAGAATGCCTAATAATATATATATATATATATATATACATAAAATCACGAAAAGTTATAAAAATTTAGTGAAATAAAATAAAAGGTTAAATTCACAATTATAATCAAAATAACAAGAAACTAAAGAAACTAATAAATATATATATATATATATATATATATATATATATATATATATATATACATAAAAATACAAAATTATAATTTAGTGAAATAAAATATTACTTTTTAATTGTGGTAGAAATAATAATAATAATAAAAACATACAAACAAAACTGTGCCAGACACATTAGAGCACCTTTCCTGTGAAATGTGGATCAAAACACCTGTCCACAGGTGTAAAAGTCTTTTTGAGCATTACAGAAAACACCTGATTGCAGTGATCGCCTCAGAATGCTGCTCAATAAAAATTTTGCTTCAGAGTCCCACCATGCTTGTTTTATTTTTTTGTCTTTGTTTTTAATATTTCTTTTAGACCACAATTCAAATTCAGTGTTATGATTTTTCATAGAATTTTTATTTATTATTACTTTTGTCAGTTTCAACTTATTTCACTGACAACTGAATTTTTTCCTTCTTTATTTGGAGGGTGTCAATAATCTTGAGCACAACTGTATGTCGTCCTCAGAATTATTCATACCCACCAATTAAAGAAAAGGCTAAATTCACAACAGTAATTGAAAAAAATAAAAAACTTAAGTAGCGGTGAATAAATAAAAATTTACAAAATTATAATTTAGTGAAATCAAATATTGCTTTTGAACTGTAGTTGAAAAAATGTATTTAAAAAAATCAAATAAACAAAACTGTCCCGGACACATTAGAGCATCTGTCCCATGAACAGTGGACCAACATACGTGTCAACAGGTGCAGACGTCTGATTGGACGTTACAGAAAACACCTGATTACAGTGATTGACTCAGAGTGTTGCTCAACAAAAGTGTAGTTTTGAAGCCCCATTGTGCTTGTTGACTTGTTCTGTTTTTTGTGTGTTTGTTTTCAATATTTCTGTTGAATCACAATTCAAAATTGATGTCATGATTTTCATACTTTTAAAAAAAAAATTCTATTATTACTTTTGTCAATTTCAACTTATTTCATTGACTGATTTTTTCTGTCTGTAATTGGAGGGTATGAATAGTTTTGAGGACAACTGTATATATAAAAAGTCTGTAAATTATGCAAAGTGGGGGTATCGGCCAACACACCTGACGTATTGGCTGATGCTGATACCAGCAAAAGTCGTAAATATTGGCCTAAAATATCGGCCGGCCAATGTATCGGTCTACCCTTCTCTGAGAAGCTCAGATTAGGATTATTTTGTCCAGTTAATTCGTCTGTGGCTGTTCAAAACGCAGCCATATTTCAGAGGCAGCCAGTCATCGCAGCGTGTAACCCCTCTGGCCCCCCGCGGACCCCCATGATGGGAATTTCAGAGCGAGATGATGGGGTTGATTCCATTTACCACATGTGGCCGAGGCTTCCTCTAAGCCACGCTACAGCAGGGAAAAAGCGTGATGAGTAAAACAAGCACGAGATAAATGACGAAGAAAAGTGACTCAAAACCAGAAGAGAGAAAAAAAATAAGATGATGTGGCAAGTACATCCATAATTTATACTCTTTCCTCAACTGTCTGTATCTGCTGTTTATCTGCAGCAGCTGTCAGCTCTGCTCTGGGGAAATGGCAGCAAATGACGGGGATAGATTAGCAACCACAGGCCTCCTCCAGCTCTCTGGCAGGGCCATCCGTTAGCTCCTCTCTCTCCTGCTGCTTCACTCTGTTTCTCCTGTTTACACACTAGATCCTCCACTCATGCAGAATGTTGCTATAACAAAGCAGAGTTGTGCCGCTAGTTTGGAGAGTTACACCAGATAAGCTGAAACCAGCCATGTTTTTATCATGTCCAAGTTACTTTCTGATGAGATACGAGTCACGGTCCTGGGAACAGGGAAGCATAACACAATCACAGACTGACATTATTGTTCTGCTACATTAAAGACGTGCTTATCATCTACTACATTTAACGCCGGCTTCACCCGTCTAGAACATGTGGTGCACAAGCGCCCCCGCATGGTGAAAGCAGAACACTGCTGCTCCAACCGACTCTGCACAGGATGTTTGACCCTGAACACTGCAGGGAGGAGATAACACCCTGTGTGTGCAGTTACTGTTCAACTAAACAGCTGAATGTACCAGGATGTTGCATCCTCACTCTGTAAAGCTGAGACTGAGGCGGCTGAAAGGAGCAGACGCACGCTGGATCAACTACATTCTGAATCTTCACGTATTTGAGCTTTAGTTTCTTTAATCTGATCTCCAGGGATCCTTTAGTTATGGGTAACAAAAGGAAAAAGATCTATGCGTGTGCGTGTTCAGAAAGTGCATATGAGTGGAATGTGTTTAGGCAGTTTTAACGAGGCCAGTTTCCAAAGAGGAAGTTTTGTAAATAAAGTAAATCAATAAATACATTCATTCATTTTCTAAACTGCAGGAAGCTGGAGTCTATCCCAGCAGTGAGAGGTAGGCACACCTGGATGGGCACATTTGGACGGGCTCACCTGGACAAATACACGTTGACGGGCAGAGCTGGACGGGTACACGTGGATATACACACCTGGACAGGCATACCTGGATGGGCACATTTGGACCGGCACGCCTGGACGGGTACACCAGGACGGGTAAACGTGGATGGGCACACCTGGACATATACACCTGGACATGTACACATGGACAATTACACATGGATGGGCACACTTGGACGGGCACACCCTGGATGGGCACACCTGGACAATTACACTGTGACGGGACACTTGGACAGGCACACCTGGACATGTTCACCTGGATGGGTACACCTGGACATATACACCTAGACTGGTACACGTGGATGGGCACACTTGGATGGGCACACCTGGACATGTACACCTGGACGGGGACACCCTGGATAGGCACACTTGGATGGGCACACCTGGACATGTTCACCTGGACGGGGACACCCTGGACTGGCACACCTGGACATGTACACCTGGACGGGTACACGTGGATGGGCACACTTGGACGGGCATACGAGGACATGTACACTGTGACGGGGACACCTGGACAGACACACCTGAACATGCACACCTGATTGCCAGTTCATCGCAGTAAATAAATACCAACAGGATTAAATCAAAGGTTTTAAGAACGTAAGAAAACGACAGTTAAGTTTCCAGAATGTAAAAGTTGCACCGACCTGTGAGATTCTACAATCAGAAGAAGAACCGTTGACATGTGAGGGTGTCAGAATTGGGTATAAAAGGAGCAGCCACAAAAGGCTTACTGCTATTCCGACACCAAAGATAAAAAGCTTTTAAAATATGAGTAAACCTACTCCAGCAAACTCATTAAATAACTTCTCATTGTCTGTAGTGGTATGTTTATTCCAGACTTATAACCACAAGCTCCCAGGGAACAAGTCTATACACCGTAGCCTGTTAGCTGTTACATCAAATTTTCTAATAAGCACGACTCTCTGAAAGTGACTGCTGACTGACTAAGGCTACAATTTGTGCTCATCGTATTCTTCAGTTGATCATTTTCTCCTATATTCAGTATCAGGGTGACTCGTTAAATCACTGTCAAATACAAACCCATGTATGATTTATTGCATGTTACTGTAACAATATTCTACTGTTTTTCTCATGTAAGAGTTTATTTCCTTTGTAGCTGGAAGATCATTTAGGCTGAAAGGTTTTCCATGCGATAACCATGTTTTCTTTCCAAATAATTGAACATATAATCAGTTAAATAAATCTGTAATGTGATGTGAGAGAGGTGAGTGCTTATGTTAATAAATGGGAAAACACTTACATAGAAATATACCAGAGAGCAGTCTGCACACTTATACCAATGAAGAAAAAAATCTGGATCCAAATTTAGATTAACAGCAAAAGTCAAACATTTCTGAGTCGGGTCCCATCCCATTTCATGTGAAATGGAAATAAATCCGCTGTTTGGCCACCAACACTTCACATTTTTCCTTTCTCTCCTTTAGCTTTAATACCGTAGCGCACACCTTCACCGGAGCCTTTCTGATCATTTCAGCCAACATTTCTGTCAAACAGAAATGTAAAGTTCATGAACGAATCGATTCTTTTGCACGGCTCTTTTAAATGAACGTTGAGAATCAGATTTCAGTTGTAAGCTGTTCTTTTTTATATTCAGATTGTCAATGCTGCCTTCACATGACGTGTGTGCATCATGGTAGCCTGATGTCCTACACGCTTCATTCATGTGAACGCACCTATGGACAGAAAGTTTTGTTCAGAGATCCAAAACTTTATTAAAATTTACATTGATGTAGCTCAGCTTTATTCTGCAGGTACTTCCCAAAAACTTAGAATATCCGGAAAAAGTTCTTGTATTTCTGTAATTCAACTTAAAAGGTGCAGTTTACATATTGTATAGATAAATAATATGCAAATCAATATATTTAAAGTTTTTATTTGTTCGGATGTTGCTGATTAGAAGTTGCAGCTTAAGAAAACCTCAAATTCAAAAACTCAAAAAATGAGAATATTGTGAAAAGCTCCAGGATTGTAGCTCAGAGTGTCACATTCTAATCAGGTAAGTAATCCAAACACCTCCATAAGTACCCTGAGCCTTTAAAAAGTCTCTGTCTTGGTTTAGAAGAAGCTGGATGTTCTCAGAGTGTCTCAAAGCACATTAATGGACAGTTAAGTGGAAGGAAGAAGTGTGGAAGAAATCGGTGTAGAAGCCGGAGGGCTGACAGCAGCCTGGAGAAGATGGTCAGTGTTAAGTTCCCCAGTCTGTGATGACCTGGGGTCCATGACAGCTGCTGGTGTTGGTCCTCTGAGCTTCATCAAGTCCAGCATCAATGCAGCCGTCTACCAGGACATTTTGGAGACCTTCATGCTTGCTTCAGTGGACCAGCTGTATGAGGACGCAGACTTCATCTTCCAGCAGGACTTGGCACCTGCCCACACTGTCAAAACTACCAAATCCTGCTTCAACAACCATGGCATAACAGCTGAGATATGCCAGAAGCTGGTAGCATCCATGCCACGCCGGGTCAAAGCTGCTAGCATCCATGCCATGCCGGGTTAAAGCTGCTAGCATCCATGCCACGCCGGGTTAAAGCTGCTAGCATCCATGCCACGCCGGGTTAAGGAGTCATTCATGCAAACGGGGCCAAACCAAGTATTAAGTACAGATGCAAGATTTTATTTTAGGAGGCCTGACTTTTTTGCTTTTAAAATCCTTTAATAATTGATTTCATGCAATATTCTAATTTTTTTAGTTTTTGAAATTGAGGTTTTCTTAAGCTGCAACTTCTAATCAGCAACATCCAAACAAATAAAAGCTTGAAATATATTGATTTGCATATTATTTGTCTATACAATATGTAAATTGCACCTTTTAAGTTGAATTATAGAAACAAATTAACTTTTTCAGGATATTCTAATTTTTTGGGTAGTACCTGTATTTATGTTTTTTGCTGTATTTCTGTATTTTTCTTGCATTAAAAAAATCCCACATAGTAGATTTCATATAGCTATACAGTCAGCCTAAAATTATTCATACCCTCCAATTAATAAAAGGAAAAAAATCAGTTGCCGGTGAAATAAGTGAAACTGACAAAACTAATAATAAATAAAAATTCAATGAAAATCATGACACTGATTTTGAATTATGGTTCAAAAGAAATATTAAAAACAAACACACCAAAAATAAAACAAGTAAACAAGCATAATGGAGCTCCCACTGTTCATGGGAAAGGTCCTCTAACCGTGTTTTGTTTGGACAGTTTTGTTTGTTTTTTTTTATATTATTTTTTTCAACCAAAATTCAAAAGCAATGTTTTATTTCACTAAATTATTATTTTGTAATTTTTCTTATTGGTTTCTTTAGCATTTTATTTGAATTATTATTGTGAATTTAGCTTTTTCTTTAATTGAATGAACGATTTTGAGGACGACTCTACATATCTTTTCATCAGCCTTTATTCTTATATAGTTACAGTTTTTTGCATTACGAAAATGTTCCTGTGAGAAAAATATTTGGAGTAAAGTTGTTTTGCTGGAAGTTAATTGTAGCCAGCTCAGCTTTTGTTGTGCAACAATAAGTTCTGGGAGTAAAAATCCCAAATAGTGATCTCACTGCCAAAGCGTGGGGAAATGGAGCCACCTTATAAAACACAAACCACATGAAAATTATCACCAAGATTTCAGAATAATTCCCACCGACTGAGTTTATATTGATGGAGTTTGAATTATTCTGATCCAAATTAATCTTGCCTTATAAATTGCAAACAGTGACCAGCCTGTTAATTGTGTGTGTGTGTGTGTGTTGGTCATATTATTCTTTAGACAATCTCTCAAACAAAACAACATAAGAACACGAGGAAAACATAAATATATTTATTTTTGAAGCATGCCTTAAACTCCAGTACAGGCAACAAAAGTGCAGTCGTCCTCAAAATTATTCAGACCGTCCAATTAAAAAAGGAAAAAAAAAATCAGCTGTCAGCAAAATAAGTTGAAATTGACAAAAATAATAATAAATAAAAAATTCTATGAAAATCACGACATTAATTTGGAATTGTGATTCAACAGAAATATTACAAACAAAAAAATAAAACTAGTAAACAAGCATGATGGGGCTCCAAAGCTAAAACAATCACTGCAATCAGGTGTTTTCTGTAACGTCCAATCAGACGTCTGCACCTGTTGACAGGTATGTTGGTCCATGTTCATGGAAATGTGCTCTAATGTCTCTGGGACAGTTTTCTTTATTTGTCATTTCTTATCATTATTATTTCCAACCACAATTCAAAAGCAAAATTTATTTCACTAAATTATAATTTTGTAAATTTTTATTCATTAGTTTCTTGTTTTTTAAATAACTCTTGTAAAACTTTGCCTTTTCTTTTCGATGGGGGGGTATGGATCATTTTGAGGACGACTGTAGGAGAGTATTACACAGTGACAAGAAAATAGAACTCAGATTCTCTGTCAGTTTGTGAGACATAAAGTTGGTCCTTGATTAATGCACAGAAGGGAAAATAATAAGGCTCACCAAACCAGCTCGATAAGTTCTGCTGTCTTTTAGCTTATTGGGTTTATTTAAAGCACTTCAAGTTTGAAAAGTAAGACTATTTTACAACTGAAATACTTGCTATGTGTTAAAAAAATATATAAAAGACACAAGACGAACAGGGCGAGAAGAATACCAGCTCACCAAGCTACATGTTATGGATACTCCCACAATTTGCTTTACTGTAGCCGAACCACAATCTGTCAGTGCACAAGCAGACTGGGCATCTTTTAATGTAAACATTAACTACTGAGTTACACTTGTGTTGGCGTAGCACTACACACGGTGCGCGGCACATTCACCGTTTCTTAGCAATAAGCACGCCGAGCAGCACTCCGCTCATCAGCGCCACTCCAACTAGCAGCCATTTCTTAAGAGTCTCCTGGAATCTCCTCGCCTCGGCAGCAGCGTCCCGCCCGTAAATCTCAGCAAAGCAGTCCTGCAATTGAAAACAGAGTGAGATTGAGATTAATAAAGATTAAAACCAGTGTCATATGCAGTATTTGTTTTAGTTTTTGCACAAAAAACTGTACTTTTATGCAGAACTCTTCCAGGGTTCCCACTCTTTTCTTGAAATTATTTTCCAGGCATTTTCAGCTGCAACAGTACGAATCAGTCAAGTTATCACTACACTAATAAATTCCACCCTAAGCTTTAGAGAAGTCTTGTTTTATGCATTTGTACCTTATATTTTGTACATTTAACTAGGGCTGGGCGATATGGACCTAATATCATATCACTATATCTTAAGTTTAGATGATGATATATGATATATCCTGGTAATTTTACCCTAATTAGTCTGAAAGTTTCTGTTTTTTAGTATTGAATCATGTTTAGCGTATAGGTATCGCTCCACTGCAGTGATGGAACTGACAAAACACTGGTTAGAAATGTTTGTTAAATCCAAGTAATAAAAGATACATAGAAAAAATATCGATACATTGAAAATATTTTTTATATATTATCTTTTTTTTTTTTTTATTCACAATGATCTGGCAACCCCCAGAAATGATCATGCGACTCACATGGGGGTCCCGACCCCCAGTTTGAAAACCACTGATCTAAATTATTATGATTATTATGTAAATGAGGAAATTCCCCAGAAGAATTCTCATGAAAGCCATCTTTCATCGCTGATGTCATGGCCACGGACACACATCTGCCCTGGATGGCCGCGTTTCCAAACATTCAGGACCTTAAAGGGGAAGTTCAGAATTTTTGACATGGGGTCTCATTTACAAGTGAGCCAGAATACTTCTTATCACTGAAGACGGTTTCAACATATTTCATCCCGTTATTCTAGTTCCAGAAGGTTGGTGATGCTAATGCTAGTGGAAGTCAATAGGAATCTGCTAGCCTGTCATTAAAACCAATCTTATCCACCCCACAGAGAATCAGAGGCAAATCAGCAAGACTACCTGTGTAAATGCCGTGTTAAACTAGTAAACTCGTGTTAAAAAAGTAAAACTGGCCTTCTATGACAAATTTTGCATTACATATTGAGGAACTAGTTTCTTACCAGCTTACTAGCTTTGCCAGTGTATTCCGGTTCATAGAGACATGGTGACAGTTAGTTTGATGAGAAAAGTTCGAAATCATCTTCAAAATCCGACATATCCTCATGCCTTTCAGACGTGGCCGTATTTTAGACTTTATATTTGTGTAATCAGATTCCTTCATGCACATACAGTAGCAACGGATGACATCACTCTGCTGCCAAATACAGGAAGTGAAACTTTGTAAAGTTTCTCAGCAGCAACAATCAAAATGCAACGAAAGGCAGGTTAGTTTTATTTGTAACATTATTCTGTTAACACAACATTTACACAGATAGTCTGAAGTTAGAAATGATTTGCCTCAAATGTTCTGTGGAGTGGATAAGATTGTTATTAATAACAGGCTAGCAGATTCCTATTGACTTGCACTAGCATTAGCATCGGCGACCAACTGGAACTAGCATAACGGGATGAAATATGTTGAAACCGTCTTCAGTGATAAGTAGTATTCTGGCTCACTTGTAAATGAGGCCCTATGTCAAAAATTTCCCCTTTAAACTGCAGGGGTTCATTCCCCGAAGACTCACCCATCCTCCTTGGCTGTGGATCCACGGACTGATTTGCTCATCCAGGTAAATGGTCATCCAGTCTGCAATGCGGGACACCAGCTCGCTCATGTTCCTCTCTGCACACTCCACACAGAGCACGCCGCCGAAGGCAAACAGGCCCACGATGCGCCCCCAGTTCACCCCGTCCTTGAACACCTCATCCAACACGCTCTTGAAGCTGTGATAGGCGATGTCCGGAGTGATGTCGAGCTGCAAGGAAAGATCACTAAAACCTTGCTTGAACAGAAGCTCAAACTCATCTGCTGAGTCCTTCAGAGCTGCTTTTACAGCCTCGATGCCCCCGCGTGGGGGCCAGGGCCTCCGGGGCCGGCCGCCAACGCTGCTGTTGACAGACAAGCCGTTTAAGGCGGCCGAGTCGACCTTGCCTCCCCCAGTCCTTCCACCAGCGTCCTCAGGCCTCAGAAGTAAGTTGCGGTAGTCCCTCTGAGACAGCTTGTAGCTTAAATAGAACTCCACCAGCTCTCGGTTGCTGTACGACATTATTTACACATTGAATCTGAAAGATTCAGCCAACCTAATCAGACGTGAGGACTTCTCCTGCCATGCCTCCTCTCCGTCAGCGGTCACATCAGAGCTTGAACTTTACAATGCAGGAGGTAACCTGGAAGCATACAGATGGTTTAACGTGGCGTTACTTCCCCTAAACAAACATTTACTGTCCTACGAAACTTCTAGGGCTGTCACAAACTATTATTGATAATCAATTAGAAAGCGATTATTTTGTCCATCATGATGGTGGTAGCCTATCAGATTCTAGCTTCTGTGTCACATGATGGTGGTAGCCTATCAGATTCTAGCTATTGTACCACATGATGGTGATAACCTATCAGATTCTAGCTATTGTACCACATGATGGTGGTAGCCTATCAGATTCTAGCCTCTGTATCACATGATGGTGGTAGCCTATCAGATTCTAGCTTCTGTATCACATGATGGTGGTAGCCTATCAGATTCTAGCTATTGTACCACATGATGGTGGTAACCTATCAGATTCTAGCTTCTGTATCACATGATGGTGGTAGCCTATCAGATTCTAGCCTCTGTATCACATGATGGCGGTAGCCTATCAGATTCTAGCTTCTGTATCACATGATGGTGGTAGCCTATCGGATTCTAGCTTCTGTATCACATGATGGTGGTAGCCTATCAGATTCTAGCTTCTGTATCACATGATGGTGGTAGCCTATCAGATTGTAGCTATTGTACCACATGATGGTGGTAGCCTATCAGATTCTAGCCTCTGTATCACATGATGGTGGTAGCCTATCAGATTCTAGCTATTGTACCACATGATGGTGGTAGTCTATCAGATTCTAGCCTCTGTATCACATGATGGTGGTAGCCTATCAGATTCTAGCTATTGTACCACATGATGGTGGTAACCTATCAGATTCTAGCTTCTGTATCACATGATGGTGGTAGCCTATCAGATTCTAGCCTCTGTATCACATGATGGCGGTAGCCTATCAGATTCTAGCTTCTGTATCACATGATGGTGGTAGCCTATCAGATTCTAGCCTCTGTATCACATGATAGCGGTAGCCTATTAGATGCTATGATGATGCTGCTACAGTTAGTGATAATAGTGTTTAGTTATTTTTCAGTAATTTAATGCAGGTTTTCACATTGTGTTGTTACATCTATAACATTTCATTTACATTTTATATGTTAACATTTTTCACTGAAAACTATCTAAATAATCTGAACCTGTACTTCAGTTGTTTGATCATTAAAATAATTTTTCATCTTATTTTTATTCAATTTTTCATCAGTAAAAGTATTTCTTTCCAGTATTTCTGTTCCCAAGTTTTACTTAAATTTATCATCAACCTTGCATTCAAGTTATTAATGCAAACTGTACAAGCACATGATTTTCTTTTAATGGACAAAAAGTATTGATATCAGTATCGGTGAAGAAGTACTAACTACTTGTATTGACAGGGGAATTTCGGTGTCGCTCATCCCTATAAGCTCTGTCAACTGAAAACAAATAGAATATAGATTAACTATGGATAAACGTGTCTGCACTGCGGTCTTGGCATCCTATGATGATGACTAAAATTCATGCAGATATAATGAGCGTTTAGAGATTTCCAGAAGCGGACAGAAAATGAGGAAAAGTGCTGATATGAATGCGTATCGGCGTTAACTAACGAGAAGCATGTCAGGCTGGATATTATAACATACAGAAACGCGAACTCTTTCCGCGCTATATCGTACTTGATATCAGCATCTACATGTCAACTTGCCATCGTCTGACAGCTCCAGCTACAAGTCACGCAGCGTTAGCCTCACGTGCTAACTAGCTGCTAAACTATCCACAATAAACGCACTTAGGACTATAAACAACATGCTCCAAGGTAACGGTCATTTGTGGTTGTACTTACAGCTGCTACGGCGTGTTTTCCCGGTTAAAAACGCAGCTATAAGAATTTCAAAAGACGTTGCTGGGACTGTAAACACAACATAAACATGTTTGCAGCTCCACGCTCTGTGGCCCTGCACCGTGATGCACGCTGGCGGTTGGCCAATTGTGTCACTGTACCAGCCAGAAGTCCCGCCTCCACCTGCAGCTGAACCAATCAGCGGCTGAGACGCCCCGGAAACGTACATCCGCGAATTGTTTTCCTGACAAATATAACAATACAAACACGTACAGTTAGAGATGGGCGATAATTTATATTTTTTTCCACCAACACTTTTTGTCCCTTAAAAGAAAACCACGATTGTACAGTTTGCATTAATATCTTGGCTGTAATTGCAATTTTAAATATAAGTAAAACTTGACAAGTACTGGAAAAATGCTTTTAAAGCAAATAATATTGATGGGTAAATTAAACAAAAATATTAAAAACTGCTTTCAAATATCAAATAACTTAAGTACCAGTTAAGATTATTTCAATTTATTCAGTGGAAAATGTTCAAATAGTAATATAAATTTAACAAAACATAATGTGGAATATCCTGCAGGAAGGCACTGAAAAAAACCAAAATAATCACTAAAAGTAGCATCATCATAATGATCTGATAGGCTACCACCATCATGTGATACAGAAGCTAAAATCTGGCTGCTTTTACGTCATTTCATTGCCTAAAACTCTCAGAAATGGAAACAAATTGCATGTTTTGTATCTGTAAAGTGGCATCTCCATGCTCAAAAAATATCAAATCCAATATTATGCCTGGTTGTTATCCAAGTATCAACATCAGGGTATCGGTCTGCCCAATAAAACAGCTCGTATGAGCATGTCAAATATTCAATGTAGTATAAAAAAGCTAAATATTGAGTCAACCAGAACAAAAAATACATTACAGCATTATGTAACATAATTATGTTGTGAAAGCTTTATAGGATTGTTTTAAGATTTTTACTTACAAATGGCAGTAATTAAATAAAAAAAAAAAAAACCTGTAAATTATCTACACCTTTGCAATACTTTTCGAATTCCCAATTGCATTAGCAGTCAAGATAAAAGCTTGTAATATTCAGAACGTTTTTAATTATGATTTAATTTTCTGGACCCTCTCGCTTGCAATTTGCAGTGGAAGCTATTTTTTCTGCTTCCAAAAATATATAAACAGTGGCCTGCTGTAAAAATGTGGACAGTAGAGTAATTTTATTCTGCATAGCAACGCCCAACTATACACACCGAAATAGAGACTTTGATCTGGACTTTATCATCCTCGACTTTTCTGATGAGATTAGATTAAATATCAAAACCTCTCCAAAAAGGAGATTCTAAATGCCTTTTTCTCTTCTGTTCCTCCAACAAAACGTCTCTCAGAGTGCCAAACAATAAGCATTTTATTAGATTAACTTTTAATAAAAACATGTACATAAACTTTCATCATATCTTCGGCTATCTAAATGTAAAATAGCATGAAACAGCTCTTTGTCACAGCCAAGAAATAAATGCAATGGTAAAGGTAATGGAAGTAGGGTTGTAATAGTTATCTAATATGCAACTATCAGCCATATCATCATGACCAAATGTCCAACTGGGGGGTGGTGTGGGGGGGTGTTTACTGGTCGACAAAAATTATCAGGCAAATGGGAAATGCTAAATTAACATTCATGAACATGAACAGAAATCTTCACCTGACTGCAAATACTAAAATCTTAGCAAGTATATTTTTCTAATTTCTAGTCAAAATAACACCAAACTCAAAATAAGACAAAAAATACCCTAAAGAGAAACATTTCAATATAAGCAAAATTTCCTTTATAAAATTTCTTGAAATAAGATGCATTGTCTTAAAACAAGATCTTATATCTCACTGAAATGTTTCTCTTTAAGCAATTTTGTCTTATTTTGAGTGTGATGAGATATTTTGACTAGAAATGAGAAAAATATACTTGCTGAGATTTGAGTTTTTGCGGTGCTGCCAGGGATGATGATGTTATGGCTGGTCGGTTTATATTGTGACGCTTAACCAGTGAGTAATACAAACCATGACAAGAAACTAACCAATAACAATGATCTAAATATTTACACAGTTACATCTGTAATAATGCATCTTAATGTAACCAATTTCCTTTCTTCCAACTCTGGTAAGGAGGAAAAAGTTGTGAAATAAGGAATTTTTGCAACCTGCTCTGTTTGACCAAATGTTTGTGCAAGTTGAACCCATTTATGAACCAATGGTTTTACTAATATTCCCCGTCAGAAATGTTCTTGGCTATGATGCAGTGCTGGGAGGAAACTAGCAGAGAGTTATGCAAGCGTTTTCTTTGCCATCTTGCAAACAGCTCTCCTCCGTGGGGGGGTCATCTGTATCCTTGTGCACCGTTTCTTCCGTCAGGTTTATCAGCTCCTCCGGCTCTTTCGTTTCGTCCGTCGAGTTTATCTGCTCCTCCGGTTCTTTCGTTTCGTCCGTCAAGTTTATCTGCTCCTCCGGTTCTTTCGTTTCGTCCGTCAAGTTTATCAGCTGCTCCGGTTCTTTCGTTTCGTCCGTCGAGTTTATCTGCTCCTCCGGTTCTTTCGTTTCGTCCGTCGAGTTTATCTGCTCCTCCGGTTCTTTCGTTTCGTCCGTCGAGTTTATCTGCTCCTCCGGTTCTTTCGTTTCGTCCGTCAAGTTTATCTGCTCCTCCGGCTCTTTCGTTTCGTCCGTCAAGTTTATCTGCTCCTCCGGCTCTTTCTTTTCGTCCTCCGTAGGCGTGTTCCCCGTTTCTGGGTCGGTGTCTGAGTCTATGCAAATGGTCTCTGTGACTGCGTTGAGTTTTAAGGTGGGGTCCGGTGTCTTGGGCTGCTTGTTTTGGTTTTTTCTTGGAATAGCGGACTTGAACCCCATAGCCCTCCAGGAGGACAGGCCAACGAACCGGTCCTTTGCAAAAACCAAGTTGTGTTTTATTTTCTTTAGTGCGTGCATGTCGAAGCCGAGCAGCACCGACAGCTTCTTGGTCTGGCAACTTTTCATGCACAGGTTTCTCTTCAATGTGAAGTGGCTGGAGACGTCGGATCTCCACAGCCACAGACTCTCGGACAGCTTGTCTTCTTCCTCAACAGTCGGATACGGGCGTCGGTTGAAATAGGCCGTCAGGAAATCTTTTCTGGCCTCGTACGTCTTGTGCTCGTAGCCTCGAGGATCCAGAGCGAGGCCGTCGCACTCGGCCTTGCTCCCGCAGGTGATGGCCGACACCTTGCCCAGCTTGATCCTCTTGGGGTTGGATGCTACCTGACCCGGCAGCTGCCTTTTCAGGACGCCAGCCCCGGACGAGTTGACCATCAGGGCGGACTTGTAGCCTTGGTTCGCCTGGCTCCTCCCGACAGCTCTGCACTGCACCAGATGCAGTGTGATTGTGGACGCTACCATGTTACTCGTGTACACCCCCAAGCAGTGGATGCACTTGTACGTCATCTTTTTTTCGACAGGATGCATGGTCTGCAGCACCTGGTGTCGCTCCCTCAGGTGCATGGCCAGGGCGTCGGAGATGGGGCCTTTCAGAATGGTGAAACACAGAGGACACACAGTCTTTCCGACGTCGCTGTTGTTGATCAGGGAAACGAAACCTTTGGGCTCGCTGCGTCTGTCCACCATTTTGGGAGGCGGTAACCTGCCGTGAATGCTGAAGTTTTTCTGGAGAGATGGAGGCTGGTCTTGGCCGTTGACCGGTTCCTTCATGTTAAAAGTGAGAACAACAAGCTGCACATTGCTGGATTTACCTTGTTTAATGGTCAGATCGAAGGTCAGAGGCGAAGCTCCGGGGGGGCCGACGTACTCGTTCGGGTGGGCCTGAGCTACGTGCTCCATGATTTTCTCCACGCTGTGGAAAGCGGAGTGGCACTGTGGACAGGTCAGTCCGTGGATCAGCATGTGGTTGAGCAGGGTGTCGCTGGGGAGGTAGCGGTTGCAGAGCAGACACTTGCTGGTGAAGTTGTGGATTTTCATGATGTATTTGGCCAGCGCCCAGACTTTTTTGGCCTTGTGCGCGCTCTCAAAATGAGCGCTGTACAGATTTTCAGGAAAAAGCTCGTTGCAAAGCGGGCAGATCTTCCACTTCTGAGTCTGGGACGTGTTGATCGCAGTGGCGCTGTTGTCGGCTACGGCGTTGCTGGGAGGCATGACGCGTGTCTGACTGGCTGGGATGAAGCGCTGCGCTTTAGCAATGGGGGTTACAGGTTTTAAGTAGCCGATTACTGGCTGTGCTACTGGCTCGGATCCAAGCGCGTGGAGCTTACTAACCATCAGAGGAGCTTTCTGAGACATGACCGGTAAGGGCTGAGGCCTCGACACCGTCACGTTAGCATGTGCGATCATGGAGGTGACTTGTGAACCGATGCGCTCGTGGTACTCGATGACATGCTGCACTAGAGCCTCGTAGCTCCGCGTGCAAAACTGACATCGTTTGCAGAAGATGTTGCCATTCATAGAACTAGCACCATTTTTGAGAGCAGATTCGGTAACCACGCCGAGATATGGCGCGACAATATGCTGGAAGTGTTCCCTGTAGATGTGTCTCCGGACCACGTTGTACAGACTGTCCCGAAAAGTGCATTTTCTGCAGAAGTACATTGGTTTCTCAACTCCATGTCTTTGTCCGGCATTTGCTAAATTAGGTTTCTTTGCCAGCAAAGCCGCCTGTGGGCTCCCTAAATTCTGCCGCACTGAGCTCGGTATGTGGAAAATCTTAACATGGGTCTCCAGGGTCCTCTTGCTCGCAGTGAATGCGCAGTACGGACAGTTGAGCAGGATTTTACTCTCGAACAGCGTCCTGTGAACATTGCGGAAGTGATTCTTGTAGCCTGAGTAGTATTTGGAAGAAAATGAGCACTCTGTGCAGCAAAATGGCTTTGATCTGTATTCCTGTAAAACAGCAGGAAAAACATGTCAGCTTTTAGAAAATGGAATTTGTGCAGTAAGCAACTGAGAAAAGAAGTCAGGATTTGAAACATACCTGTGTTTTAGACAACGACGGAGCCCATGTGCAGATATCAAAGCCCAAAGTGTCCTTCACAACTTCTTCATCTGGACAAAACTCTTTGAATTGCTGCAGAAATAATTGAAAAGATTCAAATACATTACACACCATGAATCAACATTATGTTAAAATATCAGTAGTCACACTGGTTGGTGACTATTTTCTACTTCAGCAGCAAAGAGAAAAATAATTTACATGTTCTTAACCAGAGGGTGTCCAGCTCTGGTCCTCTAAGACCACAATCCTGCAGTTTTTCCGTGTTACCCTGCTTTAACACACCTGACTGATTAACTAAAGAAGTGAAAGTCTTTAAATGATCAGGTGGAGTGGGCTATATGCACGACCCCACCACTTCTGAACTTCAGACAGCACCTTTGTTTCCTGTCTTTCATGACTGGACAAACTGATTAATCCAGGTGTGTCTGACCTCAGTAACTGGCCAGTAGGGGGGAGATGGGGGATATGGACCAAAAAAATGTATCACGATTTATCTTGTCACGGTAATGATAAGTGACGATAAAACTATCAAAATACTTTGCATTATAAATCTGTCACTAAATTCTGTCTTGAAAGCCCTACAAAATACTAGAAGCCACTAAACTATATCATTTAAGTTAAAGTAGTGCACCTGTAACTTGTAACATATGCAAAACTGAAGTGACACCAATCAAACAAGTCTGAAATATGAGACCAAATTCCACATTTATTGAAACAATGCAAACCGCAAAACTAACTTGGCTTATTAAAAAAACCCAAAGTAGCGCAACTGCAAACACAACCTGATAAATTGAATTTATCGTTTTTATCGTGAGATGACAAATTATTATTGTGGGGAATTTCTTTGACGTTTGTCCAGTCATGAAGGACAGGAAACAAAGGTGCTGTCTGAAGTAGGGCTGCACAATTAATCATTAAAAAATCGCGATCTCAATCTACACATGTATGTGATCTCATTCCTACCTACAACGATTCTGATGCATTTTTAATCACGAGCTGCATCACAAATAAAAGTTTCCATTCTTTCCAGATTTTTTTCAAGCGCCCTCAAATGCAGCACTGCCATTGCCTCCCCACCCCCAAATAAGTGCTCCAACAAAGCTCACGTGCAAACACATGCTTTATTTTGAAATACCTTTTGAATAGATTGTTTTGTTTAAGTTTATTTGTGTAATAAACATTTTCTGGGGGGGAAAATAATCGTGCCAGAGAATCGTGATCTCAATTTTAAGCATAAAAATTGTGATTCAGATTGTTCCCAGAATCGTGCAGCCTTAGTCTGAAATTCAGGAAGTAGTGGAGCTGTGCATATAAGCCATTGGAGACAACATTGTTCATTTTTAGTCTAGAAATCATTTGTTGCCCGACCACATACAAAAGATGTTTTTTGCTTGTGGAGGAGAAAATCTGTGGGGAAAACTGAACTGTAACATAATTTTTCATACATATGTGCAGCATGTTTATACTTTTGTCATATTGTGAAAATAACATTTATGTGAAATGTGAACTAACTGCAAGGAAGAGGAAATTGTGATAAGAAAAAGGAGCAAGAATACATGTGTATTCCTGTCATATGTAAGAACATGTAAAAACCTGGTCACAGTTTAACTCATCAGGAGTCTGGCATTTGTTTCTTTGTTCCCCACCTGACATGTATTTTTGTAAACGTGTTATTATTGTTCACGTCCAGAATGACAAGGCTATGTCTATTTTTAGATGGTGCGGATTCTGTCTTTTATTTCTCATATATTGTTGTTGTTGTCATTGTTTCTTTTACTTTTTTGTGTTGGGGTAGGTGTGATTATGACTATACCATCTGGATGGAGGTGGAGGATCTAAATATTGTGTTAAAAGTGTGACAATTGAAGCCATGCTCTGTTATTTTGGAAAATATGACAATTTGTGTTTTTTTTTTAAAAGAAAGACACCTGAATAGACCTAAAAAGATAAATCAATGCAAAATAAAATGTCTATACAAAGTTTAAAGAAAAAAAGGAATATGTGTTTACTTCATCCTGCTCCTTTTCAAACTTTATTTAAAATTATTTTCTGTTTTGCGAGGCTGTTTCGCTGTGTAATATACATATAAATTACATCTTTAATGTTTGAACTCCACTAAAACTTTTTTTCCCACTACAGTTATATTTCACACAAGATTCCTGGCTTGTCTTTTGTTTTTATCATTTTAATGCATTTCATTTCTATTATCCTGTACAGCACTTTGGTCAGCTTTCATTCTTTTAAATCTGATTTATAAAAGTGGAATGGTAAACTAATGATCCATAGTGCAAAACTTCATTGGCCGGTGGATCTGTTTGAGCCAGTGATGGAGCAGGGAAACATTGAAAACCTGCAGGACTGTGGCCCTCGGGGACTGACTTGGCACAATATTGATGATTAAAATAAAAATCTGTGCATGCAAACAACCGTTTTGGAATGCTACATTCTAAGTAATGTTTCAGTTTTATAAAGTATTACTCTGGGAAGAAACCGCCCACCACTTACCTCTGCAGCTTCCTTGCAGAACTCTAGTCCTATGTCTTCAAGTGATTTTTTCACTTGTTTCCTGGCTTTCCTGATTCTTGTGATGTTATTCACCGGTAGCTGGTACATTTCTCCTAACAAATCAGAAACAGTTTATTGTGGCTTCATTTCTAAACAAATATGCTCACAATATATGTACACAATATACCAGTCTTTGCAGTGATTATCAGACACTGACTTGGCGTCAGATGACGCACCCATTCAATCCAGTGTTGCCAAATGTTGTTAAAAGCGACTTCAGGCTCGTTTTCCTGCTCAGCTGCTTGCAAACATCATCGGTTAGTCACAGGTTGCAGTTTCTGGGCTTGTTTTCTCACATGCAGCTGCTTATTTGGGCTCCGTTCTCCCATTATGAAGACTTTCCAATTCCCTCACAACTGCCCACAACAAAGCAATAATCCAGCAGGGGTTGTACAAAAATGGTCTGGTCCGGACCCACAGTGTAACGAGTGGACCGTGCCACTAGGAGGAATCTAGATCAGTGATTGATCCAGACATTTCTGCTTTCTTTAAAAGTAATATCAAAATAAAAGTACACATTATTTGTTAATAACAATAAGTGCATTAATATCTGTTCATTTGTTACTTTTTATTAGAAGCCTAAATGTTTATGTCAAGCCTGATTCTTTTACCCACATGGCAAAGTCAATGGTTCATTCATTCATTCACCAGTAGTAGCCCAGGTCTCGGACTGGATCAGTGCATCTCTTATCAATTTCCATCGTTTTCACTGCAAACCCTTGCAGGTGAAGGGGAAACATAACCACAGCAGTACGTCCTGTTTTCAGGGCCTGTCCACCTCCAGCTTCCCTGGTTACCGCTCCTGTCTAGCCGGCTCGCCCCTTCCCGCGCATATGTGCACAAGCTCACATGACAGAGTGACAATGCTCAAGAAAAAACAAAATAACGGAATATGTGTGTGTGAGAGAGAGAGAGTGCAATGGAGATCTGCAGAAGATTTCTGATGACTCAAAGAATTTGGCGATTTTGCAAGTGTGAGATGGCATGGAGCGTGCAGGCACAAAACAAAACAATAAACTAAAAACTTTTACTATGTATGGGGCTGAAGAACATCAGTTTCACTGTCTCTTAGAGGCGAGCTCATGCGTCTTATAAAAATCAGTGTTTCTGCGTCCTGATAATTAGACGGATAAACAGATGCTTGTGTACTGAAGGGGCAAGAAGTCACTTATTTGGGGATTGTTTCTCTCGTTAGAAAAGGCTTTTGGGACACTAAAGCCTTTTCTGTAAAACAGAACATTTATTTCTGATGACAATAGCTGAGCTGGAGGTGTCGCGTGCTGCTCCTGCAAAGGTGTCTATTTACCTGCCTAATCCCAGACCTGACCCGATTCAATGAACAGATAAGAACATCTGCGACCTGAAGTGCACCAGTATACCCAGTTAATTCAGTCTTCTGGGCTATGCGGGATATGATATTAAGTATTCTTTGATAATAGCCTGATTGGCTAACGTTAGCCACAGTTAGCGGCAGCGCGCGCTCATGTCGGCATGGTCACCAAAGCTAGCTTCACTTTGCCGGGTACCGCTACTTTCCACCGCTGGAGTCAAACAAAGCGTTCCCACTCACCTAAAGATTCAGGACGGGGTTTTCTTCACGACATAAATAGCTGTCCACGCAGGCGGCTGTCACGCGGGGACTTAGAGGCTGAGGATGATCTGATGTTCAGCACATCAACAGCTAGCTGGCTAAGCTAGTTAGTTAGACTCCATAACTGCTGCAGCTGAGATGCTGGGAGGGCTAACGACCAACGCGATGCACTTCTTACACGCACAGACTCAACACCGCTGTCCCCCCGCCGAATATCCCTGTAACTTTGGCCCTGGTCGGGGCAGCATGCTAGCTGCGCCGTAAAGTACAAATGATGACTTCCACACGCAATCCAAAATGGCGACCACACAAAGGCGGAAGTGATAGGGAGCGGAGGCAGGAGGACCGGAACTTTCTCCTGCAGGGTACTTTCTAGAACTGGTTTTAAAATTATATTGTATTAAGTCAACTCTTAAATGAAAACGGCAACTGTTTCAGTTACCAAGAATTTCTGTGTTATTTTGACATTTCCGCAAACCTATAATGGGGATGTGCATACCGATACCCTAGAGTCGATACTTTGATACCAGCCAGACAAAATATCAGATTGGAAACTTTTTTGAGTGTACAGATACCACTGTACAGATACAGAACATGCAATTTGTCTTCAGTTTTGGGAGTTTTAGGCAATGAAATGATTTGAAAGTAGCCAGATTCTAGATTCACGTCACTTTTCCTTTCTTTTCTTTTTTTTTTTAGTTTACATCTTTATTTCATTCTGTTGACAAAACAAAATACATGACACAATATAAAGAAAAAACACAGTACAAAAAGCTATTTTATATTCCACCAGATGATGGCAGTAGAGCTGCTCTTACTGCGGGAAACTTTGACCGTCGTCTAAGGGCCAAACGGTGTGATCATGTCACGTCCACAAGGGGCAAACTCCGCCTCAGAACAGTGAAGCTCGCTTCCTTGTTGCAAATAGTGTTATCCTCCCTTCATCCGCTAGGGGCTGGCTCCAAGAGCGAGCAAATCCCCAGAGACTCCCATGTTAAAAACGCCAACTTCACAGCAGAAATAAACAGGTTTACAGCCTGGTTCAAAAAATCATTTTAGGTTTATTAGGTCAAGTTTACCTTCATGTCAACTGTGAGGGGGGTGAATTTTTTTATAACTCATTCGTTTAGATGTTATTTATTCTTCAAAATACACATAATTAAGGGCGTATCCTTATGATTGACATGCGGCAGACCGGAAGCTCCGCCTGCCGACCGGAGGCTCCTAGTTAGCTCCTTCTTTGCTCTTAATAAGGTCTCAGTTTGTTACAGAGTCGCACAACGGCGGTGTTTAGTCAGCGAATTGCAAGTCTAAGCATGTCTTACCTTAACCATGCCGCTTAGGGGGCTTATCTTTGTTAGCTCCTCTTAGTTTCGTGTTAGCTCAGTTAGCGTTTAGTCCACAGTACGTCAGCTGTCAATCATTTGCCCCGCGGCCGCGCTGTGCCCATTTTAGTATTTTCCTGGAGTGACGACGTAAGTGACACGGCAAGATGGCGACGGTAAGACACGCCCACCTGGCTTCACATTTCTCTATTCAGAAGAGACCGGAAGCTACGTCCAGTAATTATATACAGTCTATGCACGTCCATTTAAAAAATGGCGACTGTAACGAAAAAACAGAAAGTTGACAGCGAGAACCTTCGCTTTCAGGTCAAGTGGAAACTGGAGTATTTTTTCACCGAAATACGAAACAACTGTGTCTGCCTAATTTTCCAGGAAACTGTGGCTGTTACCAGACTAAACATTCAAACTACAACAATTTAACTGGAAACGAACATAGCGAAAAATTGAAGCAACTGCCTGGAGGCTGTTTTAACAACACAGCAGAGCTTTGCCATAAAAATGCCACAAAGGCGAGCTACGAGGCGGCAACGCTGATTGCCAAGCACTGCAAACTTTTTACTGAAAGTGAATTTATCAAAGATGAAAATGGTGGAGAAAATCTGTCCCAAGAAGAAGCAAGAGTTTGCAAACATCTGCATGGCTCGTAATACTGTGGTACGAAGACTTGAAGACGTTTCATCTGATATTGAAGGTTGAATATGGAACATTTTTATGAAAAGATATATTTAAAAAAAAAAAAAAAAAACCTCCACAGGTCGTTTGGAGGGTAGCAGAATGAAAGTACAACATTTCCTAAAAAATATATATTTAGCTTGAAAATAATTATAAAACAAATTTTTACGGGTTCGACAATGGCATTATATTTACGTCTACAAGCCAATACACGCCGCCAGTGCAGGTTGTCAACAAGGTTATTATAGTTAACTAAAACTAACGAAAAAATGAAAACTAAAATTGAAAAAACATTTCAGCTAACCGAAATAAAAATGACAGTTTTTAACAAAACGATAACTGAAACTGTATTGTGTCTTTACAAAACTAACTAAAACTAACTAAAATGATTGCAGAAACATCCTTAGTTTTAGTCTTTGTAAATTAATATAATACATAAGCCTTTTGGGTTGATTTGAAATCTATTTCTATTTAATCTTTTTACTTTGCTCTACTGGTTTTACTCCCAAGTGACTTTCTGATGATTTTGAATGTCACACCAGACAAATACCTATAATTTACTGAAAAGAAAACCCCAAAAAACTAAAACTAACACTGAAACTAATAAAAACTAAACTAAAACTAAACATTTTCCAGAAAATAGAAACTAATAAAAACTAGCAAATCTGCTCAAAAAACTAACTAAAACTAACTGAATTGAAAAACAAAAAGTCATAACAAATTAAAAACTGAAACTAATTAAAAATCCAAAACTATTATAACCTTGGTTGCCAAATATGATCTCTGTGTAGCAACAATATGTTGGGCACAGTTAGGCTGGTACAGGGAAACAGTGGAGACGGCGAGTGAAGCAGCTGCTTCCGAGTCCTGGAGATGTTATCCGTTTCTGAGGAGAAGTGACCCGAGAAGAGCAAAACCTGGAGTGGATTTAGGTGAAGACTACAGCCACATAAATGTGCGTTACTTGTTGGACATGCTGCAGACTGTTGGTCACTTGCGTATCGGCAGCGAGCCTGGCAGCCCAGCAGCTGGAGTTGTTTTTCTGCCATTGCAACTACAACCTAGACACACGAGATGTCGCTGTTCAGTCCGTGTTTCATATTCAACCTTTAAGTGACAATTGGAGGCAAAGGGAGCGGAGTTCAACTTTTTTTCCGTTAGCCTGCGACAAAAGCACAGATGCATCCGACATCGCTCACTTAGGGCAGGGCGATATGGCCCAAAATATTTATCACGATATAGATTATAAAATTTTCAATAACAATATAACTGGTGATATGATTGACACAAGACAAAATACTTGAAAATTGCACAACTTTATTTGTCCAAATGAAAATTTACAATTTCTTTTTACTTTAACAAGCAGCTGTTTCTGATGTGCATTAAAGGTACAGTGTGTAAAAAATTTAAGGTAAATGGCAGAAAAATGTGATATACAATTCAAAACTGTGTTTCTATTTGTATAATCGCTGCACTAGAGTAACTGTTATGTGTTTATTTTCTTAGAATATGTCAGTTATATATAGCTGTTGGGGGGTGCACATATGGAAGCTGCCATATTTGTTCCACCATTTTTACTCCGGTGTCCCTGAATGGACAACAATGTGTGTGAAGTGAGAACCCGCGTTGCTTAATGGGAGTTAGAGAAAGTTTGGAATCAGTAATGTCTTAAAAGACATTAAAAGTAGTTACTCATAGTAGGCTACAGTCATAGTACTCACATAGGATCCACTTACAGATGAAAACATCTTTATGATTTGGAGAATTTTGGCCACTAACAGCCACCGTACATTCACAACAGTGCTTGGAATTAGAAGTCATTTGAAAGAAAGCATCTTTTCAAATACCCATCTTTACCTGTAGATGTCAGTAATTCTTACATACTGTACCTTTAAAGTTATAACTTTTTATGAAATCAGCTGTGCAGATGTTGCAAATCCCTTACTGTCAGTTAGTTTAAGTAAAAAGTGTTTCCAGTGGGAACGGGCTGCAAATCCTGATCAGAACCATGTATAGCAGAGCTGGAGAACTTTGGCCATCGTCCTGCATTTATTCAATGTTTCTTTGTTCTAGCACACCTGATTAAAATGAATGAGTCTCTGAGAAGAAGGTGATCATATTTAGATGAGCAGAGCGTTCTTCTCATGGAACTATGAGAAGTACTGAGTGATCAGTCGGACATTTGAGGCGGGCGGGGTTAACTCAGACAAGCTTGAAGTGGAAAACTGTCACTTCCACATTTCCACTGATGCAAAGTTCAACAGGTAGCAGGCAAGGTATCATTTCCCTGTGGTGAATAAATTCCAAAATCTCAGTGATTTTTGTTAATCAACAACACTTTAGTCATTTCCAATCAGATTTTTTTTTGTTTCAGTTTTACTACATTTTTCTTTTCCATGAGCTGTTGAAACCTAAGCTTCCAGTCCAAGGAATCCAGATAGAAAATGCATTTTATCTTTTTCTGTATCAAACTTTGATGAACAGCCTGAAAACATCACCGTGAATTAGCTTTCTCATGTAAAGAGCATTTTTAGATATGTTTCAAAAACATGTCCTGAGCTAAGTTTCGTTGTTTGTTTACTATCGGGCACTTGAAAAGTTGTTTGTACGAGTCTGTACATGAGTAATGAAATGCCTTCATAGGCAGCCCGTTTTTCCGTGTTTTTTTTTTTCTTTTTTTGTATCTGAGTCTAATGTCTAATGAAACACTTTTTATTTTTCACACGGCCTTCAGTGTTCTGTACTTCTGAATAATTTAACTGTTAATGTTATTTTCCTGTTTGCATTTTGATTTTAGAGGTTCATAGTGAGCCCAGATTTGTTGCATCTTTCCAGAAATTTTATGTTCCACACAGACTTTTTATTCATTTTATGTGGTCTTCAAATATAAAAATGTCAGTGATTTTGTCAGCAAAACAAAAAACAAAACAAAAACTTTACGTTTGTACTCTGTATGAAGACATGAAAAGTATGCCATTTGCAATAAAAATGTAATAAAAACAGTTCATTTGCAATTAACGTTCATGGTTCAAAGAATGTCAGGCTGAATGGTCGGCCCCCACTCATTTTCACATCACCAAATCTGGCTCTCTTTGCAAAAAGTTTGGACACCCCTGCAGTAGAGAGAGCGGCTCGGCTTTATGTGATAAACAAAGCTAGGGAGCGTCATCGTTGGGCGTCTTCTCCGTGTCTGGTTCACCAGATGATTCCAGGTGTTCTGAGAGTGATGAGTGTCATCATTTACTCCAGGGGCTGCACGCTGATGAGGGGCGCTTTCAGCCATCTGATCCGGCCCAGTTTAACGTCCCGCTGTCCCGATGCGGGGCAGCATCATAAACCCAGTACATCCCATCAGCACAGCAGGTCATCAAACCACCGTTCAGAAACCGGGACCGGACACAGATCAGCTTATCCTCCTCTGTCTTCAGAGAGAGAGGAGGTTCTCCTGGTTCTTCTGGGTGTTTCCCGTCATGTCACAATGTGTGTCTGTGTCATGACGTTGAGTCGCCCCGCGTCAAGACGCCAAAGTTCAGATTAGGGATGTTACCGGTAAAATTACCGGTAAAATGGTTAATCGTGATAAATTTACCAATGATTGGTAATATAATTTCAAATGTCAGTTATCGTTAAAACCGTGACTGATTAGCACTTTGAAAAACTCCCAGTGATGCTGCTCATTGGCTGGAAAACAGCAGCAGACCCAGTTTGTAATGTTTCATTTATGAAAACATGGCGGAAGGCAACTAAGGCACCCACGTCGACAGTTCGCTTGAGATTTTTTCCCCTTTAAAAAGGACAAAGTAGACATTTCGACCCATTTTGGACATTTTTATAGATGCTGGGGGGTATTTCTATAATGCCACTATAAAAATGATTACCATGATCATTTTGGTTAAAATAACAGTGATATTGAATTTTCATATCGTTACATCCCAAGATCAGATTCAGGCACAAATGCCTTGTTGATAAGGCCAGACTGGTTCCAGCTGATAGAAAGGCAACAGGAACTCAAATAAGCACTTGTTATAACCGAAGTCTGCAGAAGAGCATCTCTGAATGCACAACACATCCAACCTGGAAGCAGATGGGCTACAGCAGCAGAAGACCACACCGATGCCGCTCCTGTCAGCTAAGAACAGGAAACTGAGGCTACAATTCACACAGACTCACCAACATTGGACAATAGAAGATGGAGAAATGTTGCCTTGTCTGATGAGTCTCCATTTCTGCTACAAAATTCAGATGTAGGCTCAGAATTTGGTGTCATTAACATGAAAGCATGGATCCATCCTGCCTTGTATCAACGGTTCAGCTTGGTGGTGGTGGTGTGATGGTGTGGGAGAGATTTACTTGACCCACTTTGGGCCCCTTAGTGCCAACATGGCGGTTTAACCACCACAGCCTACCTGAGTATTGTTGCTGACCATGTCCATCCCTTTATGACCACAGTGTAGCATCCTCTGATGCTGCTTCCAGCAGGAGAACGCGCCATGTCATAAAGATGACATCATCCAGCAGGAGAACGCGCCATGTCATAAAGAGGACATTATCCAGCAGGAGAACGCGCCATGTCATAAAGATGACATCATCCAGCAGGAGAACGCACCACGTCATAAAGATGACATCATCAAGCAGGAGAACGCGCCATGTCATAAAGATGACATCATCCAGCAGGAGAACGCGCCATGTCATAAAGATGACATCATCCAGCAGGAGAACGCGCCATGTCATAAAGATGACATCATCCAGCAGGAGAACGCGCCATGTCATAAAGATGACATCATCCAGCAGGAAAACGCGCCATGTCATAAAGATGACATCATCCAGCAGGAGAACGCGCCATGTCATAAAGATGACATCATCCAGCAGGAGAACGCGCCATGTCATAAAGATGACATCATCCAGCAGGAGAACGCGCCATGTCATAAACATGACATCATCCAGCAGGAGAACGCGCCATGTCATAAAGATGACATCATCCAGCAGGAGAACGTGCCATGTCATAAAGATGACATCATCCAGCAGGAGAACGCGCCATGTCATAAAGATGACATCATCCAGCAGGAGAACGCGCCATGTCATAAAGATGACATCATCAAGCAGGAGAACGCGCCATGTCATAAAGATGACATCATCCAGCAGGAGAACGCGCCATGTCATAAAGATGACATCATCCAGCAGGAGAACGCGCCATGTCATAAAGATGACATCATCCAGCAGGAGAACGCGCCATGTCATAAAGATGACATCATCCAGCAGGAGAACGCGCCATGTCATAAAGATGACATCATCCAGCAGGAGAGCGCGCCATGTCATAAAGATGACATCATCCAGCAGGAGAACGCGCCATGTCATAAAGATGACATCATCCAGCAGGAGAACGCGCCATGTCATAAAGATGACATCATCCAGCAGGAGAACGCGCCATGTCATAAAGATGACATCATCCAGCAGGAGAACGCGCCATGTCATAAAGATGACATCATCCAGCAGGAGAGCGCGCCATGTCATAAAGATGACATCATCCAGCAGGAGAGCGCGCCATGTCATAAAGATGACATCATCCAGCAGGAGAGCGCGCCATGTCATAAAGATGACATCATCCAGCAGGAGAGCGCGCCATGTCATAAAGATGACATCATCCAGCAGGAGAACGCGCCATGTCATAAAGATGACATCATCCAGCAGGAGAACGCGCCATGTCATAAAGATGACATCATCCAGCAGGAGAACGCGCCATGTCATAAAGATGACATCATCCAGCAGGAGAACGCGCCATGTCATAAAGATGACATCATCCAGCAGGAGAACGCGCCATGTCATAAAGATGACATCATCCAGCAGGAGAACGCGCCATGTTATAAAGATGACATCATCCAGCAGGAGAACGCGCCATGTCATAAAGATGACATCATCCAGCAGGAGAACGCGCCATGTCATAAAGATGACATCATCCAGCAGGAGAACGCGCCATGTCATAAAGATGACATCATCCAGCAGGAGAACGCGCCGTGTCATAAAGATGACATCATCTAGCAGGAGAACGCGCCATGTTATAAAGATGACATCATCCAGCAGGAGAACGCGCCATGTTATAAAGATGACATCATCCAGCAGGAGAACGCGCCATGTCATAAAGATGACATCATCCAGCAGGAGAACGCGCCATGTCATAAAGATGACATCATCCAGCAGGAGAACGCGCCATGTCATAAAGATGACATCATCCAGCAGGAGAACGCGCCATGTCATAAAGATGACATCATCTCAGACTGGTTTCCGGAACATGACGATGAGTTCATTGTTCTCAAATGTTCTCCACAGTCACCAGATCTCAATCCAACAGAGCAGCTTTGGGATGTGGTGGAACGGGAGGTTCTCATCATGGATGTGCAGCCGACAAATCTGCAGCAACTGCGTGATGATGTCATGACAAAAAACAAAATCTCTGAGGAATGTTTTCAGTATCTTGTTGAATCTATGCCACTAAGGATTAAGACATCATCCAGCATGTTGCTCTGTATGTTACTCTATCGTCTGCATATTTCATTGACGGACATGTTCACAAACACACACAAACGCACCTTCATGACATGAAGGTGTCACTACGTTACCTCCGTTTACTAACACGTAGCGTTTAGCTCAGGCTGATTAAGTATTGCAAATACATGGTGACTTTTAGCAGGAGCTAGTCAGCCTTCCATAAGAAATCACGGTGAACTGGAGATTAAACCAGCAGGATTTACACGTCTGACGTGGCGCTTTGGAGACATCGCAAGACACCAGCTGCACTAGTCTGGGTCCGCTCCATTTACTGCCCTGGCAACTGAGTGGCGAGTCAGGTGGGCGGAGTTTCACTCATCCGCTCAGATCCGACGTCGTGTTGTTCCAACTTGGTAAATAACGTTGATATGCGCCTTTATTGAAGCTCAGTAGATAAGTATGAGCATGAAAATGGTTCCTGGAACAACTTGGGTCGGATTCTGATTCTGTTCAGCTGCAGCAGCATCATGTCACAGTCCACCTGCTTTACGCTGTTATTGTCCTCGTTTGTTCAGAGACCTCCAATGGATCTCTGCTGCACTGAAACTACAGCCTGAAACAGACGTGTGCAAACTTATCAGTTAGTATAAACTTTTAAGTCTTTTTAATTATCATTTTGTTTTGTTAAAGCATCTTTCCATCTGTAAATGCTTTCCCCTCCATTAAAGCAGCAAAAAGTTGTGAAGGGAGTTTCAAAACATTTAAACAAGTAAAAAAAAACTGGGAGACTGTCAGATCTCCTTAATGTCCAACTGTGTTCTCCAGAGATCAGGGAGTAGCTGCTCCCACCAGGCTGTAATGCTGCAGGACTGTCAGGACCAGGAGGCCAGACTTCATGGACTTGGTGTGAAATCACAGAGTACAGAACGAGGAGTCTGACCAGGAGGTTTCAAATAAATAAATTCAGAAATGACCAGTTTACTAAATAGAAATGTTTTTCTTGTTCTTGTTGTTTTTTTCAGTTTGCATCCAGCATAATACTGTATTAACAGCCTAAAGATACATGTGTATAAAATGGCTTCATATTTTGGCCGGTAAAACATATGCTTGGCTGGTAGATTTTTTTCATCTACCAGTCAAAAAGTTAATTTCGGACACTGTTTGGACCGTGCGCGGGGCACAGACTGTTACACCCTTTTTATTCTTTCCTGACTTTAAATTATTAAGCAAAAAAAAAAAAAAAAAGCAAGTAAAAAACATTAGGTTTATGCCTGCAGTGTTAACTGAAAGATGCAAATCAAATTAATGAATTGTTTCACACCAACACAACTTGAAATGTTCTTGTTGTTAAATATTTAAATAAATAAGATAAGGACTTTAAACAAGCAGATACGTTTTACAGCCTAATCAGTGTTATAGAAAAATGAAAGTTGAAGGAGACGTCCTGATGTTGTCTTATGCCAGGTGAAAAATGTAATTTATTTAATGAGGTGTTATAGCTCTATCTGAAGCAGGAAAAGACGCAAATGAGATTATGATTCAATAAGAGAAAAAAACAAAACATGACTGGACGATTCATCGACAAATGGCATGATCTGACGAATCAGGTTCCACTATAAAAATTCTTAGTCACCCCCCTAGATGAAGGCGAATGAAGCCAGATTTTTCCACCTTTTTTGGAAGAAAAATCCTCCCACACCGAACTGCAGAAGTATGTGTATATATATATATATATATATATACACACACTGCCCGGCCAAAAAAAAGGTCAAACATTTAACATTTGGTTGGAGCCTTTAGCTTTGATTGCGGCAGCATTCGCTGTGTTTCCAGAAGCTTCTGCAATGTCACCAGATTTATTTGCATCCTGTTGCATCAATTTCTCACCAAGATCTTGATGATGATTGTAGAGTCTGACCACAGCACATCCCAAAGATTCTCAATGGGGTTCAGGTCTGGACTCTGTGGGGGCCAATCCATGTGTGAAAATGATGTCTGATGATCCCTGAACCATCTTTCACAATCTGAGCCCCATAAATTCTGGCACGGTGATCTTGGAATATGGCCGTGCCATCAGGAAAGAAACATCCATTGATGGAATAACCTGCTCATTCAGTATATTCAGGTATCAGCTGACCTCATTATCTGAGCTCATACTGTTGCTGAACCTGGACCTGAGCAACTGCAGCAACCCCAGATCATCACACTGCCCCCACAGGCTCATACAGTAGCACTATGCATGATGCTGCATCACTTCATCTGCCTTTCCGGCCACATTTCTTCCTGGAAGACGATGGTCCACTATCCTTCCAGTTTTTCAGAATGCGTTGGACTGCGCTGAACCCAGTTTTAGTAGTTTCTGCATCTCCTTAGATGTTTTCACCTCTTGATGCCAATGATCTGACCCTTCTCAGACAGACTAACATCTTTTCCACGACCACGGATGTGTCTTTCCACATGGTTGTTTAGGAAATGAGAAGCAAGTCATTGCACCAGTTGGGGTGAAATAACTTGTTGCAGCTGAAAGATAATCGCCCATGCAGTAATTATCCAATAGGAGGCTCGTACCTATTTGCTTAGTTAAATCCAGGTGGCCACTTTTTTTTGGCCAGGCAGTGTATGTATAAACTTGTCACACGTTGATCCATAAAAAAATATTAAAACATAATCATAGGGAATTCATCATATGCAGGTCTGTGATCTCAGGTTGAAAATGCTAATGTGAATGAAGCCTTGTGTTTATATTTTCCACATGAGCATATTTGGTAAACAGCAGACAGAAAGCCTGAATGATGCACCTACTGTTTGAAGAGGAGTTGTGAAGCTGAAAACCGATGGTGTGACCTCAGGTCTAAGCCGGACTGTCTGACCGCTCCTGTCAATCATCTGCTTGAAGCGTTTGCAGCTGAGGACAGCCTCATCCGTGGCAATAAAATCTTTTCTTTTGGGGGCGGGCCCCCGGGCCCCCCCTCATCTTCCTGGGAGACCTTCAGGGAAAAGCAACGTTACCAAGAAAATAAGCTCGTTAGATTGTTGACAAGCAGGCGAACACAACACAGTCACGTGGGGCGAGTAGTGACCTCATAATAGATATTAGATGTCTAAAAAACACCCAAAACAAAATATCTGAATAAAAATGAGAAGACCTTAAAATGAAAAAATATATTATTTTTAAGATCTAGTTTGTGCAGAGATACAGTCTCCAACATCTTCTCCAACTGCTCGCTGTGATTCAGAAGAAACAAGCTAAAAAACTTCAACCACCAGTTCGTGTACTTGCAGGTGAACCTGAGATGCTCGCGCTTCTTCGCGGGGGCGGGGCCTGCGGTAGCCCCTGTAGCTGAGAAAAGTAAATGACGTTTTCACGTCAGTCTGCACGAGTCTCCAATAACACTGGATTTATCGCTAGTCACTTGTTGAAACTAAAAAGTTAACCTAGAGGTCTAAAGTCGCTAAGTTAGCCACCAGCCACACTGTAAACAAAGGGTCCTCCAGGAAAATACGAGGGGAAGGGCTGCCCGCTGCAGTGCCTGTTTAAAAAGACAGAGTCGGCTGACGCTTTCCGAGACTCAGCAGACGGCGAAGTGGCATTTAAATATCGATACCCGTGCTAATTAATATCTGTCTAACTACATTTTAGAATCGATTAGTATCTGCTAATTGATTTTTTTTTTTTTTTTTACCACACTACAAATAAATAAAAATAAATACTACCTGTGAAAGGTACGCCGGGTTTTACAAATGTAAGCTGCACAATGTCCAGGAAATTTTCATCGGCAATGCTGTAGCCTACTCTTTGTTGTGTTTTTGCCAGCCGACCGCTTTAAGATGGCCGCCACAAAGGGGAGAGACGTGGTCGCCATGGAGACGGTTCTGACATGAAAGGCGTGGAACTCGCCTATAACGTCATCACGCGTCACAAAGCCAATTTACCCAAAGACGTCTAGATATAGATCAGATCTGAAAGATATTTTCATTTAGCCTAGCTAGCAGGAACGACAAGTCGCACTTGGAAGAAATACTCAGAAAGAAAAACTAACGCCAAAATGATTAAAGTTCTACCGAAAAATAAGTCCAATAAGGTGGCCGTCCCATTAGACGACAAAACCACCTTTTACCGCACAGTTGTAGAAACTCTCCTGGATAAAGTCCTCTCTACAGCAGTTGACAGGTCCCGTTTCGTGATACGTGCAGATGAAGTGGAGGAAATTCGCGTAACGCTTTTGAAAAAGATTTGGACTAAAGTTGAAGGACTGGATTTTGACGTCTCACAGGAGAGATTAAAAAAACTGGAAAAGAAAATTCCAAAGGAAATTTTAATTATGGCAGATGACAAAGATCCCCTGGTGCTAATGCTTGCAGACAGGGAAACATTTATCCCTGAAGTAGCCGTCAAATTTACAGACATCCTTCTGCAACCACAGAAAACATCCAAGACGAAGAGCTTTTTTTCAAGTTTCAACCCTTTTAAGAGAAAAAAGAATGCGGATGACTGCCAGTCTGCTGGCACAGATCAGCTTAAAGCTGATCCAGAACCAGGCGAGAGCGGGGGCCCTTCACAGGATCCAGGACCGGCCCAGAGCGGGGGCCCTTCACAGGATCCAGGACCGGCCCAGAGCGGGGGCCCTTCACAAGATCAAGCCAAAGACACTAAACACGTGTCCTTCCTCTTTCCACCGGCTAAGTCTGGTACTACACAAGTCCAGAAACCAGAGGAACAAAAGCCGCAAGTCTGGACGTCAAAGTCAGAAGAGACACAAGGACAAGAGAAGCCAAATTATTTTAAAAAAGCTGTTGGATGTGTTTTGGACAGACTGCTTTGCCAAGCCTTGCTCTATTCAGAGACGACTGTACCCCAAGACAAGTTTGACCAATTACACGCAGAGTTACTTCAGGAAATCTGGAATAGAGTCTCCGGTCAAGTGTTCGACACCTGTTCAAAAAGACTGAAGACGCTTCATATGAAAATTTTTAAGAAGCTTATTTCAAAAATTGATGGCAAAGATCTTCTGGCACACATGTTTTTCCAGGGGGAGGATTACAAGCAGGAGGTCGTCAACACTTTCACAGAAGTGCTGTTGAAAAGACCACTTCTGATACGACTTCACAAATACGTCTGTGAATTTTTGCACTATATAGAGAAGGAGGGGGAGGAGGAGGAGGAGGAGGAAGAGGCAGAGGCCCCAGAACCAAACCCGTATAAAATATATGTGGGACTGGTTCTTAAAACAGTGATAAATGAAGCGGTTGTGAAAGCTGCGATTGGGACGCCTCCCAGACGGCTGGTCCACATGTACAATCGTCTGTTCGACAAAGTCTGGGCTGAAATGAAGAAGTACCAATTTGAAACCTCTCCATCGAAGCTCCATGCCATCGGAAGGGACATTTTTCATGAGTGTTGCGACAAAGCATGGATTTCTCCCCCTGATGTACTGACAATCTTCAATTACAGACGGAAAAACATTGAACAGACTTTAATTTTATGTTTTAAAGAAGTCTTTTTTAAGAGGGCCAAACTGTCACGGTCTGGAGACAAAACTCGTGCTACGGCAGACCACATGTGGCTTAAAAATCTCGTTAACGAAATGCCAAAGTTTCCTAACTTCATAGAGCCTGCCACTAATCGCGTGTTTAATATAGAAAGCACGGATCTGGTTCCAACATGTGACAAAGAAAGAATGGGACAGCTGTACGCCGTTGTTTCTCAGGCGCTAAAAAGAATGGCGTTTTGGTCAGGATACGGTAAAACACCTCCTTCTGGGAGCATGGAAAACACCAACCAACTGTTTTGGGCTACCTGGCACGAGATTGAACCCTACGATATTCATTTCCAGTCACAATATTTAAAAATACTTGGTACCTTATCTTTTGCACAGTATTGCAGGTTAGATAAGATGACAAGGACACAGTCGTATTATCCTGCATTCTTGGAGCCGGTGTTCAATGCCAGGCTGTTGAACACAATGAAAAGCACTATTTTAGAGAAAACGGGACAAGAGATAAAGCCTAAAACTGTTTTTAATCTGCAATATTTAAAAAATGTAGAGACACACCTTGACTGAAAATGTACAACAATTTATCAAAGTAAGAATTTAAAACACAGCAAAAAAGTTCAGCATACAAACTGTTAAATCCCAGCTCTGCTAGGGTGAAGAACAACGCAACAAAAAGACTGGTTTCAGATGGAAAGGTGGAGTAAAGATGTTTACTGTTCTGGTGGCAGAAATAATAATTTAAAAAAAAAACACAAACACGACCTGAAAACTGGAAAGGAGATGGAGTTAGCAACACTGCTAAAATGAATAAAATCAAAAAGACAAACAAAGCCTAAACTAAAGGGAGGCAAAGGGGGGGGGGGGGGGGGGCGCACAAACCTAATCTAGGGTAAGCTAAAAACTATAAGCATTTAAACTCCCAAACTACACCAATGTAAAACACAAATGCAAAGACAACCAAGAGGGACCTAGCAATTAATAAAAATTAACCAACAAAAATACCTGGAAAACCAAAACTAGAGAAGCCCAAACTCTTTTTTTTCCAAACTTTATTTAAACAAATCAACAATACAAAAGACTTCTTGAAAGTCCGTTAACATACAAACAAGAGCAAACGATAAAAAAAGAAAATATACCAGACAAATAATACAGAAGAAATGCAAACATTAAAAACACAAATGGAGAAGCCCAAACTCTTTTTTCCCCCAAACTTTATTCAAACAAATCAACAATACAAAAGACTTCTTGAAAGTCCGTTAACATACAAACAAGAGCAAACGATAAAAAAAAAGAAAATATACCAGACAAATAATACAGAGGAAATGCATACATTAAAAACACAAATGGAGAAGCCCAAACTCACAAACTAAAGTCTCCAAAACCCACAAAAAGTCAAACTAAGGGCAGACTGTTGCCAGGCAGAACAGCTGCCGCTGTCTGAGGATCTGTTGGGTTCTTTTGTAGCTGCAAGGAAGCAGCTCAGGTGAGACCGATGAGTCGTTAGCAGGTGAGGACAAGCGTATCCATCTGGGTGGGTCGTGTGGTGGGCGCGTCGGGGTTAGGGGTAGGGTTAGATAGACCCTTCTCAGTGAGGGAGGGAGGAGATGATGGTGGTGTGGTGCCAGGCCAATCACACGGGAGGGTTGAAGCAGGATGATTTGCTAGAAAAATGAAACACAGATGGAATTAGTAGCTAGGCGGTCGTCACAAAAAGATATTTACACATTACAATGACAAATAAATAAATAAATATAACAAACAGTCCAACAAAACAAACAAGATGACAGTAACAACGGGCCAAAGCTAAATTGGAGAAAACGGCATAGTGATTGATATCAGTATGCAGGAGGGAGAAAGACAAACTCAAGTCAACTCATCTTTATTTACAAAGCACTTTAACACAACATTGGTTGAACAAAGTGCTGAAAAACATAAGCAAAATATCAAAAGAAGGTGCAGACTAAAAACAAAAAAAAATCAAACTATTTAAAAAAATTAGAATAAGGAATAAGTCCGATTGAGATAAAAAAAAAAAACTCTTTTACAAGGGAGTCCTGGTCAAGAGGCAGCAATTGTAAATTACATGACATTATAAAAGATAAAATAATTAAAAACAATTACAATTTAAGAAGGCAGTTTCAAGTGCTCCTAGTCTAGACCTAAAAGCGTTCAAAGAAATAAGTTCAGGTAATTTCCAGTTTTTTTTTGCAAACAGTTCCATGCAGCAGCTTCCCCCTACATCTATAAAAATCAATAATACGTGTGCGACTGATTTATGCAACAAAATGTTAGTAAGAAGTGTAAAGAAATGTAACATTACAGGAGCTTCTTAAACTGCTAACACTGGGCGCGGCCATCTTTAAAACTGAACTCGGAGCTGCGAGGATTGTCCGAGTGGGAAATCCGACTTCAGGGGGGCGGAGGGGTGGGTGGGTCCACAGCGTCAAAAGCTTCTGACAGATCAATAAAAAAGTGACGAGTATATCATTTATCGATAAATAAAATCAAATCAATAAAAAATATAAAACAATAAATCCGGAGTGTCATACTGGATCAAAGACCAGGGCATAAAAATGGGTCTTCAGCGATGCGGCTTCTCTAAAAATGACAAAATGTTTCATCGGAAGTGCCTTTCGTTCACACGGCAACACCGTTATTCTGGTCAAAGACGCGAAAATCTCAAGACTCATTTCAAAGACTGAGTTAAAGACTTGTTAACTTTAGGAACTGAAAAATAAAGCTGGGAAGAATGTCTGATATGATTACAGTAAAAGATACTGCTGAAAGGAGGGTGAGTAATTAAAGTAAATACATTTTTAAATAAAAAGTAGCCAGTGCATGCATCTTCTGACCAGGAATGCCCAAAACTGAATTTCTAAACATCAACGTTATCAGAAATATCCAATCTTCACAGGCTGGTCCATGAACAGGTCCACTACCTGGAGGCTAATGGTGGTCAGCATGCAGCTGTTCTGAGTTCTCCCCTGGAGGAACACAAAATAATGAAAATAAGCGACTGTATATTAGGCATTGAATGGTTTATTTGAAGGGCCTGTAGATGGATAAAGATGGGACAGAAAGAGAGAGGAGGAAGATATGCAACATTTTATTATATTAAGTGGACTTGGATATTAATTATATTTATCACAGAGAAGAAATTCTAGTCAGCACTGCACTACACCACAGGTAGAGAAGGAGAAATATAGTTATGGAAAGCACAAGTTTTGCCGATGACTTGAGTTACCTTCAGCTGCAGTCACAGTGTTACTCTCTGTCTGTCTCTTAGGGAAGTAAGAGGCAATATCCATGGTGGATTTTCTCTTCATTTAAGGCCCTGTACCCTGTAAATTGGACGTAACGTCTAAAACAATTCAGTCTAAGCTAGATTGCATAAATTACCGAACATAGCCAGTTTTGATGGAAAAGACTAGCTAGTGTGAATTTTGTTTTTAACACTTCAACATAGCAACTTGTGCAAGTACAGGTACAGCACATAAGGGTTAATACGAGGGGGAAAATAGGAACAGTAACTAACAGCAAAAAGTTGTATAAGAAAACAGTGATAATAATAATAATAAAATCGGATAAATGAAGAACTTAAGAAAAATAATAAATAAATTTAAATAAAAAAAAAACAAAAAACAAACCTTACTGCTACAGATAAAAGACAACAATACAGGGTTATTATTCCTCATGAAATATTTTTAGATCTTCATATGCATTAAGGAGTTGTGTACCATGTTTGTTTTTTATCAGGCACTGAGGTGGTTGTCCACAAGGAATCTTTAAAAAGCTGAAAAGACAGGTTTGCGATTTCCCCATTTACATGTGTGGATAAAGAATTTACCAAGGATCAGCAGGTTGTTGAACACAAAGTCACTTCTTTTGTCAATGAGGGTGGTTGCAAATATTATATCCTCTTTTGTTAAGGGACGGGGTAGAAGGAGTTTTGTTGAGATCCAGTCTTGAAGGTCGTCCCAAAAAGTTTCCGCGTACATGCAGTAAAAGAATAAATGGTTAGTTTCGATATCATTTTCACAAAAAGTACAACTGTTATAGTCCAAGCTGAATCTTTGTCTTCATAGTTCTCTGGATGGAAAAATATTACTGAGGATTTTAAAGTGAACGTCTTTAGTTTTGGGGCTTAGAGGACACGGTCGTAAGCAGCTCTCCACTTTTTAACCTCTGAATCAGAGAACAGTTGGATAATAGATTTTCTATTTGATTGGGTAAGAAAGCAGCATTCCTATTTCTATACTTCCGGCGTATTCACTATGAGGACCTTTTAGTAGGACCGAAAATATGAGGTGCCCTCTGTACGCCTGATTGAAACTACACTGAAATACACTTTACACTTTAAAAAAAAATGTAATTTGACAAGTTCAACAAAACACTATCGCAAGTTTCAAAAATGTTTTGTCATTTCATAAGTTCTCTGCATATCATAAAGCTTGTTGCCAGCAAACCTGCTCCATCACTGATCATACGTATATATGATATGATCATATATAATCTTACATAGATCATATTATATATGGTCTATGTAAGATATTATAGATGATCGTGTGTAATATGATTTATGATTAGGGATGGGCGATATTTTATCGTGTGCGATATATCGTCAAAGAAATTCCCCACAATAACAATTTGAATTTATCGTTTTTATTGCGAGATGACAATTTACCAGGTTGTGTTTTACTTTGGTTTTTTTTAATAAGCAAAGTTAGTTTTGCTGTTTGCATCGTTTGAATAAATGTGGCATTTGGTCTCTCATATTTCAGACTTGTTTGATTGGTGTCACTACAGTTTTGCAATACAGGTCTACTACTTGAACTTAATTGATATAGTGGCTTCTGGTATTTTGTAGGGCTTTCACGACAGAATTTAGTGACAGATTTATTATACAAAATATTTTGCTGATAGCTTTTATCGTCATTTATCGTTACCGTGATAAATAAGAGAAATTATCGTGATGCATTTTTTAGTCCATATCGCCCATCCCTATTTATGATCATGTTTTATTATAAATGACAAACATATCTAACTGTATGTATCTCTTACAGATCACCTGACCTGGAGGTGAGCAGAGCCACGTTCTCATGCATGCAGCAGCGCTACAGTTCTTCACCACTGGTTTGAGGCCAGACTTCTTACTGCTTTGGATCATAACTTTCATCTCCAGAGACCATCACCGATCAAAAGTTGGAGAGAAAGATGTGAGTGGCATTTTCTCACTATGGCATTTATAGTTCATTCTATAATATTTTTTATTTTGTATACTAAAGAACAGAAACATTGCAGCCATAATGTTGTTTATAACTGAACCTCAAATGTATTTTTGAAATAACAGTTGTTGTTTTTTGCCCAGATACACGAGCACATGCCAGGCAGTGATGCATGCACTAAACTCCCCAAACTTCTGGATCCATGTGGGAACTGCAGACCAAGACTGTGGAGAAGAGACCGGCATCAGGTGAGAGGAGCCGGTTAGAAGAACGCAGCACTTTGACCCCAGAAGACCCGACCCACTTCCACCCATTCCACCACGGCTGAACTGGCAAAGCAGCATCTCAGAAGAGGCGATTATATGTCTGGAGTTAGTTGCAAATCCATTTATTTTAATGCCTCTGACTAATTTCATTGTCTCACTGTACAGATGCTGTTTGAAGACAGAAAATGCTGCCTGGACCTTCATCAGCTGTCAGATGAAAATGTCACAAAAATAAAAATGAAGTAAAATCACTGCATTGTAGTTTTTCTCATCACTTACCTCTCATTCAAATTTTAAAAATCTTGGAGCAAATAATTCATCACGAAGATGACAAAACTACACTACTCACAAAAAGTTAAGGATATTTGGCTTTTTGTATGATGTCAGAATGAATCTAAAATCCACAACAACCTTTCCACGTAAACTGAATTAAACTTTCTCTAAACTTTTTAATGCACATGTACATTGTTCAATGGTCAAATATTTATTCTGCATCATTCTGTTCTCAAAAAAAACAAAAATTGAATATCCCTATTTTTTTGTGAGTAGTGTAAATGCTGAAAATCAGATTATAAAGATTTTTCTCAAATTCCTGTTGTCTTTGTAAGTTCCCAAAACAAATCAGTGTAATTGTTCCCACTATACTATATAGTTTAGCTCTTTACTGTGCTCTGCATGGAAACCTTTTTTTTAACAACAGCTTATAAAAGGAAAAAGGTTTTTATTATTTCACTTAAATGAAAATGATCCACACAATCATGTTAATCTATTTATTTACAAAAAAGAACAGTTTAATGTGAAGCTTTACATATTTAAAATGTCTCAGTTGTGCAAAACTGAGCCTGAATTTCTTCATGACCAGATGATGCCGGCGTGAGTTGCAGCATCAGAGCAGGAAAGGGACAAAGATGCTGGTTTGCTGCTCCTGACCACAGCACGTCCTGCACGTCTGTGGGCATTTCCCTGCAGTTTCACGGTGCTCCTGATCGCAGCACTTCCTGCACGTCTGTGGGCATTTCCCTGCAGTTTCACGGTGCTCCTGATCGCAGCACTTCCTGCACGTCTGTGGGCATTTCCCTGCAGTTTCACGGTGCTCCACGTCCTGCACGTCTGTGGGCATTTCCCTGCAGTTTCACGGTGCTCCTTGAACCCCTGCAGATGCTGGAGCACGATGACGACCCTGATGCACCATCACAGCATCAAAAACCAGTCCAGGCTGTCCCTCAGAGTCCCTGACCCAAACTCTCCTCTCATCCAGGGACAACTGCTGAAGCTGCCTCTGCAAAATATGTATAAAAATATTCTATAAATCCTGTTTTAGCCACAACATGTTAACATTTGTATAATTTAATCCAGACCATTAAAAAGAAGACTTCCTAGATTGAGGCACAGTTCATACCTCTGTTTCCTGGCAGCAGGCAGGGTCCAGCCTGAACCTCCAGACTTTCCCTCTTCCACGCTACAGCCAGCCTCAGCAGAGGACGCTGCTGCCTGTCTTAGTAATCAGATAAGAATTAGATGTCATCCAGCGCCAGATGAATGTGGTTCTGATAAAAACTAAACCAGTTCTCGGCTGAGTCCACATAACTGCAGAACCCACGTAGCTCACGTCTTTGCTCGTGTTTTCAGAGCAGCGTTAGCAAACGCTGTGATTATTAGTTATGAATAGACTAAAATTAGACACTGAGTGGGTGCACAGACGTAACCCTCATTTTTAATCGGATAGTTGCACTATCCACAACATTACTTTGCAACTAACTTGGGTTTTATTCACATAAAAGTTATATACAGCCGTTATATTGTACAGTTGTTACTGTGTACTGCTTGCCAACACTATTAGCATCGTTTGATGCTAATTATGAGGCAATATCAACGGCGTGATAATTACTTACGGACTAAACTATAACCTATAACTTGCCAAAATACAATAATATCGCTTTCAGCATTGTAAAACTAGCAGTTGAAACTGCGCCATTTAGTATATTTTTAGAGTCTAAAAAGGAGTATTGTTAACGTCCATGAAGCGCGCACATGCGCGGTCACGAAACTACGGAAGCCTTGGCGTTCAGAGCCTACTCTGCCGATAATGCAAGCGTAGAAGAAGAAATTCACTGTTTACATTGTGGTAAGAGCGCGAGAGCTCTAAACAAACCGGGACAAACGCAGGAGGGGTTGGATATTGATCTAAAAGAAAGAAAGAAAGAAAGAAAGAAAGAAAGAAAGAAAGAAAGAAAGAAAGAAAGAAAGAACGCGCGATCTCGTCTGCCGCGGCTTCCGTAGTTTCGTGAATGCGCATCGGCGTGCTTGCTGGGCATGCGATGTTTAGACTCTAGAAATATACTAAATGACGTAGTTTCAAGTAAATTCTGGACGCTACCCACTCAGGACACTTGGACTACATGGGACGAGCAGTATGGAGGAATATTGACAATTTTTCGTGGACTTTTATGGACCTTTTTGGCTCGGACCCTGGCGAACTCCATTGGGGGGGAACGAGAAGTCGCCCTGAACTCCGTTAAAAAAGTGGTCCAGAGTCTTGCTCACCATGAGGGTAAGTGGAAAATAAAGTTAAATCATTCTGAGGGCGAACTATTCCTTTAAGGTTGAGGCCTTAAAAAGTCTTAACAGGCAGCTTTTCATCCAAGGTCCTACATTTGACTTAAACAATGTTTAAAAAAAGAAAAAAAAAACTAGCAAAACTGTCAGACATATTAGAGTACTTTGCTCATGAACATGGACCAACATACCTTTCAGCAGTTGCAGACATCTGACGTTACAGAAAACACCTGATTGCAGTGATTTCCACTAAAGTTTTGCTCAACATTTTTAGTTCAGGAGCCCCATCGTACTTGTTTACTTGTTTTGTTTATTTGTAATATTTCTGTTGAACCCTAATTCAAAAGCCATCATTTTCATGTTTTTTTTTTTTTTAGTTATTGTTAATGATTACAATAGTCAACTTCCACTTATTTCACTGGCAGCGGTTTTTCCCATCTTTTAATGGCAGGGATGTAAACTGCAAACATTTTCAGAGAGACGGAGAAAGAACCAGTGACTAAATCTGGTATGATACTCATTTTCTCTTCTGAGATCTTTTTTTATTTTTAATTCATGATCCCTGATGAATAGAAATAAACACTTTTTAAACAAACAAGTGAGCTAACAAATCATACAAGTACATGTTCTGTTGATGCACACTGGAACTTCCCATGTCTTGTGTATTACAGTAAGTAGTTGCTCTATAGTAGTATGCCACTTCAACATCCACTTTTGATATGTATAAGTATATTCTTTCAAATTACAGATACAAACTCATTTATTTCTTCACTCTGCTCACATTTTTAATGCATAAAATGTCATAGTTTGATATTGCAATAAATACAAATGACATGGGTAACAGCAGCTACTGTACTTGTCATGATGTAAAAGTAATTTATGTCTCTAGGAGAAACCATTTTTATGGGAATGTTTGGAGCTTTATTCTTTTTTTTCTTGTTTGGTTTACATTGATCACTATTGTCTGAATGTCATGTGCTGTCGTTAGAGTCTTGGTGGCTTAAGTGCATTGTGTGGCTAATGTTGACTGTTCAGATGTGTGTTGGTAAAGCAAACTACTGTATGAAGAGTTTTGAAAAAGTGGACATTGTTGAGGCAAATGTTAAAGACACTGATGAGGCCGGTTTATACGCTCGCATCGTCCGTGTCAGGGCAGTTATGCTGTTACCGCCGTAGGCTCTGCATAGATCCAGAGGCTTGATGCACACCTCTTCAGACCTGAAGTACAACCCAGTTAGGTGAACACAGGTATGCCAAAGTGCTCCCTTGTGATTGGTCAGTGTCATCACAAGTCTCCAGATATTTGGCCTGTGGAGTTATCCAGCCAATAGCAGCTCAGCTGCCACCTGCAGATCTGAAAAAGCAACTGCATTATGACGCTTTTACCCTATAATCGAGTATAAACACGCTCCATCTAACAAACACGGGTCTGACCAGATGTAAGAGCCGTGCGAGTATGAACCGGACTTTACTTTTCCTTGGGTGTGTACTGATGGCTACTTCTGCCGAGGTAATTTTTTCTTTTTGTGTAGCCCTGCAAGAATTCAACCAAATGAAATGAAATAAAATAAATACATTCAGATTATAAAGAGGAGCCTCATATTTTATAAAGCTCCTCTTGGCAAAGTAAATCTGTGCAACACCATAAAGCAGCTAAATCCTGTTGCACAGGACGATTGGCTTTGTATTCAACAATTTTGTGTTTTTATCAGGTTGCCTTTGCATATTTATCATTTGTCTTTTTCACTCGTGCAGATGGAATCATGAAAAGTGATCGGGCAGCAACAGTGGATTTCATACGGGTGCATGCTGCAGAGCATCTCAACGATGGACCCAAAGAAGTGGGGGATGGAGCCATCACAGCATCCTCCATCTGATGATAGTTTTTTTAAAACCTATTTCACCACCTGTGTACTGTTGTGCTGTTTTTCTGTGAGTGAAAATAAAGATGTAAATGAATGGAAATAGTAAATCTTTGTGTGTAACTATAATAGTCCAATAGTAAATTTTTCTGTACCTTCATTTAGCTCAGCAGCAGGTTTAAACTAGAAATGAATTGCACATGTATGTATTTTCAGTTGGGATTAGAGGGAGGGGGGGGGGACTGCATGGCTTTTTGGACAATTATTAGCAGTTCCTCCATAGGAGACGGGTTTGAAAGGTTCATAATGCTTTATCCCTAGTTTGTACAATTGACCTTATGTCAGGGATCTGGGTGTCTAGATCTGTTTCCTCCAGGTTCCTCCAGAGGGCTCCATTGACCCAGTTGGTGGGTGGTTCTCCACAGGTGTGCAGGCAGCACACCTGCAGCTCATCTCCAATCACTGCAGAAGTATATCAGGAGCCGGTTGCCGGTATCTCATCGTTTGAGTGTTGAACCTCATGGTAAAACCCAAGCCTCCCTGTGAGTACTGAGATCCCTGTTGTTCTTGACCTTTTTGACCCCTTGTGTTTCCCTTAGATAAAGATGGGCCGATGAAGCCTTGTGAACCTTTTGAGGCTTTTGCTTGACTGTACTGGAAAAAAGAGTTGAAGCCTCAAAGCCTCATATAGTCCACCATACCAGTGACACCTGGTGGTCAGTTGGAGTCATAGCAGCTCCAATCTTCCATATAAATCATTTAACTTTATCTTCCATTATAACAGAAATACAGTCTTGCGCTTGTGTTGTCTGTCTGATGATCATCATGTAAGCATGGAGGTGTCACAACATTTTTGAAAATGTACCAGTAATATGGTTCAATGTCAGTGTCAATAAGCCTCACATGTCATCAGCCATCACACAGATTCGATTGGGGCTTCGAAGCATAGTTTCGAGCTTGTCTGTCTCACTCAAGTGTCAGAGGCTTCGAAGTCTCGGTGTCAGATGTCCCATCTCTATCCTTAGAAGCCTACCAGACCGGACCTTTACCATCTTCATACTACTCCTGAGAACCGTCATTCCTCGTTAATCCCTTCCATACTGGCAACCATTTTTGGCTCCTGTGACACCACCGCAAAACCTACCCACCCTCCAACTGGCTACTCTTATTCCCTCCTGGACCTCAGAGCCCTCACCTGGAATCCCTCACCACCACCCAGGCCCATGTCATCATCATCACAGTAAGGAAACCACCCCTCTGGATTCTCTCATCAATCTACCTTCCATTCACCCATCTTTCTCTCCGCAGAAGAACAGTCTCCTAAGCCCAGAAGTTTCCCGGATCACCAACCTAATGTGTCAAACTTTCTTTCTTGGAGCTCGTTTGCATGTGGGTCAGTTACCTTAAGAAAACCATGACACCTTATAATTTGGGGTGGGGGGGCTGTTATTCTTAAATATGTTGTATCTTGACCATATTTTCATTTACCATATTGTAAATATGGATAGATGAGCTGTTGAATATTATAAATTTACACTATTGGGAGGAGCTGCATGAAGCCAATAAGCAGCATTAAATCGATAGCTAACTGGGTCAAAATTTTATGTAGAAAAAATGTCCAAAAACGACCATATTTGGACTACAATAAGCCTTTGTATAGAGGTCCTGAGGACGTCAATGTTCGACGTACGATCGACGTAGAAAAAAAGACGGCGTCTGGCGTTAAATTCTGCACCTCTGTAGGACCAAAACGGGACGTCGAAAAATGACGTAGAAACGACATCGTTTGGACGTATCATTGCGCAGTGGGGTCAGTATGATTCCAGGTGATTTATGTGCACAGACACCTGTGTGGTTGAATGGTTTGCGCACCAGCTGACCACCTCGAAGGCTGATGTTCGAATCCAGCTTTTTACTTTTATCACAGCTTTTTTTTTATTTATTTAACTAGAGTGCTCTTGTTGGCAGCATTAGGATGAAATATATACGTCACATTGCTCAAATGCCCTGCATCTCCAATGAAAGAAAAAACATCTATTCGCGAAAGAACGCAGGGCAATAAACAATAGCCTATCTGCTTTGAGGGGAAAGCGTATGGCAACATGAAAGAAGTCACAACCGGTATTGAACCCCAGCTTACCGCATGACAGACCTTCACCGCTTACCCTGAGACGGAGACAGCTGTAAGGGTCAATAATCGGGCGAGACATCTCTCGGAAACGGAGAGACAGGACCTCCAACTGTCACATACGGCTGATAATATCACAAATATACGGACAGATCAGCTGGTAGATAACTGACTGTGATGTGCAACTGTAACACCAGAAATGACAACTGTCGGGAAATGAAACTTCCATCCGTGGTCTGATAACGATCTCTGAATGTTTAACTCTCCGCAGTCATGCAGCATCTTCATCCTTATCGAAAGGACGCATCTGCAACCTACAGACTCTGATTTATTTTAACATGTTTTATTCGATACGGCAGCAGCCAAAACTCACCGCAGACTGAATGAATAAATGAGGAAATGAAACGGCAAGTGTGGCTGAAAGTGGGCGGAGACGGCGAGAAACTCAAGGTTTCTCCTCATTAACCTGCTCCCAACCAGTTTCAGAGAGTCTGTTACCATAGTAACTGACCGAGGGTTTAAGTTACCCTTCTTCATGCAACAGGCTAGAGTTACTCCTCTTTCCCTGGGTTGAGTTTCCTGCCTTTGTGTTATGGAAAACTCAGTTTCCCGAATTTCAGGGTTAAAAACTCAGGGTTTTCATTAAAGCTGCGTGGTGCAACAGACCCCTGATCATTTGCCAGTGTTATTCATTAGCTTTAACACCCTGTAATCAACTAAATGTTCAAATTTTTAACAATTGCAGCTTGACAAACAATGGTTGTGATGGGTCTCTATATACTTCCACTTATGATTCTTATTGCTTTTTTTTTTTTTTTTTGTAAAATGAAAAATGTTTGTTTATTTTTCAGTGCTTTAATGCAGGATATTCCACATCATGCTTCGATAAATTTATAATATTACTTTTACATTTTACATGTGATCATTTTCCACTGAATAAATTTAATTTAAATTTAAAGTTATTTGAAAGAAGTTTTTAATCCTATTTTTGTTTAATTTATTAATCAATATAATGTATGTAAATCATTTCTTTCCAGTACTTTTGTTCTCAAGCTTTATGTATAACTCTGTATCTGTAAATTGCAAGAATATTGTCAAAACCAGACTGAACTTTTAAAAGAAAAACAGGAGCAGAAGTTGGAGTCGAACATTTTATTCCAGGTTGACGACAGTAAACACAGCAGTAGAAACCATTTCCATTAAACTGGTGTAATTAAGATGAGCACAAATAAGCGCATGAACTCTGCTCCTGAGGTAAGACATGGAAAATGTTTTGTTTTATGCTCAATAAAATATAGTCCAAACTACCATTTTTCTTTATCCAAGTTTTGTGTTTATTCAAGTGGCTCCATCACTTCCAGTTCAACAACGCGAGGTCCAGTCATCACCAGTCTGGTGACTGTCCTGTAGTCCAGGTTAACAACACACTTCCCGTTCACCTGGCACACAAACTGTCTCACCTGAAGGAAAATATGTCATATACAGGTTATATATGCATTTTAATATTAAGCTCGTGCATAACAGTGATGAAAAGATGAGATTTTAATTCATTATTTATGTTATTTCACCTTAACTCCAGCAGCTGCTGCAGGACTTCCAGGGTCAACGGCCTGCACATAGCAGGGAGCCATACCTCTGATGACAACACCCCATCCCAGGGCATCCCCTATCACCTGGATGAACGGAGAGGTGAGGAATTAAACTTTAATTACTGGAAACAAAAAATATAAACATGCATGGAGCCTTTAAAGGGACACTGTGTAACCTTTGACCCAAACACAAGGGGCAAACTCCGCTGGAGAAGTGAAGCCCCGAAATGAAGTTAAATAATTTTAATTTCGTTGATGAAAAATTTTCGTCATAGTCTTCGTCAACGACCTATTTTTCTTGATGAAAACTAAACGAAAACTAGACGAAAACCAACGCACGGGATCGAAACTATAACGAAAGTTATTGACATTTTCATCAACGAATAAAAACTAGACGAAAGTACCTGACAGCAATGACATCCAATCAGAACAACTGTTTGTTTTGAAAGGCGGGATGTTATTAAAAAACATCCAATGAGAGCACAAACTCGTGCAGCGAGGCTGGCCTGCTCACGTTTGGTTACCCGGGAAGATGATAAACAGTCCTCACATGTCGTGATTAAAGTGATCTTAAAAACGTCCAGTCCGGGGAGAAAAAGAAGAGCTGACACACGGACACGTTTCACTTAAGACGGAATGACGCGACACAAAACAAGACGTTGTGTAAACCGCGCAGAGCGACTATAACCAGCAGAAACCACCAACCTGAAGCCAAAGCTGCAGACCATCATCCCCAAATCCCCGCAAAGGTAACCAAGCTGACAATACGTCGTAATTTTGTCGTGCTTTTGCAAAGTTACTTATTTTTTAAGGAAGAATTTTCTCATTACTTTGATATGATGATAAAAAAAAAGACCTGAAACCCCACCTGTTATGAAATGAAGTAGGAGTTGTGAAGAGGGAAGAAAAAAGCTCCTTTTAAATTAACAATTCCTGTTATTAAGGCTCCAGACTGACTTTTATTTAATTTATTCACACGTGTATATATGCGAGTAGTAAATTTTCTGTTTGGCGAGAAAATCTCAGAGCTATTCGTCACATGACGAGTAAATATTTGCTCCAAATAATTCATGTTTTTAAATCTTCATATTGTGGATTTCTTCTTTATGCTTCTTTGGTGTCTGCAGGTATGAAAGTCACGCATGTACACACTGACACACACAAACATGCACTCGTGACACGAGAGGACCATCCACTCCGTTACCTCCGTTTACTAAGTAGCGTGGCAGGAGGCCGCCTTCCAAAGGAAAGCTCCGTGAACGGGAGGATAAACCCGCAGGATGTACAGCCACCCAGAAAGTTCAGAGGGAAGTGATGCTTTGGAGGCGTCGCAAGACACCGGCTGCACCATGACAGGGTCCGCTCCATTTACTGCCCGGGCGACTGAGTGACGAGTCGGTGGGCGGAGTTTAGATTCGGATCCGCTCAGAAACCGACAGCGTGCTGTTACAACACTATGACGATGATGTGGGGACTTTACTCAAGTTCAGTAACCATAATAATTAAAACCATAAATTAAAATAACTCCCCAAATAAGCCAGGCGGAAATTATGGTCTGTTCAGCTGATCTAAGCAGCAAATTCATGTTCCAATCTGTTTATATACATAATTTAAAGGGACTTGAGGCAGGAATTTGAAAAAAACCAAACATGAATGTCCCTTTTTTTTCATACTAATGGGTGATGAAGCGCTAAATACCAAAAATAACGTTTCCACCCATGTTTCTCTCCGTTGCCTTGAACAGGCTGTGTGCTGCATAAAGCTGCAATTCGGTGTCCGAATTTCCCGCGCTGCCCTGCGGACGTGACGTCAAATGACGCTGCATCCGCAGTTTTGATGCAGGAAAAGACGGTCACGTTAAATAAAAACACCGTAAGCGATAGTTATGGATTTTTCTGCCGTCAGAATACGATCCAGATCAACTGAAAGACCATTAAAAATTTTAACTACGAAGAAAAAGGTGAGTAAACAACATTATAGCTTCAGTTTGTGCTCTCGTGACGGCTTGGCTCGTGGCTGCAGTTACCTGAAGTGCCAGTCACGGCAGTCGCGAGTTTCGTTTCTTAATCTTGCCTCAAGTCCCTTTAAATAAAACAACAGTCAGTCTGGCGCCTTAGAGTAACAGGCATTGTTCATTTAAAAAGTTTTTTCTTTCCTCTTCACAACTCCTACTTCAGCAAGGCAAAGAAACTGCATAAAAATGCACTTTTTCTTTTAAATAAGCAAAATCTGTTTGTGCATGTGTTATACATTCAGACTTACTCATTTACATTTAACCCCATATTTTAGTCAACTATAATATATTTTCGTCGACTAAAAATCAAAATTTGCCGTCAAAATTAACACTGAATTGTAGTTCTCTGTTCATCCACTAGAGGCTCCAAAACAGAGCAAATCCCCATTAATTTCCATGTTAAAAAGACCAACTTCACAGCAGAAATAAACACGTTTACAGCCTGGTTCAAAATATCATTTTAGGTTTAAAGCCAGAGTTGGTAACCCTGCTTTTGTTCTACTGGGTGAAATGTTCGTTCCATCCTGACAGTATCAACACATCATGTATTCAAAAAAAGGAAGGAAAAAGTCAGATTTCTGTGAGAGCTGCAGGTCTGTAAAAACTCTGACCAACCCCTGCCATTCACACTGAAATGCAGGAATTGGTAATTTCCAACTTATAGAAAGAACGAATCGATGCCTTTATGTCTCGTCTCCGTCCCCCATGTGACCCCCCCTGTGCGCCGCTCACTGTAAACAAATATAGCTAACCGACTGCTAACTGCTGCTGAGCCAAAAAACCAAACCAGGCGTTGACGTTTGCAGTGTGGACTTTTTACACCGCAGAAGGAGTTGGTGAGTGGATTAAAGCTTTTAGAAACATGGTTTGTCAGCTGTTTACTCTCAAGCTAACGCGCTATCCACGCTGTTATCATTAACCTGCCTGTAAAACATCGGCGCACACGTCCCTGCGCTCTGAAGGCGTGGTTTTAGGTGGTGTGTTTTTTTAAACCGTTGCTCGCTCAAACCGTTTTTCCAACATTGCCAACCGTAACTTAAAAGGCTGCTACATACTCCGTGAGAAGCGAGAAATCCAGGAATTTACTTTAACTCACCGTCAGCACTTTCTTGAGGAAGGGCGCACCAGGTGCCAGTAACTCTTCACATGTGACGTGTCTTTTGAGGACTAACACAATATAAATGTTTATGCTTACACAAGCAACCAACTGGAAACTAAATACTTAATCTTAATTGATGTGTCAAGTTAAAAAAAAATATTTTGCTTTTCATTTAATTATTTATGCATGTATATTTAAAAAATCAGGAGTTGAATATTAACATCATACTTGCCTGATTTAGGGTTGCATCTCACTACTGAGTTTGAGGACAGTTGAGCAAGAGTTGGAAATCCTGCTGAGTGAAGCTGAAGGGAATTCAAGCTGCCGCGACGTCCGCTGGTAGCCTGCGCCAGGTCTTTACTCCCCCCCACTGGAGTTCGGTTCGTGGAAAAGTGCAAGGTAAGCATTTAGAACCAAACGCACTTTGCAAAGGCTGCTGTAAAAATGTTTTACCCGACTGGAACGGACTGCCGGGCTCCTGGTGCGAGCCTTTGCGCAGATTGAACGGACTGTCGTGATTGTCATCTTGGATGGAGGTCAGGACGCACTCATCACTGCGTTCTTCACTCTCATTTAACAGCTCAGAGAGGCGGCGGCGGCGGCGGAAATTGATGCAGAACTGATAAAGTAGCCCGCTGTCAAAAAAGTTATGCATCTTTGCCACTAGAAGCGAGAAACAATGAGATGAAGCATGAAGTGAAACAACAGCAAAACGTCTGTCAAGAATCAACTGAGAAAGCTTATTTGAACATGATGAGATGAAATAAAACAAAAAAGGGAAATTAAACCACAAAAGAAGTGGTTGGAAGCATAAGCTTATTTAATCCCACCCAGTAAATTGCAACTATTTTTTGCCATTATACAACAGAGATGGGCGATATGGACTAAAAATATGTATCACGGTAATGTCTGGTTTTTATCAAGGTAAGAATAAATGAGGGTAAAAAATATCAAATATCAATATCAAAACTATATCAATAAGTTCCAGTAGTACACCTGTATAGCAAACCTGTCGGAACACCAAACAAACAAGTCTGAAATACAGTATGACAACAAATCTGACAATTATTCAAAGCAGCAAAAATAACTATATATAAATAACTGTAAATTAGGCCTGTTCAATTAATCGAAATTTGATCGTGATTTCACTTTTTGGGTCAATCAATCTTCAAACTCCTATAATTGAGTTGAAATGATTTATTTGCAATTTTTCTTTACACAATTTCTGAAGGTTATTCTGAAGTTAAAATTAATTTTAGTGGCTCCTCACCCCTGCAGTTTGTTTGTCATTAACAAACATGTTAGATTTGGAATGTTGCAGCATTGCACTAAAGCTTAAAGTTTATTTTTGGATTTTTGAATGAATATATTTATTTTCTTTTTCAAATGTAGAGCAATTGCAGAGCAACTGGACACAGTTTGTTTCTGTTTGCCTTATTTAAAGTTCCAAGTGTGTTTATTTCATTTATTTAATGTTTATACATTGCCAAACAGCTGTAAGATGCATATATTCATTAATAACTTATATTTATTTTCAATTTGAACGTTTTGCGTAAATTATCAATAACTGTTTTTGACAGAGAAATGTTGAATAAATGCAACATGTAACTTAAAAAAATAGTCGTTTGAATAATCATGATCTAAATATTGACCAAAATAATTGTGGTAATGATTTTTTTCCTTAATCAAACAGCCGTACTGTAAATATAACCTGATAAATTGAATTTAGCGTTTTTATTGTGAGACGACAAATTATTATCATTGGGGATTTCTTTGACGATATATCTGACATGATAACATATCGCCCATCCCTATTGTACAATACAAGTGGTTATTGATAACAACTACTTGCCAATACATAATCTTAGTGAAAATAATATTCATTTCAATCACGATCTTCTTAATAGAATACATTTTAATGGAAATATATAGTATTGATCATAGTCATACTAACAATAATGTTAGTGATGCCAATAATATGGTAATAATATCATTATAATTATTAGAGATGTGTGATATTATCGACGATATTGGCATTAAAAATGTGACATCGGAAAATACCAATATCAGTTTTAATCAAACGGATATTTTTACTTACGAAATCTCGTGAGCTCTTGTTGTTCCATTTGCATTTGTTCAGCATGTCTAAAAGTCCCTGTTATCCTGGAAGAACTTCATTTCCCAGCATTCCTTTCAGAGTCATGTGACTACGGTGCAGCTGCTGCTACAGACTGACTTGCTTTGAAGCTGCTGATAATATGTCTGGTTTTAAGTTGTTTGTTAAGTTACCAAGTTGTTAGAAATATTAGCATTAGCCACATGTTGGCTAATACCTGCTAGCATCTGATATCTGGCAGCCAGATGTCCAACATGAACTCCTCTGGCTGAGTTAAGGAGATTTTGGGATCTTTGCTCTCGGAGCAGAATATAGTTTATCTCTCGGAATATGAGACATACAACCTCACAGTTGACTACAGAGATAGGTATCAGTTGATATTGGAAATAAAGAGTTGGATAATATCGGTAAATCAGATATCGGTAAAATACAAACATCAAAGATCCCTAATGTTTATATAGAGTTGTACTTGAAAGTTTCTATACTCTCTCACTAAAGATAGAAAAAAATCAGTGAAATAAGTTTAAATGGGCAAAAGTAATGATAAAAAAAATTTATGAACATCATGACATTGATTTTGAATTGTGGTTAAACAGAAATATTAAAAACAAACAAAAAACTAAAAAGTATACGAGCATGATGGGGCTCCTGAACTAAAATGTTGTTGAGCAACACTTTGAGGCAATCAGGTGTTTTCTGTGACGTCCAATCAGACGTCTGCACCTGTTTACAGGTATGTTGGTCCATGTTCATGAGCAAGGTGCTGTAAAAGTCGGGGACAATTATTATTATTTTTTTTTAATACAATTTTTTTAGAAACAAAATTCAAAATCAATATTTTATTTTACTAAATCATAATTTAGTAAATTTTTATTTATTATTATAAACATTTTTTTTTATCAGTTTCTTGTTATTTGAATTACTATTGTGAATTTAATCTTTTCTTTAATGGGAGGGGTTGTAAACTTTCAAGCACAGCTTTATTTAGTAAATTACAAAGGTGGATTTATGCAGTAATAATAATAATGACAATAGTTCTCAATGATGCTATTTTAGAGCTGTAAAGTAGTTGTAAGAATAATATCATTAGTAATATTCACCATATAGTGTGTTAGGAGCAAAGTTATTATAGTTAACTAAAACTAACGAAAAAACGAAAACTAAAATTGAAAAAACATTTCAGTTAACTGAAATAAAAATAGAAACGACAGTTTTTAATAAAACGATAACTAACTGAAACTGTATTGTGTCTTTACAAAACTAACTAAAATTATTGCAGAAACATCCTTTGTTTTAGTCTTTGTAAATTAATATAATACATAAACCTTTTGGGTTGATTTGAATCGATTTCTATTTAATCTTTTTACTTTGCTCTACTGGTTTTACTCCAAGTGACTTTCTGATGATTTTGAATGTCACACCAAACAAACACCTATAATTTACTGAAAAGAAAACCCCAAAAAACTAAAACTAACACTGAAACTAATTAAAACTAAACTAAAACTAAACATTTTCCAAAAATAGAAACTAATAAAAACTAGCAAATCTGCTAAAAAAACGAACTAAAACTAACTTAATTGAAAAACAAAAAGTCAAAACGAAATAAAAACTGAAACTAATTAAAAATCAAAAACTATTATCACCTTGGTTGGGAGTAACAATCGTGTTGAGATTACTAGTACTCCTTCCTGTTTGAGTACCATATCTTTGTATACTGATTTAAATATGTGAATAATTGGTCGTCCTGCAGTTCGTTCCACAGTTTAACAATAGATGGGATTGTTTGGAAAGAGATATTCCATGTGTTTTTGTTTTATTGCAAAAGTCCCAGATGGCTTGTCATTGCTTGCAACTGCCAGCAGCCATATATAAAAAAGTAAACGGCGAGTCCCTCACCGTGCTGAATGATGCCATGCTCCTGCAACGCTCGGCACAACTCCAGTCCCTGACGCCGACTCTCTGCCTCTCCGTTCTGAAGCAGCCAGTCAATCAGCTGGCAGCCGGGAAAGGAGCGCTGATACGAAACGCCGTGCTCCTCTCGCAGCTGCAGGATGGAGCTTTTTTCTGCTATAAGACTGAAAGGAACAATCATGCTCATTACATGCAAATTCCATAAAGCGAAGCATGAAAGGAACACGTGCATAAACAAAATTACCAACATGTTTATCTGACAAACGTAATGCAGAGTTTCCTAAATATAGGATAGTTGGATGGTTTCAGTGAAATTAACTTTCTGTCTCCTGCTGTCATGTCTGATTTTTCACCGAAAACATTTCCAATAATGTAAGAATTCAGATATAAATAGTAGACCTGCAAATTACTTTAAGCTCAGACTACTGAAACTTTGTTTTTTCAGACATATTTTAGTCTCTTTTTATATCATAATAATAATAATAATAATAATTAATTTTATTTGACAGCAACTTCCAGGACAGAAAATACAATAAAAACATAGAAAATACAATAAAATAGCTAAAATAAGTACAAACAACAAGTAAAGAACCACAGAAATGTGTGAAAGTGATGTCATAGATTATGCACTTTTAAACAGATGAGTTTTGAGTCTGGATGTTAAACTCATGATGAAAGGAACCTCTGTGGTAAACACGGAAAAGTAGAAACTGAATAAAAACTACTCTACATTCAGTATTAATACTTAGGATAGACCAGTACATGGTAGTATCTAAAACCTGCTAGTATCTGATATATAGTATCTAATACCTGCTAGTATCGGATATATGGTAGTATGTAATACATGCTAGTATCTGATATATGGTAGTATCTAAAACCTGCTAGTATTTGATATATGGTAGTATCTGATACCTGCTAGTATCTGATATATGGTAGTATGTAATACATGCTAGTATCTGATATATGGTAGTATCTAAAACCTGCTAGTATCTGATATATGGTAGTATCTATTACCTGCTAGTATCTGATATATGGTAGTATCTATTACCTGCTAGTATCTGATATATGGTAGTATGTAATACATGCTAGTATCTGATATATGGTAGTATCTAAAACCTGCTAGTATTTGATATATGGTAGTATCTATTACCTGCTAGTATCTGATATATGGTAGTATCTAATACCTGCTAGTATCTGATATATGGTAGTATGTAATACCTGCTAGTATCTGATATATGGTAGTATCTAATTCCTGCTAGTATCTGATGTATGGTAGTATCTATTACCTGCTAGTATCTGATATTTGGTAGTATCTATTACCTGCTAGTATCTGATATATGGTAGTATCTATTACCTGCTAGTATCTGATATATGGTAGTATCTAATACCTGCTAGTATCTAATACCTGCTAGTATCTAATACCTGCTAGTATCTGATATATGGTAGTATCTAATACCTGCTAGTATCTGATATATGGTAGTATCTAATACCTGCTAGTATCTGATATATGGTAGTATCTATTACCTGCTAGTATCTGATATATGGTAGTATCTAATACCTGCTAGTATCTGATATATGGTAGTATCTAATACCTGCTAGTATCTGATATATGGTAGTATCTAATACCTGCTAGTATCTGATATATGGTAGTATCTAATACCTGCTAGTATCTGATATATGGTAGTATCTAATACCTGCTAGTATCTGATATATGGTAGTATCTAATACCTGCTAGTATCTGATATATAGTAGTATCTAATACCTGCTAGTATCTGATATATGGTAGTATCTATTACCTGCTAGTATCTGATATATGGTAGTATCTAATACCTGCTAGTACCTGATATATAGTAGTATCTAATACCTGCTAGTACCTGATATATAGTAGTATCTAATACCTGCTAGTATCTGATATATGGTAGTATCTATTACCTGCTAGTACTTAAAAAATGGTAGTATCTAATACCTGCTAGTACCTGATATATAGTAGTATCTAATACCTGCTAGTATCTGATATATGGTAGTATCTAATACCTGCTCGTATCTGATATATGGTAGTATCTATTACCTGCTAGTATCTGATATATGGTAGTATCTAATACCTGCTCGTATCTGATATATGGTAGTATCTATTACCTGCTAGTATCTGATATATGGTAGTATCTAATACCTGCTAGTATCTGATATATGGTAGTATCTAATACCTGCTAGTATCTGATATATGGTAGTATCTAATACCTGCTAGTACCTGATATATGGTAGTATCTAATACCTGCTCGTATCTGATATATGGTAGTATCTAATACCTGCTCGTACCTGATATATGGTAGTATCTAATACCTGCTCGTATCTGATATATGGTAGTATCTATTACCTGCTAGTATCTGATATATGGTAGTATCTAATACCTGCTAGTATCTGATATATGGTAGTATCTAATACCTGCTAGTATCTGATATTTGGTAGTATCTATTACCTGCTAGTATCTGATATATGGTAGTATCTAATACCTGCTAGTATCTGATATATGGTAGTATCTATTACCTGCTAGTATCTGATATATGGTAGTATCTAATACCTGCTCGTACCTGATATATGGTAGTATCTAATACCTGCTAGTTTCTGATATATGGTAGTATCTAATACCTGCTCGTATCTGATATATGGTAGTATCTAATACCTGCTAGTATCTGATATATGGTAGTATCTAATACCTGCTCGTATCTGATATATGGTAGTATCTATTACCTGCTAGTATCTGATATATGGTAGTATCTAATACCTGCTAGTACCTGATATATAGTAGTATCTAATACCTGCTATATCTGATATATGGTAGTATCTATTACCTGCTAGTACCTAAAAAATGGTAGTATCTAATACCTGCTCGTATCTGATATATGGTAGTATCTAATACCTGCTAGTATCTGATATATGGTAGTATCTAATACCTGCTCGTATCTGATATATGGTAGTATCTAATACCTGCTCGTACCTGATATATGGTAGTATCTAATACCTGCTCGTACCTGATATATGGTAGTATCTAATACCTGCTCGTACCTGATATATGGTAGTATCTAATACCTGCTAGTTTCTGATATCTGGCAGCCAGATGTCTAAAATGAACTCCTCTGGCTGAGTTAAGGAGATTTTGGGATCTCAAAGCAGAATATTGTTGTATCTCAGAATATGAGCGATACAACCTCACAGTTATCTTCTGAGATCGGTATCAGTTGATTTTGTATATCAGACATTGAGCTGAACAGGATTGGTATGTTGGATATCGGTAAAAAAGCCAATATTGAACATCCCTAATTTCAATCTCTGATATCAGCAATCATCTATACCAGAATAGAGTGCAAGCGGCTCAGCTCTTACTTCTCATACAGACGTTGTCCTCGCATGAAGATTTTCACCTCCTTATTGAAGGGGAACGTGCCGTCATCCTTACGGAAACGGTACAGCAGTTTGGCGTCCTTGAATACTGACCTCTTGTCACAGACTAGAAATTGCAGCAGTTTGAAAGACGGGGTTAAAGCAGTAGAAACACATAGTTATGCTCGCCTCGGTTCCTTCTTCTCACCGTGATGAACGATGTCGTTGTCCATGAGGTGCTGCATGAGGGAAACGGCCGTCGCTCGATCTGAAGCCTCCTTATGGCTCACCAGCCAGTCCGTAAGCTCCTGCGCTACGAAGCAGTTGGGGTACGTCCGCAGGTGGTAACGCCGATCCTTGATCAGTTTTCCGTCGTGGAGTCTCATCCTTCAGGTTATGTTGAAATCAGACAAAGTCTTAAAGGGGATTTTGGCTTTTTTTAAACCTGGGGGGTGTTTTCAGATGTCCTTTCATATATGTGAGTGATGGAGAAAGGAATTTTCAAGCTAGCTCCAGTATTTATCTGGACAGGCAGCCTAACAGCAGCTGGGCAGCCCAGCTAATGGTAAGTATGGGGCTCGGATAGTCTCAACGAGTGTCCGACAACATGCTAGAGAGTAGAAATGAACCAAAGTATACATTACCTGGTAGGGCTGGACGATAATTCAATATTGATATATATCGATCGATAGAGGTTTTTTCAATATAAAAAAAAGAGGGTCAATAAAAGTTCAATATAAAAGCACAGTTTTCCGCTGTAGCCTATCGGGTAGCATGAAACTACAGTCACTCCTTCCGCCAATCCAATCACAAACGCAGACCCAGGCAAAGGCTGAACTGGACACGATAAGTCCGCAAGGAAGCGGCATGTTTGAAAAGAAAAGTCCATTTAAAGAGCAGATGGACTTTACTGCTCATGTTCTGCAATGAAAGTCTGAAAATGGCTTTAGTGCGAACTTTATTATAAGTAGGTCATTCAGCAAACGCTTAAATGGCCAGGGCTGCACCTTAAATAGCTTTTAATTTGATAATGGCTTTTATTTTTGATAAATATTGATATCGATCGATACAGATTTTTTTTTTTTTATCGATAATCTTTTTTTCTATATCATCCAGCCCTATTACCTGGCGATCGCTATTTGTTTTGGTGTTTGTGTCCAAATCTCGGGATGCTGGAAATCAAATCTTGTTCCGAAATCACACAATAACTCGTGTCAAAGCGGCAGCAGGGGATGCAAGTTTAGGGAAGTGCCAGTTTCCGGTTTCAAGGTATACCAGGATATAAAAATTTAGCAGTATGAAAACCATTACATTTTCCGTCATACGTTCATACCTACACCTCGGTTTGAACTTTATTCTGTCTTATAAAACACAGAGAGAGAGTGCAAGTCAGGTGTACGCCGGCTGTCCTGATGCACACTCCCAGCTGGTGGCGGTAAATTCACGTCGCTTGCCAACGCCATTAAACATCAAAGGAAGAAGTGCAGATGTTCCAATAAAGGTCATCGTTCAACCAAAATAAGTTGTTTTTATTTACCCAGACACTTAAAAACAATATTTAAGAGCGTAGTCATGATACCATGGTATACCGTGAAACCGTGACATTTTAACTCAAGGTTATCGAAAAAAAAAAAAAAGTGAGCTTTTACAATACTTTTACAATACTGAATTTCCCTTCTGGGATGAGTAAAGTATTTTTCATTTCATTTCATTCATCATACTGTCAGAATTTCACACCGGCACATGCCTATGCAAGTTATCGTGCAATTTCAGAACGATGTTTGATTTCCAGTGTCCTGAGATTTGGACACAAACACCAAAAGAAATAGTGATCGCCAGGTAATGTAGATACTTTGGTTCATTTCTACTCTCTAGTATGATGTCGGACACTCGTTTAGCCTATTCGAGCCCTTCAGTGTGGAAAAAAAGCAGGTTTTTAGGGTGAACTTAGACGCAGGGGCCAGTTACCCCATACTTACCATTCATAGATATAAACACGAGATGCCGCCTTCGGACCCGCCATCTTGGGCAGGGGTTTCTTACAAGCAGTTAGGTCCATATCTATGGTTAAGTCGCGTTTCGTGTCTCGTTTTTGTGTCGGACTGTTCATCCAACACCAAAATGCCAGACTTTTGTGCCATGTATGAATGTTCTCATAATACCATCTAGTTTTACTTTTCCTCACCGTTTTTGCAAAGTTTGTATCATGACAATTTCTCACATGATCAAAATATTTCAGTGATTATAAAAGAAAAGGTTTGAAGTTTTCCTTTCTGAATTCATCCTCATATAAACATTTAAAACTTAATTAGTGTCATAGCCTTGATGTTAAAATGAAATATTCTGAGAAGACATTTTTTAAACATTACATGAATGAGTTATTCTTAAGTACCTGAATAATGTAGAATATTATCTATTTATTTAGATTTACCAGAGATACAAACCTGATAAAGGCCCAGTGAAAAAAAAAAAAATCTCTGCATGATGATTCTATTGTTACGTTACATTCAACCTGATTTTATGTGTTCAAATTTGAGGGTTTTACTACAACAGTTTGGTTTTGATGGTATTTATTACATTTTTTATGGCAATTTGTGGGTTTTGTTCTGTTTTATGATTTGAATTATAGTTTAATTCTTCATTCATTATATTTGTGCTCCACTACCACATACTTTATATATATATATATATATATATATATATATATATATATATATATATATATATATATAGAAATGTGTGTGTGTGTGTCAGAAATACTTTTAAAACAATTTATATTCAGAGAGAGACGGAGAGATCTAGATTTTTTTTCAAATAATATAAAAATTGTATAAATCATAAACAAATAGCCTGGTACACCAGCGTGACCAGTGCCATGTGTCAAACATGCCGTATGTCTCATACATGGCGCTGGTCAGGCTGGTGTACCAGGCTATAAAATTACTATGTATGCATGTGGGTGTGTGTCTAAGTATCTGTGTATGTAAATTAAATAATCTATTCTTTGTCATAAATGTCAGATATTAATAATAAACCAAACGGCTTGAAAATCGGCTGAAAATTTAGTCAGTTATGGAGTATTTAATCGGAGATAGATCTCTGCCTACATTGACTAATGCAATGAGTAGACACGGCTTCCCCCTGCCTAAGATGATATCTATGCTAACCATTAGCTGGGCTGCTAGCTGCTGCTTAGCTGCCTGCCCAGATAAATACTGGAGCTATCTGGGAAATTCCTTTCTCCATCACTCACATATGTGAAAGGACAAATAAAAACACACCCCAGGTTAAAAAAAAAGCCAAATTCCCCTTTAACTTCTCACGTTAGGTGCAGGATTCACCCCTCATCCACCTGCCTCCTCATACCTGAGCTGTTCTCCTGCGATCATGACTTCGGCCTTGTGGTGTCGGGCCAGGGCCTTTCTTCTTATGCTGCTCGTCCTCTCCATGTTGTTTCTGACTGGAGAATAATCGAAGCTCACCTTTCACGATGGACACTTGTGTTTACAAAACAGCCACTGAAACACAGCGCATCACTGCCATGAGGGAAACATGTTGTGTATACAGCTAGGAGGACGAAGACGTGGGTTGGCTACGCAGACCAGCAGAAGAAAGAGGCAAAAAGAGTTGTGATTCAGTTTAATGATCGGCTTCAGTTTTCCTGTTGTCTGCTTTCACAAATCTTTTATTTCCTGTGAATGGTTTAATCGTAGTTAAGTGTCACTTTTAAAACATCTGCAGCAGAGTTGGATGACAGACGTGATGCGTAAAAGCATTCGTGCCCCCCTCAGCCGGTCCTCACAAGCAGCCTCCACTCGACACTTCAAAAACTTAAATCTTAGCAAGTATACTTTTCAAATTTTTAGTCAAAATATCTCATCACACTCAAAATAAGACAAAATTACTTTAAGAGAAACATTTCTGTAAGATATAACATCTTGTTTTAAGGCAATGTGATGAGTGTGATGAGATATTTTGACTAGAAATGAGAAAAATATACTTGGTAAGATCTGAGTTTTTGCAGTGACGCTGTAAATCCTGCAGACCTCCACTGGCATAAAGTCTAACCTTTATAACACATAAAGCAGCTAATTAATAAGTAAAGTTGGGAGCAATCTCCCGTTGGAGGGTTTTATCCATGTGAAGCCTTTAATGCTGAGACAGTGATTATGCACACACACGATGATGCAGCTATTTATATAGTTTTTGTTTATGAGACTTTGCTTTTACTCGGAGCATCTACTGCTGACGTGCACTTACTTACCATCCTATTATTCTCATACATACCACACAGTGTCACTGTGAACTGCTGGCATGAATCCTGTCCCTGTCCCTGAGGAGTCCTCGCTCCGTCTCACTGTCTCCTCTTTTCCTCTCTTCCCAGAAAATAAAACTGACTGAAACATTTCCTGGCCGTTCTCATACAGCAACGCTGTTGGTTTTGGCTCCAGGCCTTTTGTGTTGTCAGTGGAGCTTTCACTTGGAATAAGACTGACTGAGAGGGTCACTTCAGGGCACACCTTAACCGCTCCTGTGCAGTATTTTAGCTCTGAATGGCTGCATGCATGTGTCAGAGCTCCTGTAGGTCTGTAGTCACCATGCCTGTGATTTCTGCAGGGATGTTTAGTTAAAACCTTCAGCAACTTCTTGATTATCTGTAGTCTGGTTCCAGGGTCCCATGCACTTGATAAAGGCTGTAAAAATCAGCCTCTGGAATCTCTCCAGCAGAAGTATGGGCCCATTAATGTCCTCTATACACGCATGAACAGTGATGTTGACCACGAGAACTTGTGATGAAGCAAGTTGGGATAACAGAGGGAACCCAGGAGACTCCCCACAAAAAAGTCAAATAATCAAAAGAGAAATTTGTACCCTAAACTGGGCGATACCCAAATTTTCCTGTTGATACAATACCAGTAGTTAGTGGTACTTTTTCATCAATATCAATACCAGTACTTTTTATCCCTTAAAAGAAAATCACATAATTGTAAAGTTTGATTTAATATTTTGAATGCAAGGGCAATATGAGATATACATTATATTGGGAATCTTTGACCATCTTCCAGAAGCACATTTGTGAGGTCACACTGATGTTGGACCAGAAGGCCTGGCTCTCAGTCTCCGCTCTGATTCATCCCAAAGCTGTTCTATGGGGATGAGGTCAGGACTCTGTGCAGGCCAGTCCAGTTCCTCCACACCAGACTCTGCATCCAGGTCTTCATGGACCTGCTTTGTGGTGCACAGTCATGTTGGAAGAGGGAGGGGCCAGCTCCAAACTGGTCCCACAAAGTTGGGACATGGAATTGTCCAGAATGTCTTGGTATGCTGAAGCATTCAGAGTTTCTTTCACTGGAACTAAGGGGCCAAGCCCAGCTCCTGAAAACACCCCCACACCATAATACCCCCTCCACCAAACTTTACACTTGGCACAATGCAGTCAGACAAGTACTGTTGTCCTGGCAACCGCCAAACCCAGACTCCTCCATCAGATTGCAGATGGAGAAGCGTGATTGGTCCTCCAGAGAACGCCTCCACTGCTCTAGAGTCCAGTGGCGGCTGCTTTCCACCACTGCATCCACGCTTTGCATCGCACTTGGTGATGTATGGATGGATGCAGCTGGTCGCCATGGAAACCCATTCCATGAAGCTCTCTGTCACTGTTCTGAGCTGATCTGAAGACCACATGAAGGTTGGAGGTCTGTAGTGATTGACTCTGCAGAAAGTTGGCCACCTCTTCTCACTGTGAGCTTCAGCATCACTGACCCGCTCCATCAGTTTACGTGGACGAACACTTCGTGGCTGAGTTGCTGTCGTTCCCAAACACTTCAATTTTCTCATAATGCAGCTGACAGTTGACTGTGGAATATTTAGGAGGAAACTTCACCTCTGGATTTGTTGCACAGGTGGCATCCTATCACAGTTCCACGCTGGAATTCACTGATTCCTGAGAGCGACACATTCTTTCACACGTTTGTAGAAACAGTCTGCATGCCGAGCTGCTTCATTCATACACCTGTGGAAGTGATGGAACACCTGATTCCATCATCTGGATGGTGAGAAAATACTTTTGGCAATATACAGTTGTTTAAAGGTGCCATGACATCAAATGTCACTTTTCTGGGGTTTTGGGGGTATAATATGATCTGTTGTGCACTGATGAGGCCATGTGAATGTCCAGAGTGAGAATCAAAGTTCCTGTTTATGGTCTGTCAGCTTTGTCTCTCTGCTCAGAAACGGTTGAATCAGACAGCAGGCTATCATTCTACGTAGTTCCATCATCCTACGTAGTTCTATCATTCTACGTAGTTCCATCATTCTACGTAATTTAATTGCTCCAATAAGAGCACACTATCAAGTAAACGCCCCCCCCCCCCCCCCCCCCCCCCCCCCCCCCCCCTCTCTCTCCTAACGGTTTATGCACCGTCTGCTCCCCCCCTCCCCTCCCTGTCTGATTCAGCTTCGTGTATGGAGCTAGTAGTAACTTCTGTGCAGTCAGGTCTGGATTTTCAAACAAATGGATTTAAAAGCAAACTTCTGCAGCAACACTGAGGGAGGGGGCCACAACCTTGTCATTACCTGTAAGTTTATTTATTTTCTAAATGCTGTCTTGTCTGATAAACGTACCTCTCTGTCTAGTGCCCATGTTGCTAGCAGTTAGCCTTTAGCAAAGTCTGACCGCAGCTTGACCTAGATTCTCCAAATAAGGTCATAGCCAAATAAGGTGTAGCCAATCAAAATGAAGCCAACGTGGTCTCCGGGTAAAGCTGCATATCATCACCGGACCCAACTGTATTACTGAGGAAGTGAGGTCTGGCGTTTCAAAACAATACTCCGCTGTAAAAAATGCTGTTTTTTTCTTTGGAGTATTTACATATGCAGTAATGCCAACAACATAAACTTGTTTTTAACTGCTATGTCATCACTCCTTTAAGTAAAACTTGAAAACAGAAGTACTGGAAAGAAATACTTTTAAAACAATAATGAATTGTATTGATGACTAAATTAAACAAAAATAAGATTAAAAAATGCTTTCAATTATCAAATAACTTAACTACAGGTTTATATTATTTACATTTATTCAGTGGAAAATGTTCAAACATAAAATGTAATGGTAATATTATAAATTTACCAGAACATAATGTAGGGATGTATACCAAGTACTGGTGTCGTTTGGTATTGGTTCCTAATCTTAAAGGCATATGCCCCCCCTGGGTGAAATTGAGCCTCCCCCTGCAGTTCCCTGAGTTGGACAAGTGGGCAGAAGCGTTTTCTAGCCGACCCAGTCATTCTCTGAATCTGGCAGCACTAACTTTAGCTTAGCTTAGCGTAATTGCTGTAATCTGGTGGTTCCAACTAGCATCACTTGGCGAAAGTTAACTAACTAACTCAAGATTTTTTTTCCAATTACGTTTCGTGACCCTCACATTCTGATCGAGTACAAACGAGAAGCCGATTTCACATCAAAGTACTGACTAGGCGGCGTTCAATAGGGGAAATATATGCCATGGAAGTACCGGCCAATCACGGGAAGCACCGCAGATAGTAGCAAAGGCAGCACGCATGCAGCATCCCCAACTTCTGTTAACAGGGTTGCCACCGGATGCTGCGCATGCATCTTTACAGTCTTGATATACAAAAAAGTATTGAATCTGATATTTTGTCTGGCTGGTATCGAAGTATCGACTCCAGGGTCGATATGCCCATTCCTACCCTGAACAATAAAACCAGCATTCATTTGCTTCAACTGCAATGAGCTTGGCAGGCAGTATTTAGTAATGACCACCCACTGTCCAACACAGTTTACGTTTTTTTGATGCTGGATGTCTTTTGTTCTGTTTTCTGTCCAGATGATCCCGCACTGTTTCAGTAATGAGGTCGGAACCATATGCCGATGATGGCGTTCATATTACTCAGGTCTTTGGCCAATCGCTCTTTAGGAATCAACTTGTCACCATTTTTATTTTGAAAATGTTTATTTTTCAAAAGTTTGACCCCGACGTCCAGATGCGATGACACTTTATTGATGGGAATTTACATGCCACAGCAGGAACAAAGGACAGCGCAAGAATTAAAGAATATCACATTTTAAAAAATAATAACAATGAAACAACAGTAATAACTTTCTACATATTTTACAATAAAGTTAGAATTTAAAAATAATAATAAAGCAAAACTTTTTGTACTGAAGGTAATTTATAAACAGGTCAGTGTTGAGTTGCTTTAAAACATCCTCTAATGTGGTGCGGTTCGGATTGGATGTTAGAGAAAAAGCAGTCAATGTTGGAAAAAAAAACAAACAAACAAACATCAAAGGCCCCCCAGAAAGCCCGGAGAACTATCAAGACCCTCTGAGCCCTGTACTTTTTTAGACTTCTGCTCCAAAATTGTATACCGATAGTGAAATGAGATGATCTGCAATCAAAATGTCTATTTGGATATGTTGTATACGCTACAGTCAAGAAAAGAGTTGTTCCATCCATCCATCCATGCATCCATCCATGCATCCATCCATCCATCCATCCATCATCCATCCATCATCCATCCATCCATCCATGCATCCATCCATGCATCCATCCATCCATCCATCCATCCATCCATCCATCATCCATCCATGCATCCATCCATCCATCCATGCATCCATCCATCCATCCATCCATCATCCATCCATGCATCCATCCATCCATCCATCCATGCATCCATCCATCCATTGTTCCATCCATCCATGCATCCATCCATCCATCCATCCATCCATGCATCCATCCATCCATCCATTGATCCATCCATCCATCCATCCATCCATTGATCCATCCATCCATCCATCCATCCATTGATCCATCCATCCATCCATCCATCCATGCATCCATCCATCCATCCATTGATCCATCCATCCATCCATCCATCCATTGATCCATCCATCCATCCATCCATCCATGCATCCATCCATCCATCCATTGATCCATCCATCCATCCATGCATCTATCCATCATCCATCCATGCATCTATCCATCATCCATCCATGCATCATCCATCCATTCTTCATCCATCCATCCATCCATGCATCTATCAATCATCCATCCATCCATCATCCATCCATTCTTTATCCATCCATCCATCCATGCATCTATCCATCATCCATCCATCCATGCATCTATCAATCATCCATCCATCCTTCATCCATCCATCCATCCATGCATCTATCCATCATCCATCCATCTATCCATCATCCATCCATCCATCCATCCATCCATGCATCTATCCATCATCCATCCATCCATCCATCCATCCATCCATCCATCCCTCCCTCCCTGGCCATATCCAACAC
>JALJCO010007369.1:0-21731 GCA_023101725.1 Atherinomorus stipes
CAGAGCAGGCCTTGTGAAGATAATGCAGGATTTAACTGTGGGGAGGATTGCTGGCAACACTATCACTGATAATATTAAAGAATCAGTTTTGCAAAACATGAAAGCAGGTTGGAGCAGGGCCGGCTCCTGGAACACATACATGAGGGGGCATGTGGAAATGTGAAGGGGGCATGTGTGTACACGTCACGCTTCAGCCCATTTTGTGTTATCAATAAGTGTTTTCTTAATGGGACTGGGTTGTTAGCAGAGTTTAACTCCCAAGAAATGAATTGCAGTTTGTCAGGCCTCTCCACTAAGACCTGTCCAGCTTGGATGTCCCACCTGAAACCAAAGCTTCTGCTGGTATAGCTCTCATACAGTTTCAATGGTGCAAGGAGCACAAATCTTGGGCTGTGGACAATGTGAAACACGTATTGTTCTCTGATGAGTCCACCTTCACTGTTTTCCCCACATCCGGGAGAGTTTGCGGTGTAGAGACACGTTTTCCTCCACCAGCATCACGTAGTGATCAGGGGCCTCATGTACTCAGGGTTCGTACGCACATAAACGTGGCGTACGATCATTTCCACGGTAAAGTCGAGATGTATCAAGAATGGAGTGACCGTGGAAATATGCGGTGCTTCACGTCAACTTCATGGCTGCGTACGAACGTTTCTACAGCTGTGGAGACTTTGGCGACACTTGGAGGCGACGCTGGGAAACTGTTAAAAGAAATAAATGTGAAAACAACCATCCCCAGACTGAGTGATGTGGTCAGACATGAACAAACAGCCTCGTAAACAATTAACACCTGCGTCTGCAATTATGTGTGGATATAAAAGCGCAAAGTGGAGCAGAAATAGGCTCCTTTCCAGCAGCTGTTTTAGATGGAAGAAAACGTTGGAAATGGTGGATATACAGAGAGAGTGTTTTTAGAGGTCGAGAAGATTTACTGATTTAATGATAAGTGGCTGGTCAGATGCTTTAAGTTCCCAGAGACATCTCTGTGCACAGAGCTGAAGCCAGGCTGGGGGGGGCAACACACCCAGCTGTGCCTCCACGCGCTCCGGCGAATAAATTCACTTATATGCCGGTTTGTTTATTAATGCACTTAATTTGTGAGGACATCTATAGGATGATCTGTTCAATCACTTATACCAACACAGCAGGGGGGGGGGGGACTCGGCCGGTATGGCGATTTAACAGTAGCAGGTCGGTTACATCTACATCCCGGGATGAGGAAACCCCCGAGGCTGTGACGCAGGTGATGCAGGAGGAATTCCCAATGCTGCACGTCCTCTTATGGTAATAGATTGTGTCAGCTAATAAATACAGTATTTCCCGTGACATCAGGCTGTGAGGAGGCGACTGTATAAACACACGTTTCACAAATATATATTTATTTACCTTTAGAAAAACCGGAGTCCCCCGCGTGAACTCCCACCACCTCTGAAAGACGAAATGCAGTCACGAGCAGCCGTCCTCTGATTCACATCCAACTTGAAGTTGGACTTCGTTTTTCGGCTTGTGTGCGCGACTCTGACCCCCCATCTTTGACCGCGACACACACTGTTCCATTCACTTTTCTGTTGGGTGTGTTGCCGGACAACAGCGTGTTAAAGTTCACATTTTTGCGCATTTATACTTAAACAAGCTGCCTCAAGTTCGTTCTCCGTGAATTTTTTTCATTTTCATTCACTGTCATGCTCATATTTTGTCTTTCTGATGGTGCAGAGAGGAGAATCTCCGCTGCAGATCTCATTTAAATGTCATTTGCGTATTTATGTTGGGGGTGTGGACAGGGAGGCGTCAGGTACTCCAACATGTGCGCTCAATTCCACGTTGATTGGGACGTACAAAGGAAAAGTACTTGGATCCATGCGTGCGCACAGATTCATACATCTGAAAACTTTTGTGCGTATGACGTTTTCAGGATTTGATCGTACGCCGGGTTTCAGTAGGAAATCCACGCAACTCTTTGTACACGAGGCCCCTGGGGTCTCATTTATAAAACTGTGCAGGTTCTATACTAAAAGTGTACGTGCGCCAAAAACCCAAAGTTTGCTTACACCGAAAAATATTCAGATTTATAAAACCGGGCGTACGCAAAAATCCAAGCAATTCCCCCTTTATAAATCACACTCTCCTTGGAAGTTTGCGCAGGTGAATTTGGCTCATATCCCACCCCCCCCTACACGCCCACTTTCTACCATGAAGGGTCAATGCAAAGCACCACATAGATGTTTCTGCATATAAATAAGCTGATCTGAGGCATTTAAACTTGATCGTGGCGACTGAGAAGACGAGAAAACGCAGTTTCATGGAGAATGAAGTGGAGGAGCTTGTTGGTGGTGAAACGACTTCACAGTGGAATCGCAGATAAACAGAAGTGACGGCACGTTGCTGCAGCGGTGAATGAACACAACGGCTGCTGCACACCGGAGCGCGTTGTGGTCAAAAACTGCGCACTGGGATTAAACGGATTCGGCGGGTCGGTCGAGTCCAGTTTAACACACAGATCCAGGAGTTCCCAAACTTTCTGAGCTACGACCCCCCCAGATACCAGACGTTGTTGTTCCTGACCCCGCAACAGCTGAGCTCTTTATTGTGCGACATTTCAGATCATCCTGCAGCATCTACATGTGAGGCTGGAAAACTGTCAATCTTCATGAATTAGGGGGGGGGATTATTAATGAAATGAAATGAAAAATACTTTATTAATCCCAGAAGGGAAATTCAATGTTTGTAATACTGTTTTTTTTTACAGTATAACATCTATCTAACAAAACAATAATATAAAAAGTACAAGTGCAACAATAATCATACATATGTACACAACTGTAAGAAAACATGATAATAATAAAAAAAAACAACTTAGCTGACCAAGATATGAGACGGGCTTTTGCAAGATATTGCTAAATTGCAATTTTTATTATGTTAGGCTCTAATTTATTTATTAGAAAATGACTGCGTTTATATTCCTACAGATTAATCTCCTGCATTAACAGATTTATTTTGACAACCCTAAAAATTCTAAATGTATTTAGTTTACAGTGATCACAATCGTCTGGCGACCCTCTGAAATGATCTAAGAATCCCCAGTTCGGGAAGGTTGCTCAGGGGAATCTATCGGCATCAGTCAGTAATCATGGAGGAATATTGGTGGTTTCTAAAAACTCTCTCCATCTTTATCCTCTTCTTTTCATGATCTTCCAGCAGTGCAGCGTCCATGTGAAGCATTATGTACGAGTGTCACCGTTTCCTCAGTAATTACAATCAGCCTCCACACCTGGTTACAGGTAACCTACCAATAACTGTCATATATAACTGAAGCTGCAGCTACTGTAGCTCTGAAATGAGGCTGATGGATCGTACAGCTCAATCCAGGAACAGACGGGGGTTTACGATGGTCTCCAGTCTGATATGATGGTTAAATGCATGATCGTGGCTTCAGCTCATCATCTTACCAGCGGTGCCGCCAGTTTCCCGTCTCCAAAATGTTCGTGCGCAAGGTTCAGAGTTTGCGTACAGGTGCGCATTTTCCCGTCAGGTTTGTTTTTATAAATCTGAAACTTTGCGTGGAAATTTACTTACGCCATTTTCAGGCCCTGTTTTGTGTAAGCAGCTTTATAAATGAGACCCCTGGACACTATCCTGCAAGATTAAAACTTTAAATTAGCATATGGAGTGATGAATCAATTTTATCAATATTGCAAAAATTGTTGAAAGAAACATCTTCTAAGAAACGCTTTTTAATGGTTCAGAATACACATATTTTAGTGTCCTGACATAATAATGTCTCTGTTACATAGATAATTTAGTCAGGAAAAAGCTTTTTGATCCAGGGCTCCTGGCTCGGTTAATCTGTTCACAGAAGGACACAGAAACAGACACACAGGGAGGCTTGTTAAAATTAAAATGGACAACGAAAGAATTTTACCAATATCCATAAACCACATGTAGCTCCATCAAATCCTGCCAAATACTCATCGCACCTACAGAGTTGGCATGCCTACACACACCCTCACACACTCACATTCTCAGAAGTTTACCATGAGCATGAGACACCCCTGTTGCCAGCAACAAAGTCAAAACACTTTCAACAAATCAATGAAACCTTAACTGGTAGCACTGGCTTTGTGAACAGTGCAAATCAGAGGCCATCACACATGTTTTTTTATCCAAAAGGAGGATGCTTCTGAGGTAAAGATTGCACAGGCATCTAGCAACAATGTACTCTTCATAGCCTCATGGCTTCTGGAGATAACAGAAGTAGAGACGCCCAGCAGCGTCTCTTTTGTCTGGATCCAATTGCTCCCGTTTATGGATACAATCCAGATGGCTCCAATCAGATTAAAAACATGCTGTGGTTATTGGCAATAAGAGATATGACCAACAACAGATATATTCAGTAACAGACACTAAACCTGCCACAAATGCAGTGAGTTAGCACAGCATTTGGATGAAATAAGAACATTTTGTCCCTATGGGGCACATCTTGTTAATTAGATTGGCTTACCAGTGGACACTCAACAATATATGCAGCATTTTAAACATCCATCAACCAGTAGATTGAAAACTGCCTTAAAAAGGTGGATTTAGGCACACTGGGACTTCTTTGGATTTGAGAGTGAATAGTTTGTATGCAAGTTACAATTTTCTTTGGGTATAATGAATGCGTCTCACTAGCAACACTATTTCTAAAGTGATTCAACCTTCCTGTGATTTGGATAATAATGCTTTCACAAAGCATTAATCAGTTGTTGGGAATAGCAAAAGAAATCACTTCAGACTGCCAGTTAAAGAAAAAAAAAAAAAAAAGTAAAATCAGGGTAGACAAATCAACTTAAGTTGATCTTGTGGCTTTTCCATCACCAGTCTCTGATTACAGCTAAAGCCAGACAATATGTTTTAACATATTTGTTAAACATATTTGTTCTTTCTTGTTTTTCCTGTAAAACCATTAGTACCTTGCTCTACCAGTGAAGCTCCACAGGGAATAGAACCTCTAGCTGTTAATCCACCTGCTTTGCTCACCTCTTTCTTCAGTGGCTTAAAAATCAATTTCCCTCCTGAACGAGCGTGCATGCTCACTGTGAACAGGATTACACCCCAGTTTGTCAGCTCGTTTTTGTATGGGAAATTCAATGAGCACAAGGCTTGCTTTGTTAGCTGAAGGAAATGTCAGTGGGGGATAGTCAGGCCAGATCTGGGTTCTGGTAGATCTGCATAAAATCTTTAATCTGAGTTTGCCAGTACCATTATAAGCCTGCCATGTTTGCTTTTTACAGGGCTTGCATGTGCATTTGTCTGTAGTTGTGTTAATGCTGGTACCTTGTTAATGAGTGCGTATGAGTCTGAAATTGTTTATTCTTATCTGTCATACATGCCTGTTTCTAGTAGGGAGTTATAGGCCATAAAGTCCTCAGCGTGGTTTCAGTCGTTAATGAGAATCTGTGTCACATCAAAACAGCCAGCTGTTAGTTTCTGACACAGTAGCCAAAAGCTTTAAAGTATGTAGGTATGTCAGTTTGCTAAGCATTTCTGTGGCCATTTCTTTATAGATTCTTTTCAATGTAAGCTACTCACATTCCCATAATACCTATTCGCCCTGCATACTATGTTATGTTATGTCCCTTTAAAAGGTGATAGCTACAAGTAGGGCTGGGCAATATAGCCTTTTAGTAAAATCCCAATATTTTTATGGCATGTCACAATACACGATATATATCTTGATATTTTACCTAAGCCTTGAATTAATGCTTTGATGCATATGATCACATCAGTAAGATGATTCCGTATCTACATTAAAACATTACTGTTCATATTGCAATAATACTGTATATGCTGATTTTAAACATTCATGCCAAAAGGGTGAAATCATAACTAAACAAATTGATCAAAACTGTTTACTGAACAGTTCAGTGGCATAAACATCATGTTATTTCAAAACAAAATAAAGTGCCTACTGCCTTTTGTGGCAATGCTTTTGCAACATACTTTGCATATGACAGTTATTTGGTCAACATCCTCTCTCTGGTATCCAAACCACCACCAGATGATGGATCCTGTACTTTTTTTTTTTTTGGGGGGGGGGGGGGGGGCAAAATCTTCCCTCCTCCATTATTTTTTTATAACTCGTGCTGCTTCCGCTACCTGAGGTCTCCACCAGAGAAGTTGCTACATGATGCAGGGCATATGACGCAGCATGTAGCACATGTGATGTACGCAACTAGGTGTGCTTGTTTTATCTCTCGGTGCAGATCAGTGCAGAGCGATGAGGAGTGAGAAAACCCTGCCCGCAATTAAAAGCAATTGAATACTCAAATATGACAAATATAGTCATTTTCTATACTCCACAGGGGACTAGCCGCGATATCTTGAGTATATTCGATACTGTATCCCAGCCGTAGAGACAAGTTTAATTCTTCCCCACCAGTAGGTGGCGCACTGACACATTATTCAATTAGCATTACTCACAGCTAACTGTTAACTTTACCAAATATTTAACTTGCATGTCCAGGGGGAATGTGGCAACCTCCATGGGGCTTTTGAACCCTTTGCTGCTGTACCTTCCCCCTCATCCTGCTTCATTTTTTGTCTGCTTGAATTTGATAAATGTAAAGCAAGGAAGATGCTATTTCTACACATAGCAATCAAGCTAGCAACTCCACAGCTAATGCCTAGAATCCTGTCATTGGCATGGTAATCAGATGTAAATATTTACTTTTTAGACCTGTCAAATTGATTAAACAATGATAATATGAAAAAAACGAGAGGGTAGAATTGATATTTTTATTCTGCACCCCTCTAGACATTCTTCTGCAGATGTATTATTTTTTTACAAAAAAATATTGTTTTGATGAAAAAGTTGTAGCTATCATCTTTAATATTGTTAGCCTGTATGCAAAGTGTAATTTGTAAATGGGATGAAATCAGAAAATTCCTCATTGTAACAAAAGAGTGTGACTATACACCAGTATGTGTGCCACAGTTTAAGGACTATGGCACTAAAGGTTTAAGGTGGACCTGACCTGAAATGTCCACACTGATACTAATCAGTCGACTAAACCCCTTTAAAGCATGATTCAAGATGGCTTAAAAAACATTTATGAAGAAGTAAATCTATGTGATGACTCCAGTTAATGTTTTCAGTAAAATGTCTTTTGTTCTGCTGTTCATGCAAAACAAGAGGTAAACATTACTTTACTGCCTCTGTCTGTTGTCCTGGTGTAATTAGGAGCATGATTCAACATTGTGATTCAGTAACATGGGCCATTAGTTCAGTGTCAGCTGTGTACACAGTGATATTCAGTGCTGTGATGTTCTTGAAAATTACTTATTCCTTTTTTTCAAGCCACTGGCAGCAGGATTGAAATGTGTGGACGTCTTTTTCTCTGCCTTGTAATTAAAAGAAGACTTTTCACACTGTCGGTTAAAATCCGTTGGTATTTCATTTTAAATAGGAGCACAATTGTTTTTAATCATAAGTGGTGAGAGGAAGGAGAGGAAGTGGTGGGGGTGTATGGGTGGAGAAGGGGTGTGCTAAAAATCACATTGCTCTTATTATCTCTGACAGATTAATAGGAGCCATGGCCCATCATATTTTGTCTCTAGTTTGCGGCCTACTGGGTTAATAATTGTGGGATTTGATTAATGATTGACCGTTGCACTTTTGGTGTGCTTTGGATGCACTACTGTTAGAGATTTTTCTTTCTCTTTCAGTTAATCTAATTAATTTAAAGTCTGTTGAAGCTAAAACACTAAAATAGGTGACAAAATTACAATTTAATCTCACACAAAGGTATGTTTTTACTCACTTTACATCATTTTAATGTTCATTCTTAGCTGAACACTAAAAGGGTCTTTTCAGGAAAAGTCTAAATGATTTTACAAAGTAGTGACTGAAGGATTGATGGAAGTTTCCAATTTCTGCAATTCATCACAGCCTTAATTAATATGCCACATCTCAGAATGACATGTAAGACCTAAAATCTCAATTTCTTCTTGCCCAAGTGTGACTCTGTGTCTTTAGGTGATTTGTGATAAACCAATGGGGAAATAAATTAAAAATGGAAGTGCAGGAGAATGCAGTGTGTAACTAAATACTAGTCAGTGGGAAAACAACAGGTCATGGTCATCACTCAGTTCTGGTCCCACAAAAAAGCCCAGCCCTGGCCAAAAGCTAAAAATTAGATGGTTTGAAGCAGGATAACATAGCACCCTGTGGGGTCCGTCTACTCCCCCTATGTCTACATAGACATTGGCTTTCACCTGTAAGAGTGGAACGTATTTTCAAATTCAAAAATTTCTACAGAGCATTTAGAATTATGGTAAAGTTTGCATTTGTATTGCAAGAGTTTTGCTCATTTATTGTGCAGGAGTCTCATCAGATTCCTTTTTGCATCTATAGCCAATCCAAAGAATCTGATTCCTCTTAACCATAAACTTCCTTTCCCCTCAGTTTCTCCTTCTTATTTCATCTTGCAACATCTCATCAGTACTTCTCTTTTCCATATTTGTTGACTCAACTGGTAATAAAAGAACTATTTTTTTAAGGGAGGCATTTTGAGTGTTAACGTTTGTCCTCAATAACTGAGATAAAGGATATGACTCTTACTAAACTCTGTGGTGTAATTTTCGTCATGGGAACAGTTTGGCATTTAATCCGGTGTCCTTGTTTGTGTGCAGGGTAGTTACTGTATGTCTGTGCACTTAATAGATGAACCTATTTCAGAATAATAGTCTTTTCTCTATTTTTTCCCTCTGTTTACCTTAGATGGTTATTTATTATCTTTTTTATGACAAATTAACAAATGCCTATGATGTATGATCCATATGGCATTACAAACCTTCATTGCGAAAACTTGTACAGTTTCCAATCCAGTTTGACAGAGTTTAGCGGTGACTACTGATTAATATGTTATATTTACAGGATGCAATTAAATAACTCCTTCATACTTGTCTCAGCATGTGACAAGGGATAGAGAGGGATAAAAAGGAGGTGGGCACAAACATGTATATTGGGAATTTGGCTGCATTTCAGCATAATATAAATGATCAGATAAAATCTTAGGAGGGCTGAGAAAAATTTCCCAGTTACAGTAATTGCGTGGGAACAGATTTATGGATTCAAGTCTTTTTCTCATTTTAAATGTTAATATAGTTAACAGTTGAGATATCCGTCTACTTCTTTGCAGAGTGTCACCTTTGTTTGGCAAGTGAAAATGGCCGGGTTTCCCAAATGCATTAAAGGAATAGTACACCCTTAGAATGATGTGCGTTCATGTTATACTCCCCCTCATGCTGAGCAAGACTGTGAAGCACTTTTTTAATATCTCAAATGCAGCCGGAGATCGGACAGGTTTTCGTTTTCCCCCAACTTTCATATAATGGAGTTCACTGGTGACTGAACCAAAAAGGTCCATAAAAGTCCACATAAACTTGGTACTCTTCCTCCATACTACCTGTCCAATGTAATACAAGTATCCTGAGTGGGTAACGTCCATAGTTTACTCAAAACAACAACATTTAGTATATTTTTATAGCCTAAACAGTACTACATTGCAGTTTCTATTTGCAGAGTTCACGACACTATGGAAGCCACTGCGTTCAGAGCCTGCTCTGCCGATAATGCAAGCTTAGAAGAAGAAATTTGCTGTTTGCATTGTGCTAAAAGGCAAACGAGTTGCGGACAAACACAAGAGGGGTTGGCTATTGATTTTAAGCAAAGAAAGAAAGAAAAAGACAACGTGCGATCTCGTCTGCCGCAGCTTCCGTAATGTTGTGAACTAGCAAGGAGGGCACATAGCTGAAGCTACATGTAGTACTGTTTAAGCTATAAAAATATACAAAATGATGTTATTTTTAGTAAATAATGGACGCTACCCCTCAAAAATTTTCGATTACATTAGTTGTAAATATAAGGAAGAATATTGCCAAGTTTTTGTGGACTTTTTATAGATAGCTCAAAACTGCAAATAATAAATGTCAATGTACCATCAAAAATGATTCAAAAGCTTGCATATTTATAAGATATAAAACTTTTGTTTTGGGTCTTTAAAAACAACCTAAAGATGCCACTAAGAAGGCATCTAGAGAAACAGTCATATCTTTACACTTAACCCGTCTTTGGTAAGATCTTCTTATTATCATTCTTAAGTCTTAAGTAAGTCCTTATTTTTGAAACCTGGTTAATATAAGACAGGATCTACTTATCATTAAAATTGTGCTTTGGACTTACCTCGGTGTGGATATTTTTAATTTTTAAAAATTTTCTCTTTAATGACTTTTAATTTGCTTGCAACTGCAACTAACTGTTGTCAGTGCTTATTCTGCCCATAAACTACACTGTTTTTAACTGTCTGCTCTCTTTTCTGATTCAAGACTGCTTGATGGCAATGACGAGTGAGGAGGAGGAGGGCCTCGGCGTTGAAACATCAACGCCAATGACACTCGTCAGCTGCAACAATCTCCAGGGTAAACAACTGTAGCCAGGGGCAGCCGTGCCATTAGTGGCGTTTCTTCCTCATCGCCCAGCAGGCCCTCCCCCTACTTCTATGGTGTCCCAAGGTAAAGAAGGCAGCAGATGGGGAGATGGAAGAGGAAGCAATTATCCAGGAAGAGAGGACTGAGGAGGAAGAGAAGGAGCAGGAGATGGTGGAGGAGTGTGATGAAATGACGATGATGATGACGACAGCAGTAGCGACACCAGTGTGCTGGTTGTGCCCTATCCTGAGCTGGTACCTGTGGTCTTCTTTTACCCTAAGCAGACAACCTTCCCCGCAGCTTGTGGCATCCCGCATGGTCTCCAGCCCATATCCTTTTTGCTGAATTCATTGATTGATGATGTCCAGCCTTGTCTTCCAAGGTGCTGTCTTTCTATTTCTTAATCTAACATCACATCCTCAGTACCCTCTACATTTCTCAGTTAGGGTAACGTTGTGTTCAGACCAAGCGCGATTCGGGCGTCAAAAACGCGCCTGACGCCCACAGGTGGACGCTTGGTCACTAAAAATCGCACATGAGCCTTGATTTCCAGCGTCTCTTTTGACGCCCTGACGCGCGGCGAGAGATGCCCAACCAAGCCGTGCTGCCGCGCCGTGGGAGGAGCCTCTGCTTTCTCTTTTTCTTTTTGCTCTGTCTATAGCATGGCAGATGCAGGAGAGAAGGCTTGACTCCGGCTTTATATGATAAATAGAAGCAGGGAACGTCGTATTCGGACATCTCTCTAACCATTATCCGGTCCACAAAATGATTCCAGGTGTTCTGACAGTGATGATTTTTCATCATTTACTCCAGGAGCCGCTGGCGAGCAGCACTTTCAGCCGTCTGATCCGGCCCAGTTTAACGTCCACGCTGTCCCGATGCGGGGCAGCATTATCAGCCCAGTAAGTCCCATCCAGGACAGCGAGTCATCAAACCACCGTTCAAAAACACAGGACCCGGACACAGATCACTGTTTATCCTCACTCTGTGTTCAGATAAGGAGGAGAAATTCCCCTAGTTTTTCTGGGTGTTTCCTCTCCTATCAGAAAAAAAGTGTCTGTGTCATGACTCGCTCTGATTAGTCGATGCCCCGCGTCAAGACGCCAAAGTTCAGATTTTCCAACTCCGGCGTCTGAAGCCTTCACAAGCTCGAAATCTCCCAACGCCCTCGACGCGCCGCGCCGACGCGCGAAGCACCCGCAGGTTTTCGACGCCTCCTCGACGGCCGCTCGGCCATTGACTTTGCATGTAAACCCAACGCCCTTGAAGCCCAAGTAGCGCTTGGTCTGAACACACCGTAAGGATTTCTCTAAAGCGTTTGTTTCCTACATTTGTTGGATATTTTAATCAATCTGACAAGTTCACATCAGTTGAAAAATAGAATTTCCTTTGACATCCAATTCTGTCAAACTGCCTCACCCTGATGGACACATTTTTAGGCTGGAGAAGAGTCAAAGTCATTAATAGTACAGACAACATCAAGGTACAGAGTTATTGCTACTTCATCATTTATTTTTCCACAATAAATGTGACACATTCTGCCTCAGAGACAATATACTTTTATCAAACATACCAATATCTTTTTCAAACTCTCCCTCTTTCCTTACAACATTCCTATGGAACAAGGCACATGTGGGAAAACTCATTTCACAGGCTATGTATTTCTTACCATAATTACTCTAGAGTCCTCATCATCTTGACTACATCTTTGTGTATATGCACTTTATTACATACACAAAGGAGTATCCACAAACATATAGAAAATTATAGCCATGCTTGGGTGAGAAAGTATGGAGGTGCTGAGTTACAGAACAAGCTGCCCCCTGGTTAAGCCAGGCACTGCTTGTAAAGCTTCTTAAAGTGCAGCATTTACAGTGTGCTGATATGTGACTCACACTGAGTGTAACTATAGCACACCAGAAGTAACATAGTAAGACAGTATTCAAAATTAGAAAGAGTGTGTATATAGGTATAGATATGGCTGTCACTGAAACTCACTGAAGAGGGGATAAAAAAAACTCCAGATATCCACAACAGAATAGACACTTGTTTATGGTGGGAGGAGTTTGAGCAACCCTTGATCCTGATGGGTGTGCTGTCAGGGGTATTAGCCCCTGGTCAAGTCTTCCAAGGCAAATTGGTCTTATGGGAGGGGGTCAAACTTTCTACCCACCAGTAGGAAAGGGGGGAGCTAAACTCCAGACATGCTCCACCTGATCATGATGGCAGAGTCACCATCATGGAAGTTAAAGCTCAGGTTGTGTGCAGTGTGAGCTGCGTCGCAGATGAAGACGGTGACCTCGGAGCGCAAATTCTCAGCATTACAAACTGGCTGTTGGGATGTGAATCTTAGCGTCACTGGCAGGGAAGGAGTCTTACTTACTGCATGAGGTGGAACAATATGGTCAAGATATAGTTGGGCTTGTCTGTATGCACATTGTGATCTCTGGACCAAACTCCTGCACTGCAAACCTCAAATCTTAGCAAGTATAGTATTTTACTCATTTCTAGTCAAAACATCTCATCACACTCAAAATAGAACAAAATTACAAGGAGAAACATTTCCGGTAAGATATAAGATCTTGTTTTAAGGCAATGCATCTCATTTTAAAGAAATCTTATCAAGAAAATTGTGCTTGTCCCATTGGCATATTTTTTTGCTTATTACAAGCAAAGAAATCTTAGACACTCATAAAATAATAATAATAAAAAAAAAAAGATTCTGCTCTGAATTAAACATTTTCATAAAGAAAGTTAAGAAGTCTTGTTGAAGAAAAAAAAAATCATCTTGGCTTTGTGTTCTTTGATCTTTAATCTTAAATTCTGTTCCTATCTTAGATCTTTCCTGCTGTCTTTTTCTGTCTGGTACAAGGATTTCACCCTTGACCTGCCTCTTACATGAAAAAGCTAAAAGTTTTCAAAGTAAAATTTTTTTTGCCCACTGGACTGAGCTCCTGCATCATGCATACAAAGCCAGAACTGCTAACATTTGTGATTATAACACTCAGATGTGTATGAGAGGGGCAAAAATTTGGAAACTCAGCAGAGGGATTGTTCATCTGGTTGCATGAAGACTGTATTCTTGCACGAGTTTGCTCAGAACTGAAGAATAAGTTACTGTCTTGACTGGTTTACCACTGTTTCTCTAATTGTGGAAGGTTTTCAAAGCCACAGTGAGTAAGAAATGATGTCCTTTTAGACCATGTAAGATAAAGGGTTAAGTCAGCTCTGTTATTGAGATGATTACATTTCTCAAGCCTGAACAAGTCAGTCATGCTCCTGCTTTATGTATTCTGCTTTATTATGAGTAAAGACTTATGAACATTATCTTCCCATTTTTTTTAAAGAAAGTGTTTTATTGTGTTGCTATGTGCTATAACCATGGTAGATTGCCAAGGTGGTTTTAGACCTTTTAACGATGTTGAATGAGGTCTTAAAGGTCTCAGAGTCACAGAACATGCTCTCATGTGGAGTGAGAACAGTCTGTATGTCTGAGTTGCACACTGCTGATGGATTATATGTCAATCCCACAACATTCAATCTAATGACTAGAGCTGAATGAAAGGAAATATAGAGTGACTTCCAGGGTGTGAGCTTGTCTGCTTGTGCTGACAAGTTTGTGTGTCTATTTTGCCTACCTAAAATGAAAGGTTTTGTATTGATTAGGTCCACTCTCGCACATGGTGTGGTCAGATTGAATGGTGCAGTGGATTGATCTGGGAGAGAAGTCCTCTTTGTGTAGATGAATACAAGCAGTCCACTCCAGGAACTTCTCTGCATGTGTATGTTGATGTATTTAATTTTTTCCATGAAATGGATTACTGGTCAAATTTGAGCCTGTCTCCTAAGAACTGAATTTCTTTTTGACAAAAATGTTTATACTGGACAGACTTTGTTTTGAGAATGCGTTTGGATTCTTATAGGCCTATATCCACCTTATTCCTGAGCCGATGAATGTACAAACAATTATGCGATTAACTTCCTGTGAAATACCGGAAATAGCGCTTACCCAGTAGCACACAGTGTAAGTTGTTGTTTCTGGTAGCAGTTAACCCGAACATTTCAACAAGAGTATTCATAACATTTCAAAACATTTTCTTTGCCCCAGAAAAAATGCACTTCCACGGCTCAGGAACATGTAACGCTGTTCGTGGTTGTACAGGTACTAGCAGCCAAAGAAAGTTAAATATGAGGTTACAAGAGGAAAGTGTGGGTGCAGGGCTCCAGACTGCATTTTGCGACTAAAAAGATCCACATCTGCTTTTAAAGGTAGGACAGGGGATCCTGGAAAAACAGTTTGGGCAAGCTACATTTTGAAAAATAGACCTGCCCGAAGCCATGCCTCCAGCGCGCAGGAACGTGCAGCCAAATGGTTTACGAGCCGGTTGCCGAAGACAACCAAGAACAGCTGAGTGATTAGCCTTTTAGCTTGCTAGTAAAAAGCTAATGAACCGTGTTGCTTAAACTATTGATTTGCTCACCTCCAACTCCTTCTGCGGTGTAAAACATTCACACTGCAAACATCAACACCTTCATGACAGCCTCTGAATTTAGAATCTTTTGTACCCATATATTTCCTCTTAACTTTGCAAAAAACAAATGTTTTGTGTGTTAAAAATCCTTTTTGCATTCAGTGTTTTTATGAGAAGCCCTATAATTTTGTGCATTTATTCTATCTTCAAACTTTGAAATACTTATTTGCTTATTGATAGGGACAATACACTTTAATGAACATCTGTAGCAACAGATGTAAACATGTTGGATTATAGCTAGCAAACTAATGTACATCTGGTCCATAAGCAGCTGAAGAAAAGATTCACAATACAATAAAACAACAAAATAAATTAAACTGCAGCCAGATACTACTTTACTTCATGATGTCACTTCAACTTATATTACAGGACAACATGATGCCCTCCCTCACTACCATTAGATTAGGGGCAGGGTTTAATATTTTGTTTTACTTCTTCCTACTCCCTTTTTGCACTTGACATTTTGTATTTGCATTTACTTATTTCTCATCTATTTTTTAAAATGTTTGAAATAAAGAAATAAATCAATCAAACAAACAAACAAACAAACAAACAAACCACTAACTGCTGTCTTCACTTATCATCTGTCCTCCGTTTTCACATATTAGTGCAAGCCTATTTGCTCATATGTGACTGGCCGTGTGGCCTCCATACTGACCAATCAGAACAAAGTTCTGCAATCTCCTAAAAAGAAAAGAAAAACTGGTAGCAGGCTCCCACCCAGTGAGGGTCAGCTCTTCTGATTCACTACAAGGCATCGGCTCTCAGAGCTGGCTATTCTGAGCATAACACATAGTGTAAAGGAGATTTTAAGCAATATAGTAAAAAAAGGCCCCTGGAAAACATCTTTCAGTAAATAAGATTATATCCCTCCTCTTTCAACAAAACACGACCAACCTTATTGCTATGTAGATACTGATAAGCCTCTGAGCTTCTCAAATTCTCATCTCATCCTCCCACCCCTCTGTTGCACTGACAGAGATTTTAACATTGTCCTGTCTGAGCTGTGACAGTTGTTCCAGCATAGTTTACCTAAAAGCTCATACAAAGTGGAGTAACGCAAACATATGGCATATAAACAAATGCTGGTTCCGTTTGGACTGGAAGTCGGTCACATATTTCACGCGAGGGCTCACAGGGGTAAGGAATAAGGTGGATACTGCCTGAACTGACTTGACGTTGGAGGGGATGGAGGTGTATTTTAATACACTTGCTCTCTTCTCGCTCGTTGACCCGTTCATTAATCATTAACTGTCTAAGAGAAGAGGTTCAGGCTGAATACTGTATCTGCAGAGGATAGATTAGGGTGAGAATTGGAAATTCAACTTTACAGAGAATCCACGGGCCCACCTACAAAATCAGTGAAGGAAAAAAAAAAGTTTTTTCAGTGAGGGAAAATGGACAAACATGGGGATTTAAGGAAGACGAATGAAAACCTAGAGTTAGGGTCTGCAAACAAAGAAGCAAGCGCAGTGCTTAAAGGAAACAAGGAATTATCAGAGCTTAAGGATTTGTGTGGCTGTTGCTGGCTCAGCTCTCCTTCTTCCTTCTCTGACTCAGTCATTCTTGTTCACGCGTTTCCCTCTAGACAGTAAGTCATTTGCTGTTTTCACTCTTTTAAATCATTTTGAATGGGCAGAGAGATGCTGCCAGTGCTGCAGAGATATTTGGCAGTCAGCATTAAAGAAGACTGCCTCTGGCAATCAGCAGTAAAAGACAGAACAGGGATTTTTGCACTTACTCCAAGTTGACGTTGAACATTTCTTCCAGTGTAACCACTGTCTTTCAGTAACACAACTTTTTTTTTTTTTCTCTTAGTTATTGTGGGTGGGAAGTTTGTATTACTCATCTACTCAGGTTGATGTGGCTCTCAGAACTTTGTTTGCCATATGTTAGGCACATCCCAAGAAGTATTTTTTGTATTTAGGTTTAAAAGAAAAAGAAGACAATGAAGCTGGCTAAAACTTATTTTAAGATAAAGCATTGATAAGGGGAAAATGACCTCTATTCTTCATGTAATCAAATTATCATAATCTTCTGCATCACTTAAAGTTTGTAGAAATAAAAAATAAAGGTGGCATAAGTATGCCACATAGAGGTGGGTGGTATAAACGGTATACAGTAGAAATTGAAACTGCCGCTGACCAATCATACGTCAGCAACTGTAACTAAGGAATGGACTTTCTGGCAAAGTTCACTTCCATAGACGGGGGCATAGACAGGATTCTCAAGTCTGATGACAGATATCCAGAACATTTGGGTGATATTGTATTTTTTGCCCTCTCAAAACCCAAAAAACACAAGCGGAGAGATGTGGAATATGGACTAAACGGTTTGGAATATGGACTAAATGGGGTGGAATATGGATAAACAGTGTAGAATATGGATAAACAGTGTGGGATATAGACTAAACGGCGTGGAATATGGATTAAATGGCGTGAAAGATTGATTAAACAGCGCAGAAGACCTCACTCGCAGCTGCATGAGGCTGAACACGGAGCTGGACAAACCATTTATTCTGAGGTAAGACGCTAACGCCACCTAGCACAGTAGTTAGCTACAAGACAGCGGCATAATATTAAGTAAAAGCTACTGTTTTAACATGGAGTAAGGTAGCTGTGTGTCGCTAGAGGCTAAACAAATACACCAGATAAACACTCGTAAGTCACATTGGTTGCCAATCTGCTGGAGACAATCAGAGACAAATATAACACGGTCCTCTGCCAGTTTCTCAGTCCAGTAGCTGCTGTCCCGATCAGATCGAGATACCTGCTATTCCGATCAAATTAAATGTATTGATCAAACCCACAATGTGGGAACAACATCCTGGTCAAAGGGGAAATATCCAGCAACAGGCTAAAACACGTCAGATACCTGAAACTTACTGGAGTCAAACATGACAGTTAGCTTAAACTAAAACAATCTGTTAAGTTACTCTGTGATGCAAGAACGTTGTTGTTGTTCATTTATAAGTTTGTTCTGGACATTAATCATCAAGACGTGGAGTTTTTGAGTCTTTCTGTATGAACGCTGAGCTTTCGCTATGATTTTAACATCCTCTTCATCAACATAACTCCGTCGACAAATGATGATGAACTCCTCAGATGCATCCTGCATTCCTCTCTGTCTAGCTCCCTCTGATATTTCCCAACTATTACTCCAGAAATTTAACACATTTCCTTCAGAATATGTTCACTGAAATCACTGAGCAATCCATGTTGATGTACGTAGAAATGAGCTAAAAGCGGAAAGTTTGCCAGACTTAGCAACTGTAACCATGGGGGGCGGGACTTAGCGAGAGGGTCAATTATATACATATTATATACAGATTTTTTCCATATTGCGATGGTATGCACCTGTTAATGGCGGCAGTGTTTGAATTTCTAAATTGAAGACGCATTACCATCAGACATCTGCTGTGCACATGAACACAACGTGCAGAGTGCGGTGCATGTGGCGATGGGGAGAGGCAAGACCTACAGGCAGGTTAACTTCAAGACCCCCTGACAAGCATATATGTGGAGTCTGGAGAGAGGAAAGGTAGTGGCCCTGTGGTAGCAGCTGATAAGTTGCTTTAGATGATACAAGTTGAATAAATGAACTGCAAACGCGATGCTAACACTACCTGAAGAAGTTTACATACAGACACTGAATTCGGGGCCTGAGCACCCACAGAGAATACAAGGACCCATTTGAGTTTGATGGCAAAGTCAATGTGTTCACTGTTCTAGCGGTGAACAACATGTGATGCTCAAGAAAGTTTAATCACTCCAAGCAAAGAGCATAAACACTGATGTTCAGGTTCATACAGTATTTGCACTAGATATTGAAAGTTTAAAATTTGTTGTTCTATATTGGCAGAAAGAAAACCCTCATAGAACTTGAATGGTTTTCTTTTTAAAGATAAGTTTTGTACAATAAGTGTTCATAAAATGTCTTTCTATACTTTTTGAAGTGTTGGAATACACCAGTATGTATGTTAAAAAAAAAAAAACATTCTGACATATGCCGAAGAAAATAATATATCCCAATATATACAATCACTGCACATAATACTGTATTACACCGCAATATAAATTTGAGGCCTAGCCACATTAAATTTCAGAGATGGACACAGCTCCTCTTCACATTTCCAGTTAGGAAAAACAAACATGCCCAATGTTCAGGTGCAAGCTGTGGCCAAAGCACCATTAGGGAGATTGTCAGAGAAGATGAAGGAACTCTGCAAAGTTGGTTTAAAGCCCACAGAAAAAGTTGTGCTTGGTGAATCACAGACAGCATCAGTGCTATAACTGAGCCCAAATGTCATTAACTTCTGTGTGGAGAACAGAATTTTCACAAGGTGAATACCCAATAACAAAACCTGAATCACATGTGACATAACAGAGTTGCTGCTAAACAAGAAGAAATTAACCTCTAGAGTGTTATCATCAAGTGTGCAAAGAAGGTTGAAAATTACGTTAAAAGAGAGCAGGGAGGTCTACTGGAAAAAATAGGAAGCACAAAACTCAATAGAACAACATACAAGATGTGTGGTCTTGGATTAAAAGATCCTTGGCTTCAAGGAGAAAGGGAATCGGACTCATGAAGGTCTTATCAGAGCCAGAGGTTGAATATGGCTTTTAATGGGTCAGCTCAACAGGATGTTTAGTATTCCCCAAACTACACTAAGCTCTTACATCCCTGAACCCACAGCTTACCTGTTACATTTCCAGTCCTTTACACCGCATCAGTCATGAAATGGCAGGCAGGAGGGATTTCAGGATATTCTGATAGGGGTGATGATATTTTTAGAGCAGTGTTAAGCCTGGCCGCTTCCAGCAGTCAGGTGAAGAAGCAACTGGAGATACTTAGCCGAAACAAAACTGTCCACTTGGTTTCAGCCCCAGGGTCAAACACCTATGTGGGATGGTACAACATTTTGGGGGAGTGGATAGCCCAGTGGTAGCGTCGTGGGCTTGGGCGCAGAGGACCCGGGTTCGATTCCCCGACACGACCCCTGGGCGAACCACTGTGGACCCCTGAGCAAGGTCCTTAACCCCCCACCAACCGCTCCCTGGGCGCTTTAAGTAGCAGCCCACTGCTCTCTGATACTCCTGTACAGAGATGGGTGAAATACGGGGCCTTAATTTCCCTTCGGGGATCATACCAGTTTAACAAAAAAAAAAAAAAAAAATTTCTTCAACTTAATGGTAGAGTCCAGAGTGTACCCCCTGAAAATAAACATTAAACTTGTGCAAGTGAAATCTGTCTCAAGCATCGCCTTTTGGGCTTCTACTCTTGTGCAGTGGTGAGTTTTGTTTGCAACTCCCTCTCCCCCGTCTGTAATTTGCCTTTTCCCTTTGTTTTGATGCATTTGGAACGTTTCTGAGCGGAGGTTCTGGATATACCATCAGCCAATGACAGAGCTAAGGGCATGATGCTGTGTGGGAATGAGAACATGATTGGAGCACACTCCAGTCACTCAAACTCTTGAAAAAAAAAGAGAGAGAAAGAAAATGGCAGACAAAGAAGATAAGGAAGTACTCTGCGGTGTAAAAGAGCTTTAGATAGTGCACATTGGAAAACCAGGGTTAATATTGGCTTTTACCTGCTTTTGAGCTTTGAACTAGAGGCTAGAAGCTTAAGAGCGAGGCGGCCATTAGCCTAGGGGAGGGGCGCTCAGTTTGAATAGTGTTGTTTGCCAACATAAATGGTAGGGGGACTACGGACTGTACCTCTACCTTCAGGGAAAGCACCACAACACATTTACTAAACAATGCCATTATTGTTGTGATCGGAGCCGTGTTCGTCACACTGACGTCATATCCTCCAGTTGTGCAACTTCACTGTCCTGACAGAATGCAGACGAGACGATCGAGGTTTCAAATCTCTCCACTTTGGAACCTGGTTTCAGACATGATTTGTTTCATGGAGGCTAATACCCTGTTTCATGGGGACGAAACGGCGGATTTCTAAAAAACTTTATGTGGTTTTACTGCAATTTGGCGTTGTGGGGCGAAGTGGAGAACTGCAGATACCTGTGTGTTTATCCGGACAACAGACTACATTGGAAATTGAACACTAAGGCTGTCTACATGAATGGATAGACCATAATCTACTCTTTAGGGGAAACTTAGATCCTTTAATGTTTGCAGCAGGGCTTTACACATCTTCTAAGTCTGTGAGTGGACAGTGGAATTTGTTTTTCATCCACTCCACAGACAAACTGAACAAAAAGACAATTAAGGCTTCCATGATGATGCGGACTAATCTGGAGGCTTTAGAGCTGATTGTCCATCTACCCATCTATTTTCTATACCTGCTTATTCCTAAGCAGGTTAATGGAGAAGGAGCAGAGCCTATCCCAGTAGCTCCTGGGCATGAGGCAGGCTAAACAGCCAGAATTTCCGTTTCCCTTACATCCTGAGACAAGGGTACAAGAAATCTAAAATAACCACTTACAGACATGAAAAAAAAATGTTGGTACCCCTTGGTTAATGAAAGAAATACTCACAGTGGTCACAGCAGTTACTTGAATCTGACAAAAGTAATAATAAATCAAAAATCCTATGAAAATCAATCAATGAAAATCAGACATTGCTTTTCAGCCATCACTTTTTTTCACTGACTGAGAGGCACCAACAATTTTATCCACGCCTGTACGAACTATAATTTAGCCAATTAGATTCTGATCACCTGTCTTTATTGACATTGAGATGCTGTTAACATTTCTACATTATATTACAGTTT
>JALJCO010007371.1:0-24025 GCA_023101725.1 Atherinomorus stipes
GTCCTGCTGGTGGACCAGAGACCTGCTGGTGGACCAGAGACCTGCTGGTGGGACCAGAAGTCCTGCAGGGAAGACCAGGAGGAAAACCTGCTGGTAGGACCAGAGCCCTGCTGGTGGACCAGAAGACCTGCTGGTGGACCAGAGACCCTGCAGGTAGACCAGAGACCTGCTGAGTGGACCAAGTTTTTTGTCCTGCTGGTGGACCAGAGTCACTGCTGGTGGACCAGAGACCTGCTGGTGGAGCAAAAGTGCCCAGGTGGACAGGAGTCCTGCTGGTGGACCAGAGACCTGCAGGAAGACAAGAAACCTGCTGGTGGATGACCAGAAGTCCTGCTGGTGGACCAGAGACCTGCTGGTGGACCAGAGACCTGCAGGTAGACCAGAGACCTGCTGGTGGACCAGAGTCCTGCTGGTGGACCAGAGTCCTGCTGGTGGACCAGAGTCCTGCTGGTAGACCAGAGACCTTCTGGGGACAAGAGTCCTGCAGGAAGACCAGAAACTCTGCTGGTGGACCAGAGTCCTGCTGGTGGACCAGAGACCTGCTGGTGGACCAGAGACTTGCAGGTAGACCAGAGTCCTGCTGGTGGACCAGAGACCTGCAGGTAGACCAGGGACCTGCTGGTGGACCAGAGTCCTCCTGGTGGACCAGAGTCCTGCTGGTGGACCAGAGACCTGCTGGTTGACCAGAGTCCTGCTGGTGGACCAGAGACCTGCTGGTGGACCAGAGACTTGCAGGTAGACCAGAGTCCTGCTGGTGGACCAGAGACCTGCAGGTAGACCAGGGACCTGCTGGTGGACCAGAGTCCTGCTGGTGGACCAGAGTCCTGCTGGTGGACCAGAGACCTGCTGGTGGACCAGAGTCCTGCAGGAAGACCAGAAACCTGCTGGTGGACCAGAATCCTGCTGGTGGACCAGAGACCTGCTGGTGGACCAGAGACCTGCAGGTAGACCAGAGACCTGCTGGTGGACCAGAGACCTGCAGGTAGACCAGGGACCTGCTGGTGGACCAGAGTCCTGCTGGTGGACCAGAGTCCTGCTGGTGGACCAGAGACCTGCTGGTGGACCAGAGTCCTGCAGGAAGACCAGAAACCTGCGGGTGGACCAGAATCCTGCTGGTGGACCAGAGACCTGCTGGTGGACCAGAGACCTGCAGGTAGACCAGAGACCTGCTGGTGGACCAGAGACCTGCAGGTAGACCAGAGACCTGCTGGTGGACCAGGGTCTTGCTGGTGGACCAGAGTCCTGCTGGTGGACCAGAGTCCCGCTGGTGGACCAGAGACCTGCTGGTGGACCAGAGTCCCGCAGGTAGACCAGAGACCTGCTGGTGGACCAGAGACCTGCTGGTGGACCAGAGACCTGCAGGTAGACCAGAGACCTGCTGGTGGACCAGAGACCTGCAGGTAGACCAGAGACCTGCTGGTGGACCAGAGACCTGCTGGTGGACCAGAGACCTGCTGGTGGACCAGAGACCTGCAGGTAGACCAGAGACCTGCTGGTGGACCAGAGTCCTGCTGGTGGACCAGAGACCTGCAGGTAGACCAGAGACCTGCTGGTGGACCAGAAACCTGCTGGTGGACCAGAGACCTGCAGGTTGACCAGAGACCTGCTGGTGGACCAGAGACCTGCTGGTGGACCAGAGACCTGCAGGTAGACCAGAGACCTACTGGTGGACCAGAGACGTGCTGTTGGACCAGAGACCTGCAGGTAGACCGGAGACCTGCTGGTGGACCAGAGTCGTGCTGGTGGACCAGAGACCTGCAGGTGGACCAGAGACCTGCTGGTGGACCAGAGACCTGCTGGTGGACCAGAGACCTGCAGGTAGACCAGAGACCTGCTGGTGGACCAGAGTCCTGCTGGTGGACCAGAGTCCTGCTGGGGGACCAGAGTCCTGCAGGTAGACCAGAGACTGCTGGTGGACCAGAGTCCTGATGGTGGACGAGAGACCTGCAGGTAGACCAGATACCTGCTGGTGGACCAGAGTCCTGCTGGTGGACCAGACACCTGTTGGTGGACCAGAGTCCTGCTGGTGGACCAGAGTCCTGCTGGTGCACCAGAGTCCTGCTGGTGGACCAGAGTCCTGCTGGTGTACCAGAGTCTTGGTGGTGGACCACAGACCTGGAGGTTGACCAGACACCTGCTGGTGGACCAGAGTCCTGCTGGTGGACCAGAGACCTGCAGGTAGACCAGAGACCTGCTGGTGGACCAGAGTCCTGCTGGTGGACCAGACACCTGCTAGTGGACCAGAGTCCTGCAGGTAGCCAGAGACCTGCTGGTGGACCAGAGTCCTGCTGGTGGACCAGAGTCCTGCAGGTAGCCAGAGACCTGCTGGTGGACCAGAGTCCTGCTGGTGGACCAGAGTCCTGCTGGTACACAAATTTCCTGCAGGGAGACCAGTGACGGGCTGGTGGACCAGAGTCCGGCAGGTGGACCAGAGACCTCCCGGTGGACCAGAGTCCTGTAGATAGACCAGAGACCTGCTGATGGACCACAGTCCGGCAGGTGGACCAGAGACCTCCTGGTGAACCAAAGTCCTGCAGATAGACCAGAAACCTGCAGGTAGACCAGAGACCTGCTGGTGGACCAAAGTCCTGAGATCTGATGGTGGACCAGAGACCTGCAGGTAGACCAGAGTCCTTCTGGCAGACCAGAGACCTGCTGGTGGACCGAAGACCTGCTGGTTGACCAGGGACTTGCAGGTAGACCAGAGATCTGCTGGTGGACCAGAGTCCTTCTGGCAGACCAGAGACCTGCTGGCGGACCAGTAACCTGCTGGTGGACCAGAGACCTGCTGGTGGACCAGAGACCTGCTGGTAGACCAGAGACCTGCTGGTGGACCAGAGTCCTGCAGAGAGACTAGAGTCCTGCAGGTGGACCAAACACCTGCCGTTGGACCTGAATCCTGCAGGTCGACAGGAAACCTGCTGGTGGACCAGAGACCTGCAGGTAGACCAGAGACCTGCAGACAGACCAGCGTCCTGCTGGTGGACCAGAGTCCTGCAGGTAGACCAGAGACCTGCTGGTGGACCATAGTACTGCAGACAGACCAGAGACCTGTTGGTTGACCAGAGTCCTGCAGGTAGACCAGAGACCTACAGGTCGACAAGTGTCCTGCAGGTAGACCAGAGTCCTGCAGGTAGACCAGAGACATGCACATAGACCAGAGTCCTTCACATAGACCACTGTTCTGCAGGTAGACCAGAAATCTGCAGGTAGACCAGAGACCTGCTGGTGGACCAGAGTCCTGCTGGTAGACCAGAGACCTGCTGGTGGACCAGAGTCCTGCAGGTAGACCAGACACCTGATGGTGGACCAGAGAACTTCTAGTGGACCATAGCCTGCAGGTAGACCAGAAATCTGCAGGTAGACCAGAGACCTGCTGGTGGACCAGAGTCCTGCTGGTAGACCAAAGACCTGCTGGTGGACCAGAGTCCTGCTGGTAGACCAGAGTCTTGCTGGTGCACCAGAGTCCTGCTGGTGGACCAGAGTCCTGCTGGTGTACCAGAGTCTTGGTGGTGGACCACAGACCTGGAGGTTGACCAGAAACCTGCTGGTGGACCAGAGTCCTGCTGGTGGACCAGAGACCTGCAGGTAGACCAGAGACCTGCTGGTGGACCAGAGTCCTGCTGGTGGACCAGACAGCTGCTAGTGGACCAGAGTCCTGCAGGTAGCCAGAGACCTGCTAGTGGACCAGAGTCCTGCTGGTGGACCAGAGTCCTGCAGGTAGCCAGAGACCTGCTGGTGGACCAGAGTCCTGCTGGTGGACCAGAGTCCTGCTGGTACACAAATTTCCTGCAGGGAGACCAGTGACGGGCTGGTGGACCAGAGACCTGCAGGTAGACCAGAGACCTGCTGGTGGACCAGAGTCCTGCTGGTGGACCAGACACCTGCTAGTGGACCAGAGTCCTGCAGGTAGCCAGAGACCTGCTGGTGGACCAGAGTCCTGCTGGTGGACCAGAGTCCTGCAGGTAGCCAGAGACCTGCTGGTGGACCAGAGTCCTGCTGGTGGACCAGAGTCCTCCTGGTGGACCAGAGTCCTGTAGATAGACCAGAGACCTGCTGATGGACCACAGTCCGGCAGGTGGACCAGAGACCTCCTGGTGAACCAAAGTCCTGCAGATAGACCAGAAACCTGCAGGTAGACCAGAGACCTGCTGGTGGACCAAAGTCCTGAGATCTGATGGTGGACCAGAGACCTGCAGGTAGACCAGAGTCCTTCTGGCAGACCAGAGACCTGCTGGTGGACCGAAGACCTGCTGGTTGACCAGGGACTTGCAGGTAGACCAGAGATCTGCTGGTGGACCAGAGTCCTTCTGGCAGACCAGAGACCTGCTGGCGGACCAGTAACCTGCTGGTGGACCAGAGACCTGCTGGTGGACCAGAAACCTGCTGGTAGACCAGAGACCTGCTGGTGGACAAGAGTCCTGCAGAGAGACAAGAGTCCTGCAGGTAGACCAAACACCTGCCGTTGGACCTGAATCCTGCAGGTCGACCAGAAACCTGCTGGTGGACCAGAGACCTGCAGGTAGACCAGAGACCTGCTGGTGGACCAGAGTCCTGCAGGTAGACCAGCGTCCTGCAGGTACACCAGAGTCCTGCAGGTAGACCAGAGACCTGCTGGTGGACCAGAGTCCTACAGACAGACCAGCGTCCTGCTGGTGGACCAGAGACCTCCTGGTGGGACCAAAGTCCTGCAGACAGACCAGCGTCCTGCTGGTGGACCAGAGTCCTGCAGGTAGACCAGAGACCTGCTGGTGGACCATAGTACTGCAGACAGACCAGAGACCTGTTGGTTGACCAGAGTCCTGCAGGTAGACCAGAGACCCACAGGTCGACAAGTGTCCTGCAGGTAGACCAGAGTCCTGCAGGTAGACCAGAGACATGCACATAGACCAGAGTCCTTCACATAGACCACTGTTCTGCAGGTACTGTAGACCAGAAATCTGCAGGTAGACCAGAGACCTGCTGGTGGACCAGAGTCCTGGTGGTAGACCAGAGACCTGCTGGTGGACCAGAGTCCTGCTGGTAGACCAGAGACCTGCTGGTGGACCAGAGTCCTGCAGGTAGACCAGACACCTGATGGTGGACCAGAGAACTTCTAGTGGACCATAGTCCTGCAGGTAGACCAGAGTCCTAGTGGTGGACCAGAGTCCTGAAGGTAGACCAGAAATCTGCAGGTAGACCAGAGACCTGCTGGTGGACCAGAGTCCTGCTGGTAGACCAAAGACCTGCTTGTGGACCAGAGTCCTGCTGGTAGACCAGAGTCCTGCTGGTGCACCAGAGTCCTGCTGGTGGACCAGAGTCCTGCTGGTGTACCAGAGTCTTGGTGGTGGACCACAGACCTGGAGGTCTACCAGACACCTGCTGGTGGACCAGAGTCCTGCTGGTGGACCAGAGACCTGCAGGTAGACCAGAGACCTGCTGGTGGACCAGAGTCCTGCTGGTGGACCAGACACCTGCTAGTGGACCAGAGTCCTGCAGGTAGCCAGAGACCTGCTGGTGGACCAGAGTCCTGCTGGTGGACCAGAGTCCTGCAGGTAGCCAGAGACCTGCTGGTGGACCAGAGTCCTGCTGGTGGACCAGAGTCCTGCTGGTACACAAATTTCCTGCAGGGAGACCAGTGACGGGCTGGTGGACCAGAGTCCGGCAGGTGGACCAGAGACCTCCCGGTGGACCAGAGTCCTGTAGATAGACCAGAGACCTGCTGATGGACCACAGTCCGGCAGGTGGACCAGAGACCTCCTGGTGAACCAAAGTCCTGCAGATAGACTGGAGTCCTGCAGGTAGACCAGAGACCTGCCGTTGGACCTGAATCCTGCAGGCCGACCAGAGACCTGCTGGTGGACCAGAGTCCTGCAGGTAGACCAGAAACCTGCAGGTAGACCAGAGACCTGCTGTTGGACCAAAGTCCTGAGATCTGATGGTGGACCAGAGACCTGCAGGTAGACCAGAGTCCTTCTGGCAGACCAGAGACCTGCTGGTGGACCGAAGACCTGCTGGTTGACCAGGGACTTGCAGGTAGACCAGAGATCTGCTGGTGGACCAGAGTCCTTCTGGCAGACCAAGGACCTGCTGGCGGACCAGTAACCTGCTGGTGGACCAGAGACCTGCTGGTGGACCAGAGACCTGCTGGTAGACCAGAGACCTGCTGGTGGACCAGAGTCCTGCAGAGAGACTAGAGTCCTGCAGGTAGACCAAACACCTGCCGTTGGACCTGAATCCTGCAGGTCGACCAGAAACCTGCTGGTGGACCAGAGACCTGCAGGTAGACCAGAGACCTGCTGGTGGACCAGAGTCCTGCAGGTAGACCAGCGTCCTGCAGGTACACCAGAGTCCTGCAGGTAGACCAGAGACCTGCTGGTGGACACAGAGTCCTACAGACAGACCAGCGTCCTGCTGGTGGACCAGAGACCTCCTGGTGGACCAAAGTCCTGCAGACAGACCAGCGTCCTGCTGGTGGACCAGAGTCCTGCAGGTAGACCAGAGACCTGCTGGTGGACCATAGTACTGCAGACAGACCAGAGACCTGTTGGTTGACCAGAGTCCTGCAGGTAGACCAGAGACCTACAGGTCGACAAGTGTCCTGCAGGTAGACCAGAGTCCTGCAGGTAGACCCAGAGACATGCACATAGACCAGAGTCCTTCACATAGACCACTGTTCTGCAGGTAGACCAGAAATCTGCAGGTAGACCAGAGACCTGCTGGTGGACCATAGTCCTGCAGGTAGACCAGAGTCCTAGTGGTGGACCAGAGTCCTGAAGGTAGACCAGAAATCTGCAGGTAGACCAGAGACCTGCTGGTGGACCAGAGTCCTGCTGGTAGACCAAAGACCTGCTGGTGGACCAGAGTCCTGCTGGTAGACCAGAGACCTGCTGGTGGACCAGAAACCCGGCAGGAAGACCAGAGACCTGCTGGTGGACCAGAGACCTGCAGGTAGACCAGGAGCCTGCTGGTGGACCAGAGACCTGCAGGTAGACCAGAGACCTGCTGGTGGACCAGAGGCCCCTTCAGGTAGACCAGAGACCTGCTGGTGGACCAGAGTCCTGCTGGTGGACCAGAGTCCTGCTGGTGGACCAGAGACCTGCTGGTGGACCAGAGTCCTGCAGGTAGACCAGAGACCTGCTGGTGGACCAGAGACCTGCAGGTAGACCAGAGACCTGCTGGTGGACCAGAGACATGCTGGTGGACCAGAGACCTGCTGGTGGACCAGAGACCTGCAGGTAGACCAGAGACCTGATGGTGGACCAGAGACCTGCTGGTGGACCAGAGACCTGCAGGTAGACCAGAGACCTGCTGGTGGACCAGAGTCCTGCTGGTGGACCAGAGACCTGCAGGAAGACCAGAGGCCTGCTGGTGGACCAGAAACTTGCCGGTGGACCAGAGACCAGCTGGTAGACCAGAGACCTGCTGGTGGACCAGAGTCCTGCAGGAAGACCAGAAACCTGCTGGTGGACCAGAATCCTGCTGGTGGACCAGAGACCTGCAGGTAGACCAGAGACCTGCTGGTGGACCAGAGTCATGCAGGAAGACCAGAAACCTGCTGGTGGACCAGAATCCTGCTGGTGGACCAGTGACCTGCTGGTGGACCAGAGACCTGCAGGTAGAACAGAGACCTGCGGGTGGACCAGAGTCCTGCTGGTGGACCAGAGACCTGCTGGTGGACCAGAGACCTGCTGGTGGACCAGAGACCTGCTGGTGGACCAGAGACCTGCTGGTGGACCAGAGACCTGCAGGTGGACCAGAGACCTGCTGGTGGACCAGAGACCTGCAGGTAGACCAGAGACCTGCTGGCGAACCAGAGACCTGCAGGAAGACCAGAGTCCTGCTTGTGGACCAGAGACCTGCAGGTTGACCAGAGACCTGCTGGTGGACCAGAGTCCTGCTGGTGGACCAGAGTCCTGCTGGTGGACCAGAGTCCTGCTGGTAGACCATAGTCCTGCAGGTAGACCAGAGACCTGCTGGTGGACCAGAGACCTGCTGGTGGACCAGAGACCTGCAGGTAGACCAGAGACCTGCTGGTGGTTCAGAGACCTGCAGGTAGACCAGAGACCTGCTGGTGGACCAGGGTCTTGCTGGTGGGCCAGAGACCTGCTGGTGGACCGAAGACCTGCTGGTTGACCAGGGACTTGCAGGTAGACCAGAGATCTGCTGGTGGACCAGAGTCCTTCTGGCAGACCAAGGACCTGCTGGCGGACCAGTAACCTGCTGGTGGACCAGAGACCTGCTGGTGGACCAGAGACCTGCTGGTAGACCAGAGACCTGCTGGTGGACCAGAGTCCTGCAGAGAGACTAGAGTCCTGCAGGTAGACCAAACACCTGCCGTTGGACCTGAATCCTGCAGGTCGACCAGAAACCTGCTGGTGGACCAGAGACCTGCAGGTAGACCAGAGACCTGCTGGTGGACCAGAGTCCTGCAGGTAGACCAGCGTCCTGCAGGTACACCAGAGTCCTGCAGGTAGACCAGAGACCTGCTGGTGGACCAGAGTCCTACAGACAGACCAGCGTCCTGCTGGTGGACCAGAGACCTCCTGGTGGACCAAAGTCCTGCAGACAGACCAGCGTCCTGCTGGTGGACCAGAGTCCTGCAGGTAGACCAGAGACCTGCTGGTGGACCATAGTACTGCAGACAGACCAGAGACCTGTTGGTTGACCAGAGTCCTGCAGGTAGACCAGAGACCTACAGGTCGACAAGTGTCCTGCAGGTAGACCAGAGTCCTGCAGGTAGACCAGAGACATGCACATAGACCAGAGTCCTTCACATAGACCACTGTTCTGCAGGTAGACCAGAAATCTGCAGGTAGACCAGAGACCTGCTGGTGGACCATAGTCCTGCAGGTAGACCAGAGTCCTAGTGGTGGACCAGAGTCCTGAAGGTAGACCAGAAATCTGCAGGTAGACCAGAGACCTGCTGGTGGACCAGAGTCCTGCTGGTAGACCAAAGACCTGCTGGTGGACCAGAGTCCTGCTGGTAGACCAGAGACCTGCTGGTGGACCAGAAACCCGGCAGGAAGACCAGAGACCTGCTGGTGGACCAGAGACCTGCAGGTAGACCAGGGACCTGCTGGTGGACCAGAGACCTGCAGGTAGACCAGAGACCTGCTGGTGGACCAGAGGCCCTTCAGGTAGACCAGAGACCTGCTGGTGGACCAGAGTCCTGCTGGTGGACCAGAGTCCTGCTGGTGGACCAGAGACCTGCTGGTGGACCAGAGTCCTGCAGGTAGACCAGAGACCTGCTGGTGGACCAGAGACCTGCAGGTAGACCAGAGACCTGCTGGTGGACCAGAGACCTGCTGGTGGACCAGAGACCTGCTGGTGGACCAGAGACCTGCAGGCAGACCAGAGACCTGATGGTGGACCAGAGACCTGCTGGTGGACCAGAGACCTGCAGGTAGACCAGAGACCTGCTGGTGGACCAGAGTCCTGCTGGTGGACCAGAGACCTGCAGGAAGACCAGAGACCTGCTGGTGGACCAGAAACTTGCCGGTGGACCAGAGACCAGCTGGTAGACCAGAGACCTGCTGGTGGACCAGAGTCCTGCAGGAAGACCAGAAACCTGCTGGTGGACCAGAATCCTGCTGGTGGACCAGAGACCTGCAGGTAGACCAGAGACCTGCTGGTGGACCAGAGTCATGCAGGAAGACCAGAAACCTGCTGGTGGACCAGAATCCTGCTGGTGGACCAGTGACCTGCTGGTGGACCAGAGACCTGCAGGTAGAACAGAGACCTGCGGGTGGACCAGAGTCCTGCTGGTGGACCAGAGACCTGCTGGTGGACCAGAGACCTGCTGGTGGACCAGAGTCCTGCTGGTGGACCAGAGACCTGCTGGTGGACCAGAGACCTGCAGGTCGACCAGAGACCTGCTGGTGGACCAGAGACCTGCAGGTAGACCAGAGACCTGCTGGTGGACCAGAGACTTGCAGGTAGACCAGAGTCCTGCTTGTGGACCAGAGACCTGCAGGTTGACCAGAGACCTGCTGGTGGACCAGAGTCCTGCTGGTGGACCAGAGTCCTGCTGGTGGACCAGAGTCCTGCTGGTAGACCATAGTCCTGCAGGTAGACCAGAGACCTGCTGGTGGACCAGAGACCTGCTGGTGGACCAGAGACCTGCAGGTAGACCAGAGACCTGCTGGTGGTTCAGAGACCTGCAGGTAGACCAGAGACCTGCTGGTGGACCAGGGTCTTGCTGGTGGGCCAGAGACCTGCTGGTGGACCAGAGTCCTGCAGGTAGATCAGAGACCTGCTGGTGGACCAGAGACCTGCAGGTAGACCAGAGTCCTGCTGGTGGACCAGAGACCTGCAGGTAGACCAGAGACCTGCTGGTGGACCATAGTTCTGCTGGTGGACCAGAGTCCTGCTGGTGGACCAGAGTCCTGCTGGTGGACCAGAGACCTGCAGGTAGACCAGAGACCTGCTGGTGGACCAGAGACCTGCTGGTGGACCAGAGACCTGCAGGTAGACCAGAGACCTGCTGGTGGACCAGAGACCTGCAGGTAGACCAGAGTCCTGCTGGTGGACCAGAGTCCTGCTGGTAGACCAGAGACCTGCTGGTGGACCAGAGTCCTGCTGGTAGACCAGAGACCTGCTGGTGGACCAGAGACCTGCAGGAAGACCAGAGACCTGCTGGTGGACCAGAGACCTGCAGGTAGACCAGGGACCTGCTGGTGGACCAGAGACCTGCAGGTAGACCAGAGAGACCTGCTGGTGGACCAGAGGCCCTTCAGGTAGACCAGAGACCTGCTGGTGGACCAGAGTCCTGCTGGTGGACCAGAGTCCTGCTGGTGGACCAGAGACCTGCTGGTGGACCAGAGTCCTGCAGGTAGACCAGAGACCTGCTGGTGGACCAGAGACCTGCAGGTAGACCAGAGACCTGCTGGTGGACCAGAGACCTGCAGGTAGACCAGAGACCTGCTGGTGGACCAGAGACATGCTGGTGGACCAGAGACCTGCTGGTGGACCAGAGACCTGCAGGTAGACCAGAGACCTGATGGTGGACCAGAGACCTGCTGGTGGACCAGAGACCTGCAGGTAGACCAGAGACCTGCTGGTGGACCAGAGTCCTGCTGGTGGACCAGAGACCTGCAGGAAGACCAGAGACCTGCTGGTGGACCAGAAACTTGCTGGTGGACCAGAGACCAGCTGGTAGACCAGAGACCTGCTGGTGGACCAGAGTCCTGCAGGAAGACCAGAAACCTGCTGGTGGACCAGAATCCTGCTGGTGGACCAGTGACCTGCTGGTGGACCAGAGACCTGCAGGTAGAACAGAGACCTGCGGGTGGACCAGAGTCCTGCTGGTGGACCAGAGACCTGCAGGTGGACCAGGACCTGCTGGTGGACCAGAGTCCTGCTGGTGGACCAGAGACCTGCTGGTGGACCAGAGACCTGCAGGTAGACCAGAGACCTGCTGGTGGACCAGAGACCTGCAGGTAGACCAGAGACCTGCTGGTGGACCAGAGACTTGCAGGTAGACCAGAGTCCTGCTGGTGGACCAGAGACCTGCAGGTTGACCAGAGACCTGCTGGTGGACCAGAGTCCTGCTGGTGGACCAGAGTCCTGCTGGTGGACCAGAGTCCTGCTGGTAGACCATAGTCCTGCAGGTAGACCAGAGACCTGCTGGTGGACCAGAGACCTGCTGGTGGACCAGAGACCTGCAGGTAGACCAGAGACCTGCTGGTGGACCAGAGACCTGCAGGTAGACCAGAGACCTGCTGGTGGACCAGGGTCTTGCTGGTGGGCCAGAGACCTGCTGGTGGACCAGAGTCCTGCAGGTAGATCAGAGACCTGCTGGTGGACCAGAGACCTGCAGGTAGACCAGAGTCCTGCTGGTGGACCAGAGACCTGCAGGTAGACCAGAGACCTGCTGGTGGACCATAGTTCTGCTGGTGGACCAGAGTCCTGCTGGTGGACCAGAGACCTGCTGGTGGACCAGAGACCTGCAGGTAGACCAGAGACCTGCTGGTGGACCAGAGACCTGCTGGTGGACCAGAGACCTGCAGGTAGACCAGAGACCTGCTGGTGGACCAGAGACCTGCAGGTAGACCAGAGACCTGCTGGTGGACCAGGGTCTTGCTGGTGGGCCAGAGACCTGCTGGTGGACCAGAGTCCTGCAGGTAGATCAGAGACCTGCTGGTGGACCAGAGACCTGCAGGTAGACCAGAGTCCTGCTGGTGGACCAGAGACCTGCAGGTAGATCAGAGACCTGCTGGTGGACCATAGTTCTGCTGGTGGACCAGAGTCCTGCTGGTGGACCAGAGTCCTGCTGGTGGACCAGAGACCTGCAGGTAGACCAGAGACCTGCTGGTGGACCAGAGACCTGCTGGTGGACCAGAGACCTGCAGGTAGACCAGAGACCTGCTGGTGGACCAGAGACCTGCAGGTAGACCAGAGTCCTGCTGGTGGACCAGAGTCCTGCTGGTAGACCAAAGACCTGCTGGTGGACCAGAGTCCTGCTGGTAGACCAGAGACCTGCTGGTGGACCAGAGACCTGCAGGAAGACCAGAGACCTGCTGGTGGACCAGAGACCTGCAGGTAGACCAGGGACCTGCTGGTGGACCAGAGACCTGCAGGTAGACCAGAGACCTGCTGGTGGACCAGAGGCCCTTCAGGTAGACCAGCGACCTGCTGGTGGACCAGAGTCCTGCTGGTGGACCAGAGTCCTGCTGGTGGACCAGAGACCTGCTGGTGGACCAGAGTCCTGCAGGTAGACCAGAGACCTGCTGGTGGACCAGAGACCTGCAGGTAGACCAGAGACCTGCTGGTGGACCAGAGACCTGCAGGTAGACCAGAGACCTGCTGGTGGACCAGAGACATGCTGGTGGACCAGAGACCTGCTGGTGGACCAGAGACCTGCAGGTAGACCAGAGACCTGATGGTGGACCAGAGACCTGCTGGTGGACCAGAGACCTGCAGGTAGACCAGAGACCTGCTGGAGGACCAGAGTCCTGCTGGTGGACCAGAGACCTGCAGGAAGACCAGAGACCTGCTGGTGGACCAGAAACTTGCTGGTGGACCAGAGACCAGCTGGTAGACCAGAGACCTGCTGGTGGACCAGAGTCCTGCAGGAAGACCAGAAACCTGCTGGTGGACCAGAATCCTGCTGGTTGACCAGAGACCTGCAGGTAGACCAGAGACCTGCTGGTGGACCAGAGTCATGCAGGAAGACCAGAAACCTGCTGGTGGACCAGAATCCTGCTGGTGGACCAGTGACCTGCTGGTGGACCAGAGACCTGCAGGTAGAACAGAGACCTGCGGGTGGACCAGAGTCCTGCTGGTGGACCAGAGACCTGCTGGTGGACCAGAGACCTGCTGGTGGACCAGAGTCCTGCTGGTGGACCAGAGACCTGCTGGTGGACCAGAGACCTGCAGGTAGACCAGAGACCTGCTGGTGGACCAGAGACCTGCAGGTAGACCAGAGACCTGCTGGTGGACCAGAGACTTGCAGGTAGACCAGAGTCCTGCTGGTGGACCAGAGACCTGCAGGTTGACCAGAGACCTGCTGGTGGACCAGAGTCCTGCTGGTGGACCAGAGTCCTGCTGGTGGACCAGAGTCCTGCTGGTAGACCATAGTCCTGCAGGTAGACCAGAGACCTGCTGGTGGACCAGAGACCTGCTGGTGGACCAGAGACCTGCAGGTAGACCAGAGACCTGCTGGTGGACCAGAGACCTGCAGGTAGACCAGAGACCTGCTGGTGGACCAGGGTCTTGCTGGTGGGCCAGAGACCTGCTGGTGGACCAGAGTCCTGCAGGTAGATCAGAGACCTGCTGGTGGACCAGAGACCTGCAGGTAGACCAGAGTCCTGCTGGTGGACCAGAGACCTGCAGGTAGACCAGAGACCTGCTGGTGGACCATAGTTCTGCTGGTGGACCAGAGTCCTGCTGGTGGACCAGAGTCCTGCTGGTGGACCAGAGACCTGCAGGTAGACCAGAGACCTGCTGGTGGACCAGAGACCTGCTGGTGGACCAGAGACCTGCTGGTGGACCAGAGTCCTGCTGGTAGACCAGAGACCTGCTGGTGGACCAGAGACCTGCTGGTGGACCAGAGACCTGCTGGTGGACCAGAGACCTGCTGGTGGACCAAAGTCCTACAGGTAGACCAGAGACCTGCTGGTGGACCAGAGACCTGCTGGTGGACCAGAGACCTGCTGGTGGACCAAAGTCCTACAGGTAGACCAGAGACCTGCTGGTGGACCAGAGTCCTGCAGACAGACCAGCGTCCTGCAGGTAGACCAGCGTCCTGCAGGTAGACCAGAGACCTGCAGGTGGACCAGAGACATGCTGGTGGACCAGAGACCTGCTGGTGGACCAGAGACCTGCAGGTAGACCAGAGACCTGATGGTGGACCAGAGACCTGCTGGTGGACCAGAGACCTGCAGGTAGACCAGAGACCTGCTGGTGGACCAGAGTCCTGCTGGTGGACCAGAGACCTGCAGGAAGACCAGAGACCTGCTGGTGGACCAGAAACTTGCTGGTGGACCAGAGACCAGCTGGTAGACCAGAGACCTGCTGGTGGACCAGAGTCCTGCAGGAAGACCAGAAACCTGCTGGTGGACCAGAGTCATGCAGGAAGACCAGAAACCTGCTGGTGGACCAGAATCCTGCTGGTGGACCAGTGACCTGCTGGTGGACCAGAGACCTGCAGGTAGAACAGAACCCTGCGGGTGGACCAGAGTCCTGCTGGTGGACCAGAGACCTGCTGGTGGACCAGAGACCTGCTGGTGGACCAGAGTCCTGCTGGTGGACCAGAGACCTGCTGGTGGACCAGAGACCTGCAGGTAGACCAGAGACCTGCTGGTGGACCAGAGACCTGCAGGTAGACCAGAGACCTGCTGGTGGACCAGAGACCTGCAGGTAGACCAGAGACCTGCTGGTGGACCAGAGACTTGCAGGTAGACCAGAGACCTGCTGGTGGACCAGAGACCTGCAGGTTGACCAGAGACCTGCTGGTGGACCAGAGTCCTGCTGGTGGACCAGAGTCCTGCTGGTAGACCATAGTCCTGCAGGTAGACCAGAGACCTGCTGGTGGACCAGAGACCTGCTGGTGGACCAGAGACCTGCAGGTAGACCAGAGACCTGCTGGTGGACCAGAGACCTGCAGGTAGACCAGAGACCTGCTGGTGGACCAGGGTCTTGCTGGTGGGCCAGAGACCTGCTGGTGGACCAGAGTCCTGCAGGTAGATCAGAGACCTGCTGGTGGACCAGAGACCTGCAGGTAGACCAGAGTCCTGCTGGTGGACCAGAGACCTGCAGGTAGACCAGAGACCTGCTGGTGGACCATAGTTCTGCTGGTGGACCAGAGTCCTGCTGGTGGACCAGAGTCCTGCTGGTGGACCAGAGACCTGCAGGTAGACCAGAGACCTGCTGGTGGACCAGAGACCTGCTGGTGGACCAGAGACCTGCAGGTAGACCAGAGACCTGCTGGTGGACCAGAGACCTGCAGGTAGACCAGAGTCCTGCTGGTGGACCAGAGTCCTGCTGGTGAACCAGAGACCTGCTGGTGGACCAGAGTCCTGCAGGTAGACCAGAGACCTGCTGGTGGACCAGAGACCTGCTGGTGGACCAGAGACCTGCAGGTAGACCAGAGACCTGCTGGTGGACCAGAGACCTGCAGGTAGACCAGAGACCTGCTGGTGGACCAGAGACCTGCTGGTGGACCAGAGACCTGCAGGTAGACCAGAGACCTGCTGGTGGACCAGAGTCCTGCTGGTGGACCAGAGACCTGCAGGTAGACCAGAGACCTGCTGGTGGACCAGAGTCCTGCTGGTAGACCAGAGACCTGCTGGTGGACCAGAGACCTGCTGGTGGACCAAAGTCCTACAGGTAGACCAGAGACCTGCTGGTGGACCAGAGACCTGCTGGTGGACCAGAGACCTGCTGGTGGACCAAAGTCCTACAGGTAGACCAGAGACCTGCTGGTGGACCAGAGTCCTGCAGACAGACCAGCGTCCTGCAGGTAGACCAGCGTCCTGCAGGTAGACCAGAGACCTGCAGGTGGACCAGAGACCTGCTGGTGGACCAGAGTCCTGCTGGTAGACCAGAGACCTGCTGGTGAACCAGAGTCCTGCTGGTGGACCAAAATCCTGCAAAACGTCCTCACGGTGATGGTAAAAATTCCAGAAAATGGTCCACACATGTAGCAAAAACACACACACACACACTCCGAGACATCATCAGAACATTTTAGTTGCTTTTCTGCAAACTGGCAGGAAATCAATCACACCTTCATCTTCCTCGTTTGTCTCCTCTTCCTCTTCTCAACAACAGGAAGCTGGTCTTCCTCACCAACATCATCTGTGTTGCTGTGACAATCACTCAGTGCCTTGCTCATGGGACGTCAGACAGAATCCCTCGCTCCATCCAATCAGAGGCTGCGGGGGGATTCTCAGGTTAAACACTCCAGGGTCCAGGTCTATGTCACCCAGAATCAGCAGAACCAGGTCCCATCATGGACTGGTCCAGCAGATCCAGTTCTTGAGCAGCTTTGGTTTTGGAGCAGATCCGGTTCTGGAGCAGATTTGGTTCATGAGCAGATCTGGTTCTGGAGCAGGTCCGGTTTTGGAGCAGATTTGGTTCTGGAGCAGATCTGGTCCTGGAGCAGATCTGGTTCTGGAGCAGATCTGGTCCTGGAGCAGATCTGGTTCTGGAGCAGATCTGGTCCTGGAGCAGACCCATCTCTACATCTGACCCATCAGAACCTCTGATGCTTTAGTCATAGAGGTTCTGAGCTACCAGTCTGGGTCCAGCCTAGAGCCAGCTCCCACCAAGCTGGAGTCTAACTTTGCCAGAATAGTCCTGGACTCATTTACAGTCAGACTGTCATTAAGCCAAAGGTAAGTTTGGAAATCCACTTTTAAAGAAGCGTCACAGATTAGATTGTTTCACTCTAAATCAGCCTAAAATAATCTGGGATCCCTGTTGTTGTGTTTTTGCTGTTTTTGGGTCGTTGTCGTGTTTGTTTTTTGTTTTCGGTGTTGTTGTTGGTATTGTTGTTGTTGTGTTTTTGTTTTCGGGTTGTTGTTGGGGGTGTTGTTGTTGGGTTGTTGTTGTTGTTGTGTTTATGTTTTCGGGTTGTTGTTGTGTTTTTGTTTTCGGGTTGTTGTTTGGTTGTTGTTATGTTTTTGTTTTCGGGTTGTTGTTGTGTTTTTGTTGTTGGGTTGTTGTTGGGGTGATGTTGTTGTGTTTTTGTTGCCGGGTTGTTGTTGTTGTGTTTTTGTTGTTTTAGGGTTGTTGTGTTTTTGTTTTCGGGTTGTTGTTGTGTTTTTGTTGTTGGGTTGTTGTGTTTTTTGGGGGGGGGTTGTTGTTGGAGGGTTGTTGTTGTGTTTTTGTTTTCGGGTTGTTGTTTGGTTGTTGTTATGTTTTTGTTTTCGGGTTGTTGTTGTGTTTTTGTTGTTGGGTTGTTGTTGGGGTGTTGTTGTTGGGTTGTTGTTGTTGTGTTTTTGTTGTTGGGTTGTTGTTGTGTTTTTTGTTTTTGGGTTGTTGTTGTTGTCGTGTTTTTGTTTTCGGGTTGTTGTTGGAGTGTTGTTGTTGGGTTGTTGTTGTTGTTGTGTTTATGTTTTCGGGTTGTTGTTGTGTTTTTGTTTTCGGGTTGTTGTTGTCGTGTTTTTGTTTTCGGGTTGTTGTTGGAGTGTTGTTGTTGGGTTGTTGTTGTTGTTGTGTTTATGTTTTCGGGTTGTTGTGTTTTTGTTTTCGGGTTGTTGTGTGGTTGTTGTTATGTTTTTGTTTTCGGGTTGTTGTTGTGTTTTTGTTGTTGGGTTGTTGTTGGGGTGATGTTGTTGTTGTTGTGTTTTTTGTTGCCGGGTTGTTGTTGTTGTGTTTTTGTTTTAGGGTTGTTGTGTTTTATTTTTCGGGTTGTTGTTGTGTTTTTGTTGTTGGGTTGTTGTGTTTTTGGGGGGGTTGTTGTTGGGTTGTTGTTGTAGGGTTGTTGTTGTTGTTGTGTTTTTGTTTTCGGGTTGTTGTTGTTGTTGTGTTTTTGTTTTCGGGTTGTTGTTGTTGTGTTTTTGTTTTTGGGTTGTTGGGGTGTTGTTGTTGGGTTGTTGTTGTTGTGTTTTTGTTGTCGGGTTGTTGTTGTGTTTTTGTTTTTGGGTTGTTGTGTTTTTGTTTTCGGGTTGTTGTGTTTTTGTTGTTGGGTTGTTGTTGTTGTGTTTTTTTGGCAGGTTGTTGTCGGGTTGTTGTTGTTGTTGTGTTTTTGTTTTCGCGTTGTTGTCTGGTGTTTGTTGTCGGGTTGTTGTTGTTGTTGTGTTTTTGTTTTCGGGTTGTTGTTGTCGGGTTGTTGTTGTCGGTTTGTTCTTGTTGTGTTTTTTGTTTTCGGGTTGTTGTCGGGTTGTTGTTGTTGTGTTTTTGTTTTCGGGTTGTTGTCGGGTTGTTGTTGTTGGGTTGTTGTTGTTGTTGTGTTTTTGTTTTCGAGTTGTTGTCGGGTTGTTGTTGTTGTTGTGTTTTTGTTTTCGGGTTGTTGTTGTTGTGTTTTTGTTTTCGGGTTGTTGTCGGGTTGTTGTTGTGTTTTTGTTTTCGGGTTGTTGTCGGGTTGTTGTTGTTGTGTTTTTGTTTTCGGTTGTTGTTGTTGTGTTTTTGTTGTCGGGTTGTTGTTGGGGGTGTTGTTGTCGGGTTGTTGTTGTTGTTGTGTTTTTGTTTTCGGGTTGTTGTCGGGTTGTTGTTGTGTTATTGTTTTGGGGTTGTTGTCGGGTTGTTGTTGTGTTTTTGTTTTCGGGTTGTTGTCGGGTTGTTGTTGTTGTTGTGTTTTTGTTGTCGGGTTGTTGTCGGGTTGTTGTTGGGGTGTTGTTGTCGGGTTGTTGTTGTTGTTGTGTTTTTGTTTTGGGGTTGTTGTTGTGTTTTTGTTTTTGGGGTTGTTGTCGGGTTGTTGTTGGGGTGTTGTTGTTGTTTGGTTGTTGTTGTTGTTGTGTTTTTTTGTTTTGGGGTTGTTGTCGGGTTGTTGTTGTGTTTTTGTTTTCGGGTTGTTGTCGGGTTGTTGTTGTGTTTTTGTTTTCGGGTTTTTGTCGGGTTGTTGTTGTTGTTGTGATTTTGTTGTCGGGTTGTTGTCGGGTTGTTGTTGGGGGTTGTTGTCGGGTTGTTGTTGTTGTTGTGTTTTTGTTTCTCGAGTTGTTGTTGGGTTGTTGTTGGGGTGTTGTTGTTGTTTGGTTGTTGTTGTGTTTTTGTTTTGGGGTTGTTGTATTTTTGTTTTGGGGTTGTTGTCGGGTTGTTGTTGTGTTTTTGTTGTCGGGTTGTTGGATTTTTGTTTTTGGGTTGTTGGATTTTTTGGGGGGGTTGTTGTGTTTTTGTTTTCGGGTTGTTGTCGGGGTGTTGTTGTGTTTCTGTTGTCGGGTTGTTGGATTTTTGTTTTTGGGTTGTTGGATTTTTGTTTTTGGGTTGTTGTTGTTGTGTTTTTGTTTTCGGTTGTTGTCGGGTTGTTGTTGGGGTGTTGGGTGGACATGCTGGGGAATATTCATGAACAGTTAAAGCATCCTCTCTATGATTCAGTCATTGGTCGGGTTGTTGTTGTGTTTTTGTTTTCGGGTTGTTGTCGGGTTGTTGTTGTTGTGTTTTTGTTTTCGGGTTGTTGTCGGGTTGTTGTTGTTGTGTTTTTGTTGTCGGGTTGTTGTTGGGGTGTTGTTGTCGGGTTGTTGTTGTTGTTGTGTTTTTGTTTTCGGGTTGTTGTCGGGTTGTTGTTGTGTGTTATTGTTTTGGGGTTGTTGTCGGGTTGTTGTTGTGTTTTTGTTTTCGGGTTGTTGTCGGGTTGTTGTTGTTGTTGTGTTTTTGTTGTCGGGTTGTTGTCGGGTTGTTGTTGGGGTGTTGTTGTCGGGTTGTTGTTGTTGTTGTGTTTTTGTTTTGGGGTTGTTGTTGTGTTGTTGTTGTGTTTTTGTTTTGGGGTTGTTGTCGGGTTGTTGTTGGGGTGTTGTTGTTGTTTGGTTGTTGTTGTTGTTGTGTTTTTATGTTTTGGGGTTGTTGTCGGGTTGTTGTTGTGTTTTTGTTTTCGGGTTGTTGTTGTGTTTTTGTTTTCGGGTTTTTGTCGGGTTGTTGTTGTTGTTGTGTTTTTGTTGTCGGGTTGTTGTCGGGTTGTTGTTGGGGTGTTGTTGTCGGGGTTGTTGTTGTTGTTGTGTTTTTGTTTTCGGGTTGTTGTCGGGTTGTTGTTGTTGTTGTGTTTTTGTTGTCGGGTTGTTGTCGGGTTGTTGTTGGGGTGTTGTTGTCGGGTTGTTGTTGTTGTTGTGTTTTTGTTTTCGAGTTGTTGTTGGGTTGTTGTTGGGGTGTTGTTGTTGTTGTTGTGTTTTTGTTTTGGGGTTGTTGTATTTTTGTTTTTGGGGTTGTTGTCGGGTTGTTGTTGTGTTTTTGTTGTCGGGTTGTTGGATTTTTTGTTTTTGGGTTGTTGGATTATTTGGGGGGGTTGTTGTTGTGTTTTTGTTTTCGGGTTGTTGTCGGGGTGTTGTTGTGTTTCTGTTGTCGGGTTGTTGGATTTTTGTTTTTGGGTTGTTGGATTTTTGTTTTTGGGTTGTTGTTGTTGTGTTTTTGTTTTCGGGTTGTTGTCGGGTTGTTGTTGGGGTGTTGGGTGGACATGCTGGGGAATATTCATGAACAGTTAAAGCATCCTCTCTATGATTCAGTCATTGATTGTTTTGGATTGTCTGAAGCAGCGTTAGAATAAATATCAGGTGAAGCTTTAGTAAACATGCCGGGATATATTGTGTTTAGAAAGGACAGAGACGGAAGTAAAGATTGGGGGGTGCGGGGCGATTACTTTATGTTCAGAAAACCCTAACCTGCAGGCAACTTGAATTGTCCAGTGGTTTTGAGTATGATTGTGTTGGTGGCTCTCAGACAAGAATAGATAGAACTGTAAAGACATTTCATTTTCTGAATGGTCTGTCAGACCACAACTGTATTTTCTTCTCCAGAAAGTTAACAAACGGTTGGTTTACAAGTTTCCATTGTGCATCTTCTTCAAGTAATGCCAGATCAAATAATACAGTATCAGGTTATTGTCTCTGATCAGGGCAACGTTGGGACCAGAAAATAAAAGCAGTTCAGTCAGAAACACAAACGGATCAGGAAGACGGTGTCCTGCAGAACTTTAGTTTCATCTGCAGGACATGTGAAGCTACGTGGTCTGTACAGTCCTGAAACAAAACCAAAAGCCAAATATGGAAGAAAATAGAAAAGGAACCACCTTTGAAAGAGTTTAGTTTTTAAACTTTGATCAGTAATCAGAGATGTGCGTGTTATTCCAGCGTGATTGTTATTAAAGACAGTTTCTGCAGATGAATAATAGTTTATATTAATGATCCGATGTTAAATAATAAAAAAAAAAGTCAGAACACTTTAGAGATCTCCAGATAACGTACCTGTAGGTTATCATTACCAGTTCAACAGCCATAAATAACAGTGCAAATGTACACTTTTATGGGCCTTTTTGTTTCGAGCGCCGGTTGCAGCGTAAATATCCAGATATTCACGCTGCTTTCCATGTTAACAGATATGAGGTCATTGGGATTCGTTCCCCAGCCAACGGCGGCGCCGCAAGATGACGACACACACAAAACGTTTGTCGGATTAGTCTGTGCTCATGAGCTTCCTGATGTTCGTTCTGACCTCAATGTAGTGATGTTTGCAGACGATGCTGTCGTCTTCACACATGGGAAAGATTCCAGAACAACTTCTGCAACACTCACAGATGCCATAGCCAAACTACAAAGTTGGCTAAGGACTGCCTGTCTTTTACTGAACACAAAAAAACCTGCGTGATGTTTACAAAAACATCTGTGAAGTGCAATACTGTATAACAATCAATGCTTCCAAACAGATACTATATGTTTGTGGAGGGAGGGGCGCTGGAGTTAGTACTGTTTTACAACCTGGCAATTTGCTGGTGTCACTTCACTGAAAGGGATAGTACACCAGAGGATGATGGTCCTTCATCTTCTCCTCACCCTCATGCTGAGCAAGACTCTGGAGCACTTTTTAATATCTCAAATGCAGCTGGAGATCCGGGGGGGGGTGTTTCATTAGCCACCGACTTTCATATCATGGAGGTGACCGGCGCTTGAACCAAAAAGGTCCATAAAAGTGTATATTTACACTGTTATTTATGACTGGATGAGCTGCAACGTAGCCTCCCCCCACCTGGTGGCGCTAATTTGTCAGAGTTCAACAAACGAGCAGAAGAAGACACTCAGCTAGCCGCTAGCCTGTAGCTAACGTTGTAAAGAAGAATTAAAACTAAATAATGAAGATAAAAATGGTCCCAAACCGCCCTGAAAGAGGCAAAAACCCACTCCAGTTTATTAAACACGGATTAGTGAGCAGAGATAACAAAGCAGAGCTGGAAGATGGATGGAGCACCAGCTAATGCTAATGCTAACGCTAACGGAGGCCCTGAAGCATCTGCAGCTTCATAGAAACAAACATCTAACACTCGATGGAAAGAAAGAATATTTAAGAAAAAAAGAGAGAAAATCAGCTGTTGATGCAGAAAATGTCTGTTATGTTTGGAAGTTCTTTAAAAATTCTAATAAAAGTTTAAATGAATAAATTGTTGAATGAAATTTTGTGCTTTAATTTCCTGTCTAAACAAATAAAATCCAGATTTTTACAGATTATTTAAACTGAGCCTTTTTATTTTCAATGTGATCTATTACTGCAGCATTTTATCTCTTTTTAAATCAGTTTCATCAGTTTTTTCTGTTGTTCCTCTTTTTGTAGTAAAATGTTGTAGATTTTGTGTTTATAGCCTAATTCTGATTTGTTCTTGTAGGAGTCTGATTTTATTCCATGAATTATACGTGTGATATAAATGTGTTTTTGACCATCTCAGAATATATTTTATATGATGTTATTCATGTTTATCAGCCACATTTTACAGGTTCAGTCTGTTAAAGCAGCTGGATTTGCTTTAGTTATTAAAGAAATAAACCAGAAATGATCATTACACTGATACAGAGTTAAATATGAACCTGGACCAGTTTGGACTGGAACCTGGATCCTGGACCAGTTTGGACTGGATCCTGGACCAGTTTGGACTGGAACCTGGATCCTGGACCAGTTTGGACTGGAACCTGGACCAGCTTGACTGAAACCTGGACCAGTTTGGACTGGAACCTGGATCCTGGACCAGTTTGGACTGGAACCTGGACCAGTTTGGACTGGAACCTGGTCCCATCATGAAAAAGGTGGAGAAGCGCTGGCTTAGAAGATCCTCGTTTGCACAAAATGGTGTGTCTTTTAAAGGATGCCTGAGCTGGACTACGAAACGTCCGAGACAGTTCTGCATATTCCTCCTTCAGGAAACAGCTGGTTAATCTGTAAATCTGCGGATGGGAAGTAGCATCTTCCTAAATATGGTTTATTTACAGAGAAATCCTCTTCATCAATAAACACTGTCCCATTTAAATAAAGTCTGAGGAGGAGGAGGGGGAGGAGGAGGAGGAGGAGGAGGAGGAGGAGCGGAGCAGCATGTTGGGCCTCGGGGACGAAGATTTTCCGCTCAGGATCCTCCAACATGAAGACGATGTGAAACAGGGCAGACGGAACCGGCAGGCCCGCGGAGGTGTGGGGGGGCCTGAGGGACCGGGCCGGTCCCAAACAGCGTTTAGCACTCTGATGACCTTCATCCTCCTCCTCCTCCTCTGCTGCTGCAAAGCTTCTTGTTCTTTCGCTCCGATTCCTCAAACAACTTCCACTCGTTTAACGGAGCCTCAGGAGAGACCTGCATCCTTCCATCCATCCATCTATTCATCCATCCATCCATCCATCCATCCATCCATCCATCCATCCATCCATCCATCCAACCATTCATCCAACCTTCCATCCATCCATCCATCCATCCAACCTTCCATCCATCCATCCATCCATCCATCCATCCATCCATCCATCCATCCTTCCATCTATCCATCCATTCATCCATCCATCCATCCATCCATCCATCCATCCATCCAACCTTACATCCATCCATCCATCCATGCATCCATCCATCAATCCTTCCATCCATCCATTCATCCAACCTTACATCCATCCATCCATCCAACCTTACATCCAACCTTACATCCATCCATCC
>JALJCO010007375.1:0-24735 GCA_023101725.1 Atherinomorus stipes
ATGGAAATTTTATAATCACACTGCTATTATTATGAGCACACTGAGTTTATACTCCTGGGAGCAAAGTATATTTGCGTATTTTTAGTTTTAATTGCAGCGCATACAACTAGTTGTCGTTTCTGCACAAATATGAAATATGAGTATAATGTTCTCTTTTCAGGGTTCAGCTAATGATAAGATTGCAGGTGTTCTCCTTCTGAACTGGCCTTGAATGTCTGAAGTTATGATATGTGTTTGCTAGTTAGATGTGTGAGGCGCATAGCACATACAGCTTCAGATAAGGATGTCTGATTCATGTCAATGTCAACTGTGACAGCAACAGTTCCCTGTTTCCAGCCTTTCTCTCTGCCACTGGATAAAAAGACATGTTCCTTCAGTATTTCTTCAGAAGGTGCTCACAATCTGATTGCGTGCATCATCTCCAACCTGGTTGTAAAATAAACTTTATATTCTGCAAAGATCACCTCATCTGGGTCTTTATTAGAATTTCCACCACAATTTTGGCGTCTACGGACAGGATTTCACGACGGGCGTCGAGGACGCGGGACCTGGGAATCTGTCGACAACTCACTTCATCACACGCGCTTAGTGTGGAAGCCTGGCCTCCTTCGTCCACGGCGTGCGCGCTGAAATCTTGGGACCTGGCTGGGAGCTTTTCCCTGCCATTACACCCGGTGAGAGATCTTGCTTCCAAAATTTGCAAATTGATTTACTGGTTCATTAATATATTTTCTTTTTTCCCCTTACTCTTCTTTAAGGAAACTGGACATTTTCTTTAATTTAAATACCCCTTATGGGAGTACTTAGGGGTGGTGACTCGAGGCTTTTAGGGTGAGTTTTCTTAGGCTTAGTTAACACCCGCTGTCAATAAAATAAAAGTCTTAACAGTGACGGTATTTTAGCACTTTTCACCAGAAGGCAGAAAGGCCAGTTAGAAGACGTTCTAACTGTAAAATGGGATCCGGATCCACAAAGCTTGCCTCACCACTCCCTGACTCTCCCATTTGTCGGGATATGATAAGAAAATATGGGTTTGACAGTGTTCAATTCCTTAAAGAATGGTCTCGGAAATATGACTTTCCTGAAGGAGGAAGTCTGAGTCCAAACCAGCTTGACAAGCTGGAGAAACAGATGCATGAGAAGCATAAGAAAAAAAGACAGAAGAAAGGAGTTAAAGACAGGGAGCTAGCTGATTTAAAGAAAAGAGAGGCTGCTTTACAAGCTTGGAAATCTGAATGTGACAGCAGACAGAGGAAAGCTAATTTTACTCAGCTTAGTGGGAGTGTGCAGATTTTAGTGGAGAGGTTGCAGGTCGCACAGATAACATGTCTGTGGGGCCCAATGCTTCTGCTCCTGCAGCCCCCTCCTTATAGATGTACTGATAACACATATAGTAAGTCGCGTGAAACTTCACCCCACTCTCCTGATATTCTGGTGTTATTCAGGATCTGGCTGCTGTGAAGATCTGCGAGGACCTGGACTCTTTCCCACATCTTCCCCCTCATCACGCTCGGCTGCCATCCCAGGGGACCCAGCTAGAGCGGCACCAACTGACCCAGACTCTTCCCACCTGCCTGGTTCTGGGGGATTAGCAGCCAGCCTACTCCTGTGTCATCACCGTCCAGGCCTACCCTTCTACTGCAGCGCAGCGATCTCCAGCTCTGCTTACCCAGTCCGCAGATTCATGATGGGGTGAGTGAGGTAGGAATTTAGGTAGATGTGATGGAATGGTTTAAAGATGGTTGAGTACAAGGTAAAGAGTAGGTGAGAAAATGTGGAGGAAATTAATGGTGGAAGTTTTGGAGGGGAAATTTTGTTTTGCATAGGAAGTAGAGAGTGAAAGTTAGAGGTTAGAGGAGAAAGTTGGGATGAGTTTTGTATTTTGAGGAATTTATTGAAGGAAGAGTAAGATTTTGGTAAGAAATTGGTTGGATGGTGAAATAAGATTTGGAGGTGAAGAATAAAAGAAGATTATGGAAAAAGAAAAAATAAAGAAGGGGGAGGGGAAGAGAGGGAGAAGAGGAGTGGAAGATTTTAAGAGTGAGTTGATTTTTAAGAGGATGGAAGAAGGAGGGGATAAGAGGAAGTGGGAGAGTTTTTGTGGGCTCTCTGGAACGCAATGTTGCCAGAAATTGTGACTGAGGTGAGACGGGCTTATGTGGGCATGAAGACCAACACACGACTCACAGACCTTCGGGCTCGTTACGCCTGCCACGCCCAACAGCTGTTATCAGATCGCAAAGCCAAGAAGAACTGCACGAGGAGGAGGCTACGTTACAGAAGGCCTCTCTCACCATGCTCAAATCGGTGACTGGAACTTTCCCTCCTCCTCCCCCGAGGCAGAGGGAGGTGGAGAAGCCGCGCTCGGGGGAGATTTGCACATCCAGGAGACAGGGAACCGCTGTTATATTTGTGGCTCGACTGAACACCCTTCGCCGCGACTGTCCACGAAACCCTGACAGAGCACCGGCTCCAGCCCAGGCTGACTGATGGGGAGTTGAGGTGGAGGGAGTCCTGGATCCCGGATCTTCAGGAATCTTTCCTGCAGCAGATGAGGGCGGGGAGATTCCACCTGACACACACACACACTGCTACACTCTGAAAAAACTTTAGTGGCGCCTGCTTCTACTGATACACATTTTCTGCTTACAGAGGCCATCACACACTTAGAACACAAAACAACACCGCAGACTGGCAGTTATGTTCATCTGACTGCTGAGGCTTACAAAAATCTTCCAATGATGTCACTCCAGGTTGAAGGGTCAATGGATCCCCTTTTTAGTGGATTCTGGGGCAGCAAATTCTGTTTTAATGTCTTCGACTTTTAATCCTCCTCTGAAGCATGGAGGTTTTTCACTCCTTTCTGTGTCAGCTTCGGGACATACTCAGAGAGAATATTTTACAAAACCTTTGACATGCCTCACTGAATGTGGGGCTACTTTCAAACACAGCTTCCTCTTGTCTCACCTCTGCCCTCTAAATTTGTTGGGAAGAGACCTGATTTTGGCTCTAAACATTACTTTAACATCAACGCCAAATGGTCTGGAGGTCAAAATGCCATCACCAGAGGAAGCTCATGACTTTTGCTTTGTTAATTTTGAATCTACCACGCCTGTGTATGTCTACGAATGGCATCTGGGCGGAGGTGCCATCCCGGATCAGCTCTGCTCTGAGGCCCGTGCTCGTGTGTCTCCTGCAGCAGAGCTGAGGTCTAGGGAAGAGCTTCCATTGTACAGCGCACTACTCTGAGTCTGGTCCGGATCCTGATTTTGAGACACTGTGGTACAGAGTCAGAAATGATAAACTTACCACCACATCATTATACTGGACTGACCTGTTTTGTGTGTTGGGCGTGACTTTGACTTCTGATCCGACTAGAGTTTTTCGTATGCATACACCACCTCACATTTCTCTTTCCAAACCTCATGATGCACAATGGGAACAAACTGGCCAGTTTTTGAGTAATTGTCAGGCAACCTCAGATTGGCAAACCACTGAGGACACAGCTGTGATGTTTTCACCCAGCCTGCATGCATACAGAACTGCTTTTCAGTCTATTCTGCACAGCACACGAACATTGCATATGACGTCACCCTGCTTGCTCTGTGCTTCTGTGGAGAGGAGAGGAGACAGCTCACCCTCCCCCTCTTCCCTCAGAAGTCATGGAGAAAATTCCTCCTGATTTATGGGCAAAGGATAAGTTCGATGTGGGTCTGGTTAAAGATTGTGAGCCTGTTGTTATCACACCTAAATCTACTTACAGACCCTGTCAAAAACAGTATCCACTCAAACCTGAAGCTTTGGCTGGTATTCGTCCTGTTTTCAGACCTACTTAGACCGAGGTATCTTGGCACCTTGCCCTGATTCACCGGTCCGCACACCCCTCTTTTTCCTGTGAAAAAGATTCGTGGTCCTAGTGTGCCTGATGAATGGCGTTTTGTGCAGGATTTGAAGGCCGTAAATCGTGCAGTTATCCCGCGTGCTCCAGTCGTTCCCAATCCTGCCACGATTTTGGGTCAAATTCCCCAAAGTGCTCGATTCTTTAGCTGTGTGGACCTGTCAAATGCGTTTCTGTCAGTTCCAGTAGCTAAGGATTCACAATTTTGGTTCGCTTTTGAATTTGATGGCAAACTTTACACCTCCACAAGGTTGGTTCAAGGTTTCACTGACAGTCCATCTCTGTTTAATGGGATTCTCAGAGACTCCTTGTCTGATCTCATTCTGCCAGAAAAGGTGGCATTGTTGCAGTATGTTGATGATTTGTTGATCTGTGCCCCTTCAGAAGCTGTGTGTGCAGATGCAACACTTAAATTGCTTCTTCATCTCCATGCTAAAGGCTACAAAGCTAGTTTGTCTAAGTTACAGTATGTTAAACCTACTGTCACTTTTCTGGGTCATGTGATCTCTGCTCAGTCTCATTCCCTCTCTACATCTCGAGTTGCAGCCATTCAGAATATCCCTAGGCCAATCACGAAGAAACAGTTAATGTCATTTTTAGGAATGACGTCATATTGTCGTGCTTTCATCCCTAATTATTCTGAAATTGAGTCTCCCCTTTCTTCTTTGATTCATGGTAAGAATCTGGCTGCTTCTGATCACATTTCCTGGACTCCTGAAGCAGAGTCTGCTTTTGTTGCTTTAAAGCGCTCCCTGCAGTCAGCTCCTGCCCTGGCGCTTCCTGATGCTTCACGCCCTTTTGTTCAGATGGTTGCTGAAAAATCTGGTTTTATGACTTCTGTTTTGCTACAGTCACATGGTGACAAGCTGCGCCCAGTCGCATATTTCTCATCCAAGTTGGATGCTGTGGCACAGGGCCAACCGAGTTGCCTTAGAGCTGTGGCAGCAGCAGAGAAAGCTGTTCTAGCTTCACGAGACATTGTGGGGTATTCTCATGTCACCCTGTTTGTCCCTCATAATGTAGCAATGATTTTGCTGGAGCAGAAGACATCACACCTTTCTGCTGCACGTTGGTTGAGGTATTCCACTATTCTCTTGGAATTACCCAACATTGAAATTCGTCGTTGTGGCCAACTCAATCCTGCCACACTTTTGCCTACTGAACTTGACGGAGAGACACATCATGACTGCATTGAGGTTATTGATCAAGTGTGTTCGCCCCGCCCCTGACCTTTCTGACATCCCTTTACAGAATGCAGACATGGAACTGTTTGTGGACGGTTCATCCTCACGGAGTGAAACTGGAGTTAACCGTGTGGGTTATGCTGTTTGCTCTCATTCAGCTGTCCTTTCTTCTGGCTCCCTTCCAAGTCATCTCTCTGCTCAGGCAGCTGAATTGGTTGCTCTTGCCTCTGCATGCAGATTGGCAGCTGACAAAACGGTTAACATTTACACAGACAGTCGTTATGCTTTTGGTGTTGTGCATGATTTTGGTGAATTGTGGAAAAATCGTAATTTCCTAAAATCAGATGGGAAGCCGATTCTGAATTCCAAATATGTGGCAGACCTGTTAGAAGCTGTCTTGTTGCCTAAAACGGTGGCTGTCATTAAGTGCTCAGCACACACAAAAGGGAGGGATCCCATTACTCCTGGAAATTCTTTTGCTGATAAGTCTGCGAAACAAGCTTCTCTGCAGCCCCCCTCCCCTTGCCTTCTCTCTGATACAAACATACCAGAGTCACCAGCTGAGATGGACTTGGCCGTGGTCCAAACTTTTTCTACACAGGCAGACAGACACAGCTGGAAGCGAGCAGGATGCTCTGTGAATGACAGGGGAATGTGGTCGTCTCCAGACTCCCTCCCATGTTTACCCTCACACTTTTTTCCCTGGATGTGCAGGTGGTCACATGGTAAAGACCATGCATCAAAAGGAGCGATGGTAGCCTTAGTGACGTCACTGTGGTTCACTAAAGGTTTTTCTGTTGCTGCAGAGAAGTTTTGTAACTCTTGTCTTGTGTGTGCTAATCACAACATCTCACGTGCTGTTTCTGTTGGAAGAGCAGCTCACCCTCAGCCTACCCTCCCCTTCGAATTCCTCATGATGGATTTCATCGAACTGACTCCTTCAGAGGGAAAGAAATACTGTCTAGTGATAGTGGATCTTTTCTCGAAGTGGCCAGAAGCCTTTCCGGTGAGGAGAGCTGATGGGGGGGCAGTTGCCAAAGTTTTGGTCAGTGACATTTTCCCCCGTTGGGGTCTGCCAACTAGGATTTATTCTGATAATGGCACACATTTTGTCAATCAGGCCCTGACTGAGATCAGTTCAAAGCTTGGTTTTCAACTTAAAACACACTGTGCTTATCATCCTCAGTCTGGAGGCGCTGTTGAGCGGGAAAACTCCACACTGAAAAATAAGCTGGCCAAGATATGTCAGGAAACGGGGTTGTCATGGACACACGCACTTCCTCTTGCTCTCATGTATCTCCGCATGCGAAAAAGGGCCAGAGCTAACTTGAGCCCGTTTGAGATCCTTTTCGGACGTCCACCCTCTCTGGGTGGGGAGCCTCGTCCGGGACATTCTCTTTCTCCTGATTGTTGTGCTAGTGACATGGTGGCATATTGTCATAATCTCTCTCGTTTTCTTTCCCAGACACACGCGTCAGTGAAGGCTGCCCTTCCATTACCAGCTTCAGGGCCGCTGCATCCCATCAAACCAGGTCAATGGGTTCTGGTGAAGGATTTCCGCAGGAAGTCGTGGAAAGCGAAGCGCTGGCTGGGACCGTTCCAAGTCCTGTTGGTCACTCACACCTCCATCAAAATCTCGGAGAGGGCGACTTGGATCCACGCCAGCCACTGCAAGATCTTCAAGGGGACGCCTCCGGAGCTGGGCCCTCCAGCCCAGCCGCCTCCGACTTAGGCTGCCACTCCCTGCCTGGCTGGCCTGATACCATCCTGGCTACCATCCTGCGTTCTACTCTGCTGAGACACTACAAGCCCCGCCGCGACGTCGCCTGCTTCCTGGGGTTCATGGCCTTTGGTCTGACGGTCCTCATCTTCCTCCTGGTGGGATGGCTCACTGGAGGCTTCGCCCACCTTGGCGCCGTTCGTTCTGTGCCACCTCCGCCTGTGGTGCTCCATAGGCATCGTCGTGATGAAGTTTGGCTCTCTGATGTCATCCAGGGTCTCAATCATTCCACTTCCTATTCTCTTAATCTGTGGTACAGATATGCTCAGTTTATTGCAGGAAATAAATCAGACTGTTATGTTTGCACTTACTTGCCTCTTGCTGCCAACACACCCACTATAGTGCCTACACCAGTGGAGAAAGTCTCTTCTCTTTTTCCTGACATTTTGCGCTCTTCTGTTAGTCGTCCTGTTCTTAATAACGTTGTTCGTCAAAACACTGGCACTATTCCTCCTGTTTCTTTTCCTTCGGGGCGAGGGTTTAAATTCCTCAAGCGTGACCGTACTCTTAAAATAGGTGCATACGATGATGCTAAGCCGTTTCTGGGTCCAGTTCACATTCCTCCGAGCTACAGGTTTTCGTGCTTTGTTAACACGCCTTATGCACTTTCTAGGACGCAATACACTGTTGGTGAACTCCCAGCCTCATTTTGTCACAAGATTCATGTTCCCTGTTCGCCTCTGTTCAATTCTACTGCGCTTAACCACACCCAAGCTCCAGCTGGTGCGACCTGTGTTCCTTTTTATTCAGCGCCTGATTTCCTGGGCACTTTCGCACAGGTGGATGTAGTGTGGCTCTGTGGTTATCATCTTTATGTTGTCCTCCCTGCGAACTGGGTTGGTCGCTGTGCGCCTGTTATAGCTGCTAAACACTCTTTCATACTTTCTGCGGCTCTAGCCGAATCTTCCCTTCCAGACGACTCTCATACTCGGTTCCGTCGGGATATTACTGCTCTGCATGATTCTGTCTGGGGTTCTAATGTTCCTGATGACCATAAGCTCTGGACAACAGGTGAGAAGATTGCGTTGTCTCTTTTTCCCCAGCTCGGTGTGGGAAAAGTGATGCTCCGTCTCGAGACTGTTAATTATCGGTTTTCTGCCTTTCTGAACTCGACTCTGACTGCTCTTAAAGCTATCAAATCTGAGCTCACGGCTCTGCGTGTTATGGTTATGCAAAACCGTCTTGTCCTGGATCAATTGACCGCATCACAGGGGGGCGTTTGCACTGTCATCGGCAGCTCGTGCTGCACTTTCATACCTGAGAACGACGCTGATGGGGGGCTATTGCCTCGGCTCTGGCTAATCTCACTCTTCTTCGCGACACCATTGAGTCGGATTATGCTCCTCCTTCCAATATTTGGTCTTGGCTAACTTCTGGTTCTTGGCCTGTTGTGCTCCTTAAGTTTCTCTCTCCTTTCATTGGACTCTTCCTCATCTTTCTCCTCTTTGTGGCCTGTGTTCTTCCTTGTGCACGCGCTCTGATTGCTCAGATGATCCGTACTTCCGTCTCTACCACTATGTCCGTTCTTCCTCTCTCCTATGACCCCCGCGGTTCTTACTCTGTTTTTGACCTCAAACTTGATTCTCTCGAGGTCTCCACTGTGTGAAGTGTGATGGGGGTGATGTTCAACCCTCTCTTGAGGGCATATTTCCCTCCTGATGTTATCCACATTTGATCTCTAGATTTTGAGTTTGTGGTCTGCATTTATTCTGCATTTATTCTGAGTTACCCTTTTTGTTAAAATTTCTATATTGAGTGATTAACATGTAATCAAAAGGGAGGAGTGTAATGGAAATTTTATAATCACACTGAGTTTATTATGAGCACATTGAGTTTATATTCCTGAGCAAGTACATTTGTGTATTTTTAGTTTTAATTGCAGCACATACCTTCATTGTCGTTTCTGCACCCATATGAAATATGAGTATAATGTTCTCTTTTCAGGGTTCAGCTAATGATAAGATTGCAGGTGTTCTCCTTCTGAACTGGCCTTGAATGTCTGAAGTTATGATATGTGTTTGCTAGTTAGATGTATGAGGCACATGCACATACAGTTTCAGATAAGGATGTCTGATTCATGTCAATGTCAACTGTGACAGCAACAGTTCCCTGTTTCCAGCCTTTCTCTCTGCCACTGGATAAAAGACATGTTCTTTCAGTATTTCTTCAGAGGGTGCTCACAATCTGATTGCGTGCATCATCTCCAACCTGGTTGTAAAATAAACTTTATATTCTGCAAAGATCACCTCATCTGGGTCTTTATTAAATTTCCACCACAATTGTTTACACTGAATGTCAGTTTCAATTTAAATAATTTAATAACCTGTTGAGAAAAATTGGCAGTTTTAACATCATGATGTTTAATTCATTGCCTTAAGTGTTGATGGGTGATGCGAGACGTGCATTTACCTGACAGCATTATAAATCTTTCAAACTTCTCGTGTCACTGTTGCTTCTAATAAGCTCTGCAAGAGAGAAAGAGATAGCAAGGGAAAAAAACTTTGTTATTCCACAAGGTACAGCAGAGAAGTGCATTGTGTTATAGATATTTTAGTAATGCTAATTTCATATCAGTATCCAATGAGTGAATTCCATACATGTACAAATTTCTTAATCTTAAAAAATAAAAAAGGAGTCAAATTAGGTGATGAAGATTTGGAAACTTTGTCAATAGCCTAACTGTAGTGATAATGTCTTCAGTGCTGGGCTCTTAAGGGGATAAAAATTACTTATTTGTGCAGTTTTGTGTAAACTAACTTAGTATCTGTTGTGAGAGGCTTACACATTTTTCTGCATATTCTCAAGTCTAGTCCTTAAGAAACAGTATCCTGCAACTTTTAGTGTACATTCTCCAACACACCTGAATTAAATACCTTAATTCCGTCATGTGCATGCCATTTAGCTCTGCAGAGGCCTGGTAAAAGCCATTTATTTGATTCAGGTGTGTTGGAGAAAGGATGCGTGTCAGGCCCTGTCCCAGTACAGCACCTAACTAAACCATAAGGCCCTATATGAAGTGTGCACTTGGTAAACATGCATATAAAGGGTTCGAGTGTGCAGGTTACAAGTGTGAGAATTTTTTTTTTTTATTGAGACAATAATGGTTCCACTATCAACTTAAACCACAATGTCATTTCATGTTGTTTACAGTTGTAAACTCAGCCTTGAATAGAGGTACTTCCAAAGATGGTAATTTTCTGACCTAAACTGAATAAAGTTAAAAGTCATTTCATCCTGTAATATACAGGTATGTTATAAAATCCGCACATTTTTAATGAATAAATCAATAAATGAATTACTGGACAAATTTTTGTAAGGTTGCTATGTAACTTTAAATGTGGAGGGATGAACAGCTGTGTTTTTATGTAATGATTAAATTGGCTGCTTTGTGACAGTGCGTATTTGTTTGCACAGTAAGTCCATAAATGACCACATGCCCATAAAAAACATTTCTGTCAGGCAAACTGATCTCGTTGCAAAAGAGACTGCACGTCTCACCTGTGTTAATAAAAGTTTAATGAAAATAATTAAATCCAGCTACTTTTATCTGTAAAATAATTACTTTCAGGTATTTCCAGCATATTTCCAAATAACAAGGAAAACTTTAAGCATTATTTTTGAACTGCTCAACAAGTTCTTTGCAACCCTACTGATGAGCCATTCATTTGAGTCAGGTGTGTTACAGTGTGGATGCCTCTAAAATATGCAGGAAAGTGGACCTTGAGGACCAGGACTGAGAAACACTGGTGTACAACAAGCTGAAACCCTGGTTAGAATATACTGCTCTTCCCTAGTAAGTTGCATTTAGATCCACTTTCTACATTAGTTGGCCGTGATAACAAATATACCCGTTGTGACCTTGCTCGAGGTGGTAACAAAATAGGACAGAGTCAGATGTTAAATTTGTAACAAATGCTTTTGTTGTGGAAACCAAAAGGAAATGGTATAAAGCAAAAACCAACCAACAAACAAAAAGAAAACAAAAACAAACAAAAAACAGGTCAGAGGTGTGGACTAGGGTTGGAGGTGCTGCTCAAACAAATAAAACTGAACAAAAACTTAAAGGGATATTGTGTAAGTTCTCCTGTGTTTTATTCACAAAAAGTGATTATTTGGTTCAAAAGTGTTTTTTCATTAATCAGTAATCACTCCCATCAACAAACTGAAGTGCTCCTCTAAGTTCTAAATTTGCCGTTCGTATCATTCATTTACACATCGAGCGGGGCGGCTCGGTGGAGGCTGCCATGTCGTATCGCCATGTTTTTGCGTTCGGGAGAAGCGTGACGGTAGGAAAACACAGAAACTCACCGGGCACACCGGAGTTTTCAGCTCAGTTCGAGGTAATGCCTTTGAAAAGTCACCGCGCTGCAGAGGGGAGAAACTAACGTCACTGACGCTGGGTTCACGTGCAGTCGGGCAGACGGCCGTTGGTAACAAACCAGATGTCATTTTATTCAATGAAGCCGAGCGAAAGACGGTAAAACATGGGTCAGGGAAAACAATACGACATCGCCATGACAACCGAACAGATGTGGACTGATGTCACTGTAACTGACGGACCACATCTTCACATAGAGGCCGGTGATAACTTTACATGCAGCGGATGTCGTCAGTCTGCCCGGTTTCACGCGAATGCAGCATGAAAAGTACGAGGGAGCTGCTCCCGATCACACAGTGTCCCTTTAAAAACCAGAATCTTTACTTACTACTAAAAGCAACATCAATAAATTATGACACAAACAAAAAAACTCCCTCAACTAGTCCGACACAAACTAACATTAACTCAGATCACAGGGATGCTAAATTACCATTAAAAAAAATCTAAAGGTCTCCTGATGTCAGTGGCTGCTGTGATGAGCAACTGGGAATACTGAATTCATAGTGAGTAATGATGAGTTTAGAATTTTGGATTAGTTTTCAACACTATATTTCTGATAATTAATGGCGAACAGGGGGAGTGGTGGTTAACACTGCAGCTTCACAGTGGGAAGGTTGCTAGTTCAGCTGGGGAGGGGCTCGAACAGTTCCAACAATAGCCTTCCTGTGTGGAGTTTGCGTGTTCTCCCCATGTCTGCATGGGCTCTCTCCGGGTACTTTTTTTTTTTTTTTATCTTAATTGATTACTCTAAGTTGTGCTGTTGAGTGAATGTAACTGGCAACCTGTCCAGGGTGTACCCTACCTCTCGCCTGATAATAGCTGGGATAGGCTCCAGCAACCCCCGCGACCCTGAATTGGATAAGTGGTACAGAAAATGAATAAATGAATAATGGCGACCAGGTTATTAATTATTGTTGACTGACACCGTGGTTTCCATCAGTGATGTCCCATCTGAAGATGCTCCTCTACAAAAGCTTGCTTCTTATAAGTCTTCAGACGTCAGAGACATCAAGCGGTTAGGAAGATAGTGTTGTTTTGCAAAATCAGATTCTGCAAAGATTCCTCTGACTCTGTTTCCAGGACCTATAAAGTTAATCCTCTCTACTAGAAGAAAACGAAACATCCATCTAAACATCTATTAATTTTACTTATTTTCTAATGAATACAAATTTGTTATTTCACATTTATTGTTACGAGAGGTGGTAATACATCCTTTCAAAATAAATGAAGGACTCAAGTGTAATCTTGATCTAATATGAAAAAAAAAACACATATAAATGGGCCTAAGTGACTAAATTTGATCATTCTAAATGATATGATTTATAAAAGATTGAAATTCGATTGACCTGTACCTGCAGTTATTAGTTTGATTTTTAAAGGACTTTTTTTTTTTTAATGGCCTATATGTCAGGCTCATTACTATCATTTGACAATAGCTTAACAGGAAGGATGTCAGAGAGAACCAGACAGGTAAAATGAAGCAGAGAGATGCAAGCTGCATCAAAGCTGCAACATCTGCACATGGGAAAGTCGCTTAGCAAGTTCACTAAATGCTCCAGCCTATCACTGAACAATCTGTATTCATTCACTGCACTGGTGAGGCTGCATGTTTGAAACATGAACATTTGAATAATGAGTATATTTGCAATCTGCCGTCCTCAACTTTAAGTGGACCAGCTCCAAAGACAGTAATGTAGCTGCAGCAAAAAGACTAAATATTTAACACTAAACCTTAAAGGTACAGTGTGTAAGAATTACTGACATCTATGGCTATATTGCTGACTTCAAATACAAAGCATAGTACTGAATGTACAGTGGCTGTCAGTGGCCAAAATTTTGTGATTAACCTTTAAAAGCATTTAAGACTTTTTAAATAAAACAACAACTAAAACTAGTTCACAGGGCGCCATGTATGCAAATTAAAACAACAGCCCTTGTACTCTCACTTCAGTCCAGTTGAGGATCGTTGAAGGCATATGCCACCTCTGGGTGGAATTTAGCCTCCCCCGCAGTCCCTTGAGTTGAACAAGTGGGCAGAAGCGTTTTCTAGCCAACCCGGTCATTCTCTGAATCTGGTAGCACTGACTTTAGCTTAGCTTAGCTTAGCGTAGTTGCTGTAATCTGGTGGTTCCAACTAGCCCCACTTGGTGAAAGTGAACTTATTAACTCGAGATTTTTTCCGATCACATTTCGTGACCCGCACATTCTGATCGAGTACAAACAACAAGCCGATTTCACATCAAAGGGCTGACTAGGCGGCATTCAATAAGGGAACTATATTCCGTGGAAGTACAGGCGAATCATGGGCGAAGCACCGCAGATAGTAGCAAAGGCAGCAGGCATCCACAGCATCCCTAACCGTAAACAGGGTTGCCACCGGATGCTGCGATAAGATAAGCTAAAGTCGGTGCTGCCAGATTCAGAGAATGACTGGGTCGGCTAGAAAATGCTTCTGCCAACTTGTCCAACTCAGGGGACTGCGGGGGGAGGCCAAAATTCCACCCAGAGGTGGCATAAGCCTTTAAAATAGTTTGCACTGTTTGAAAGTTTTTCTATTTCATTTTGTAATCTTGCTCTTTTAATACCATTTAATTTGATTATCATTACTTTCCAGACTTGTCTTTCATGTTGTTTCCCATTTTAGCACATAAGCTGATTCATTCCTGAGTCCTGGTGCATTTCTTTATACAAATTCTGTGAAATATTCAAGTGATTGAGTGTTGAGATTGAGTCTTGCTTAAGCAAAAACATCTTATTTTTCTGGAATTAACAACTCGAATTTGAGAAGCGCTCACAGGAATGAAAAGACCAATTGCTTATTCAGTGATGCCAAGACAGTTAAAAGCAAATATATGACACTGGGGGGAAGCTAATTTATAAGAGCCATGTTTGTCCTTGCTTCTAAATAAGAGTTGCTGTAAAAGATGCAGGGAATGCCAGCACAGCAAATTGATACAACATTTTAATCAACACAGTTTGAAAAGGCCTCATCTTAGCAGAATAAAAACTTTATTTTATTCCAGCGGATCCCCTCCAGCTTTGCAGCCTATCTTTGTCTGGCGTGGAGAACAGCCGGATAAGTGCTGTCTACGACACATGATGTCTTGGAGGGAAATTTAATTACTTTTTCACAAATTTTAGTAAGCAGCATTTTGTAAAGAAAAGTCCTTTTGGGTAAGCACCCCCACACATTTTCTCTCCCTCTCTGGTTCTTCTACTTCCCACTTTTCTGTTATCACAGAGGTCTGATGCACACTAGAGTATGAATCATTTGAAATTTTCCAGATTTTTTTTTATTCCTCTCTCCTTCTCCTGTCCTAGCCCCAGGCCCATGCTTTACCATGGATTTGAAGTCACATTTTGTCTTCCTCATAAAGTCACTTTGTTTCCTCTTAATTATTAGGTCTCATTTTCATTCCTGACCACCTTTCCGTCGATGCACTGCAACTCGCTTCATAGCAAACGCTTCCTAAGAACTTTATGAATCATACTGTTGGCAGAGACAGCTTTGTAATACTAACCTGAAAACTTATTTTGTCACTTTAAAAACTTTTGGAGTTGAGCTCTGGATGAGGAAAGTGAGGATTAAATCAGTGTGCCACAGAGCCGCCTTCAAACTTTTCCTCCTTTCTACGTCTTCTCCCCTCCAATTTGAAACCCTCTGTCTTATCCACACGTCACCGCGGTGCACCTGTCTATGCCCTGTGGTAAGTGGGTGCGACCCTTTCTTACTGCCATGCTGGTTTACAGTGCTGACCTTCAGGCTGACAGGAAGGACGATGGGAAGGAGCAGTTTGGGGCTGACCCCTGACCAGTACTCGGCTCAGTAACGGCAGGGCCCTTGCTACCACCAGAGCCAATTAAAGTCCAGGCAGGCAGCTACACACTGTGGACCAGAACCGTCTACAGGGTGAGCCGCTGCTCCTAATCTCTTAATACCACAACTACACCTGCAAGGTGACCCAGTGCCACCGCAAGACGAAATGCACTTACTGTACACTCACTAAGGGGAAGGGTAGAGAGAGTGTTCTGCAGCCACAGCAATTGCTGTGAAGGCACTTATGTGCATATAGAGTATGATGGGATGGTATTGATGGTGAATCCACTCACGGTACAGTAGATCTAATGTGCAGTACTTAGGAAAAAAAATTCCACTGTATTTGCAAAAATGACAGATATGAGTTCCCTCTGGCTGAAATTATCTCAGGTCACAAGAAAAAGGTGGCAAAAACTTTCTAAAATTATGAATCTCTTCAGGTACTGAGTACCATCAGGGTCTCTTAACACTGACATTTTGATGATAGCAGCTCTGTCAGGTAATAAATCTGACTTGCAAAAACCAGAATAAGTCATATTTTTCTCGCTTTTGTCACAGATAGCTGACCGTCCACTTCAAGCACAACAAAATGAATCCATCAGAATAGTTTTCATTTCCCTGAAAATCGTTGTGTTTTTCATGCTTCTGCCTGAGTGATAACTGCAGCAGATGTGTCAGCATGAGGGAACCTCACTCCTCTGGTCTGCTATAAACAAAAAAATGGAGGACTATTATCTTGTCAAACCTCAAAAGTAGTAAGTAGGCAAACATGCGTTATGCATCCCATCTTGATTTGTGCCAGAGGATTCAGTTTAAAGCGATGCCTACAGTATTTCGCTATCCATTTTTCACATGCTGTTACAAAGGAGCAACAGTAACTGTATCGCTTTCTGAGAACAGACTCAGATCTCAGGAAAATAGACTGTAATCGATAATCAATTTAGGTTTAGTACACAGGACTGCCAGAAAAGCCACGTCGATCACAGACAACACAAAAGAAAAACATCCTTCAGCTGTTGCCTGTTTGTCGGGTACTTTCAGGTGGTCCTGAAAGCTCAAAGAACCGGAATGTTTGTCAAATTACCAATGACACTAGTAACATAAATAGTACAGCTTTATGAAACCTGCAGTTGATGCTAGCACAGCATCCCTGGAGTGGTTTATACAGTATATAATAAATGTAATTAATTTTAATAAAAGTAAAGAGTATTTCAATAAATACAATATATTGCCAAAAGTACTCCCTCACCTGCCTTGACTCACATATAAGTTTAAGTGACATCTCATTCCCAATCCAAGGTTCTAGGACGTTGGTCCACCCTTTGCAGCTAGAACAGCTTCAGCTCCTCTGGGAAGGCTGTCCACAAGGTTTAGGAGTGGTCTAAAGGTCTTATATCAGGTGGAGGTCAGGACTCTGAGCAGGCCACTCAAGTTCATCCAAACCAGACTCTGCCATCCATGTCTTTATGGACCTGCTTTGTGCACAGTCATGTTGGAAGAAGAGGGGGCCAGCTCTTGGGGAGCATGGAAATGTCCAAAATGTCTTGGCATGCTGAAGCATACTGAGTTCTTTTCACTGGAACTAAGGGGCCAAGCACAGCTCCTGAAAAACACCCCCCACACCATAATCCCCCTCCACCAAACTTAAGTTTGGCACAATGCAGTCAGACAAGTACCACCGTCCTTTACATCACTGTACCCCATGCTTTGCATTGCACTTGATGAAGTATGTCTTAGATGCAGCTGCACAACCATGGAAACCCATTCCAAGACTGGAGCACTTTTTAACACCTCAAATGAAAGCCGGTGATCAGGAAGGCTTCTCTTTTCCCCCCAACTTTCATATAAAGGAGTTTGCCGGGGGCCAGAGTTATAAAGGAACATAAAAGTCCACAAAAACTTGTAATATTCCTCCATACTGCTCGTCCAATGTAATCCAAGTGTCCTGAGAGGGTAGCATTCAAAATTTACTTGAAACAACGTCATTTAGTATATTTTACAGCCTAAACAATACTACATCGCATCTCTAGTAAGCACGCCGATGCACGTTCACGAAACTACGCAAGCCACGGCAGACGAAATCGCGTGTTCTCTTTTTTCTTTGTTTGGTTGTTATAAATAAATATCAAACCCCTCTTGGACCCTCTTGTGTTTATCCATGTTTGTCTGCAGCTCTGGCACTCTTAGCACAATGTAAACAGCAAATTTCTTCTTCTACGCTTGCATTATCGGCAGAGTAGGGTCTGAACGCCGAGGCTTCTGTAGTTTCGTGAACGCGCATATGCGTGCTTTGTGAAAGTAAGATGTACTACTGTTTAGGCTTTAAAAATATATTAAATGATGTTTTATAGTAAATCATGGACACTATCCATGAAGGACACTTGGATTACATTGGCCGAGCAGTACGGAGGAATATTGACAAGTTTTTGTGGACTTTTATGGACCTTTTTGGCTCGGACCCTGGCGATCTCCATTATATGAAAGTTGGGGGGAAAAAGAGAAGCTTTCCTTGATCGCTGGCTGCATTTGAGATATTAAAAAAGTGCTCCAGAGTCTTTCCCACCATCAGTGGTAAGTGGAAAATAAAGTTAAAAATTATTCTGCGGGTGAACTATTCCTTTAATCAGGTATGGAAGTGAAACAGTGTTCCAGACTGGAGTGACCAGTCAGTGACGTATGAATAAAATGCTGTAGTCAGGCCAATCGTAAAAAATGCTTCATTTAAAAGTCATAAAGATTCTTAATAATGACAAAGTTGTTTTTTATGGGCATTTTTTAGTCTCATTGTATGTTAAAACACCCCAGAAGATAATTTCAAGCACTTAAAAAGTCAATGTGCGTAAAACGGGACCTTTAAGTTGTTCAGTTGTTCAGGATCTTGTTCAGATCCTGCACTTTACAGGATATTGGAATGAGAGATAGTGGTTCATGTGGACGCGAGTGGATTCTCTCATGTCTGCTGAAATGTCTGTGATGCATGGTGAGCTATGTATTTCTCTACCATTCCAAACATTGAAGTAAAATGTCAGAGTGCTCTCCACCACACACCTGTAGAAGGTGAAGTGAACTCCAGTATTGCAGAACCTCTTCACTTCTCCTCAGAAATTTGGGCTTTAATATGTTTAATAGAGTTGTTTATCCAGGTGAGGTTGTGGTGATAAAAAGTGCATCTTAAGGTATTTGAACCAGTGTTACGACGTGTGACGAAGCTGTATCGTCACTGACAGCCGCCTTATGGACTTCGCGTGCCCACACATATACACACACACACATACCTGCGCAGCTGTACTTGCGAGGACCCGCGTACTCGCGCAAAAGTCAGACAGTCACATTACATTAGTCAAACACAAACATAAACTCCTGATCTGGTCACCTTCGGTTGTGTTAAGGGTGCACACTTAACATTTCAGTTGGGTTTACTGTGTGTGTGCTGGGATGACTCACCATCTCCCCTCTGTTAGCGCCATTGCTGGGTTTAAACTCGAGGAACTGCCCAGTCAGCTGTTACATACGTCCGGTCGGTTAGCAGGCGGAAGTGACGTCACCGTCATGTGACTGACCGAATGCGCGCCAAAGAGATATTCTCTAAATTTTCTTCTTTAAAACACTTGATTGTGGTTTGTTTTTGGGTGCTCTGATGTAGGAGCAGGGAGAAATAAAAATGTATAATTTATGTGTTTTTTCTATATTCATTGTGAGTATGTGGAAGTAATGATATCCTGATAATACTGGTTTATATGAGAAATCAGAGGTAATTGAGCCTGAGGGGAGGGGCTTAAGCTATTTAAGGAGGCCTGTTAGGATGAGGGCGGCCATTTTGTTGCATTGTTGGCAGTTAGAGCAAGGCTCTGTCCCAGAGGACTCAGGTTGTATCCACAGACAAACACTTTTTCATTCAGTATGATGTGTTTGCCTTTGATTTGTAAATATGTACATAATGTCCTGCCATGACGATTTCTGCACGTCTGCACTGTTGAACACGAGGTGGAAGTAACGGGCACAATAAACCACCAACACCCGTAACCCGGCTCGGCCTGGATTATTGCCAAATCGGGAACCCACGTCACAAGTGGTGTCAGGAGTGGGATGGCAAGCCGTGGAAAGAAGGCGGGTCCGAGCCCAGGGCGGACTGGATTGCGGTCGCGGGCTAAGGAGGATGCTAAGGAGGATCCAGCCCAGGCAGCGGCAGCAACAGGCGGGGAAGAAGCTGCATGGGAAACAGAGGTGTCGTCCGAGGAGGACCGTGGAAAGAAGGTGGTGACAGAAAAGGGCGGGGAAGCAGCTGAATGGGATACAGAGTTGTCATCCGAGGAGGAGGAGGCAAAGAAACAGCCTGTCCCAGCTGGGCCATCAGGGGTGTCGGCTGACCTGGTCACAATGATGAGGGCCTTTTTAGAGGGCCAGCAGAGAAGAGAACAGGGCTTATTGCAGGAATTACGAAACCTGAGGGTGGCACTCCAACCTGCAGCCCCCCAGCGTCCCAGTCAACCACTGGCCCCAGCTGCCAGGGCATCAACTCCCAACACAGATACAGCCAGTAGTCCACGACTGGTGCTGCCAACCCCTGCACCCCGTCGTCGGGAAGTGGAATCATCCACATCCTCGGTGGATGTTGTTGGCTCTGAGCTAAACCAGCCAAGACCTGAGTCCATGTACCACATGCAGCCAAAGATCCCTCCTTACCAGGTGGGAGAGGACATTGAGAACTATTTGTTGCGTTTTGAGAGAATAGCTAAGACCTGGAAGTGGCCAGAGGCTGAATGGGCGTGTAGGCTTGTTCCACTACTTTCAGGCAAGGCTCTTGATGCCTACACTGCCATGGATGAAGACAGAGCACATTCTTACAGAGACCTGAAAACAGCTTTATTAGTGAAGTTCGATATATCACCCGAAACATATCGACAAAAGTTTCGCCATGCATCTGTGCCGCCTGGGGAAACGCCCACTGAAACCTACCACCGCCTCAAAGGACTCTATCGCCGTTGGATCCAACCGGAGCAGCGGACTAAAGAGCAGATCGGGGAGGCTATCATCCTGGAACAACTTCTTCGCGTCCTGTCGCCAGAAGTGAGAACCTGGGTGAAGGAGCATGAGCCTGTGGATGGATTGAGAGCAGCAAAATTGGCCCTACAGTACCTCAACGCCCGAAGAGGAGGACCCTCTGCACGACCCACCACATCCACACGACCTTCCACCTTAGTCCGGCCCACCGCAGATGTACGCCCTCCTACTTTTCCAACATCACAGGTCTGGACAGAAAGAAACACAACCGTACGTCATCTTCCAGGTATTGGCAACACTGTGGCCGAGCAACCAGCAACCGGTAAGACACTGATTTGTTATTATTGTCAGCAGCCAGGACATAAGGCTTCAGTGTGTCCACTGAAAAAACAAAGGTAACAGGTGCATGTTATGTACCAAGAAATAAAGCCTGATCCAAGTGAAAATGAAGAGATAAGAAAGAAAGCATACAAAAACTGTAACTGTGAATGGTCAGTCTTTGACTGCTCTAATAGACAGTGGTAGCTCCACTTCACTGATTAGCCGATGCTTGGTCTCTGTTGGATCTGTGGATTACCGGAATACAACGGACATGTGTGTGTGTTCACGGTGATCAGCACACTTAGCCTAAGACTGACATAACGGTGCACATTGATGAACAGCCATACCTATTAAGTGTTGGGGTGGTAGACAACTTGCCTGTCGACCTTCTTTTGGGGAGGGACTTACCTGTGTTAATTTATTTGCTTCAAGGGGGAGAGTCTGATGAGGATGGAGATGCTGTTGATAATGCCAATGCTGTTAACAATGATGTTGCTGAGACTGATGACAATATCAATGGTGATAACTGTGTTTCATGCCCTGTGATGACCAGAGCCCAGACAAAAGCTGGTGTACTGCCTCTCCCTGACTTTGATGATGTCTGTGTGAAGGCGGCATCAAGGGCCCAAACAAGTCTAGAAGGCAACGTCGCTTTGAAAAACAGCTAGGCATAAGTGAAAACAATGTACAAGGTTTAAAAGCAGACAAAATGTGGGAAATACCTAATAACATTGAGGAGTTACAAAAGAAAGATGAGACCAACAAGCCTTTGTAAGGAAAAGTGATTCAGGTTGGGGATAATGACCATGTGGGGAAGGATTGCTTTATTGTGGAAAATGGTATATTATATACAAGAAATGACAGTCAGAAACCTCTGGTAATCCCAGTTAGCTGCAGGCCTCCAGTTATGCATCTAGCTCATACTGTCCCGTGGGCTGGACACCTAGGTCGGCATAAGACATACATGCGGGTTAGTTCACGCTTTTATTGGCCTGGCATGTACACAGACGTCCAATCATATTGCATGACGTGCCCTACCTGTCAGAAAACATGTGCTCCTCGTAGGTCAGATCGTGCTCTCCTCCATCCCCTTCCGGTTATTACCACACCATTCCGGAGGGTCGCCATGGACATTGTGGGACCTCTGATAAAGAGCAGCCAGGGACATCAATACATCTTGGTCGTCTGTGATTATGCCACCCGATATCCAGAAGCATTCCCTCTGCGTGCTATTACCACTTCCGCAATCGTCCACGCCTTGGTGGAACTGTTTTCTAGAGTGGGGATACCTGAGGAAATCTTAACGGACCAAGGTACTAACTTCACCTCTCGGCTAATGCAGCAATTACACACTCAGCTGGGCATCATTGCTCTAAGAACCACACCCTACCATCCGCAGACCGATGGGATAGTGGAAAGATTCAACCAGACGCTGAAACGAATGCTGCAAAAGTTTGTGTCAGACACAGGCAAAGACTGGCATCGTTGGCTACCATTTCTCCTCTTTGCCTATCGTGAGGTTCCACAGGCATCGACTGGGTTCTCTCCATTTGAACTGCTGTATGGCTGGGACGTCCAAGGACCTTTGGATCTCCTCCGCAAAAGCTGGGAAGGCCCTGCTGGCAACACATAGAAGAGAGGGTGGGTGCAGTTCATCCTGGAAATGAGAGAACGCCTGGCCAAATATAGAGAAGAGGCCAAGATGAATCTACAGGAGGCACAAAAAGCACAAAAGACCTGGTATGATCAGCAGGCACGGTAACGGAACTTCCAGTCCGGACAGAAGGTGCTGCTGTTCTTTCCTTCCTCCAACAGTAAGCTGTTGGCCAAATGGCAAGGGCCATACGTCATCACCCGGAAGATGGGTCCAGTGGACGTATGAAGTCCATCACCCAGATAAAAAGAAACAAAAGCAGACCTACCATGTTAATCTCTTAAAAGAATGGAAGGAACCAAGGAACCAGGCAGCAGCTGTTGGCCTGGTAGTCAAAGGATGTGATCTGGACCAAGAAAATCCAGCTGGGACGCCTTCGCCCAGACTGCTTTACCTGAGCTGTCGCATCTCACACCAGACCAAGCAGTCCAAGTTCAGCAGGTGTTCCGGGAGGTACCTCGACCCAGCGCAGGGGCGCACCCAGGCAGGACCTCTGTTACCAAACACGTCACACGGTTGGAAAGACAACCGGCCCATCAGACAACGGCCATACCGGGTGCCCACAGCAACTAGGGGGGAAGCTGAGGAAGGAGATCACCACCATGCTGGAGACTGGAGTGATTGAACCATCAGACTCAGAGTGGTGTAGCCCAAATGGGATCCTCCTCCTTAAAAAAGGATGGCTCGTCTTCGGCCCTGCATCGATTTTCAAAACTGAATGCTATCTCAGAGTTCGATGCTTATCCCATGCCGAGGATCGATGACTTGCTGGAGAGAATTGGGTCAGCCATGTATATTACCACTCTAGATCTCTGCAAGGGCTACTGGCAGGCACTTTTGGAGCCACTGGTGCCGACCCTACACAGCCTTTCGTACTCCAGCCGGACTTTATCATTTCACTGTCATGCCGTGCTGGTCTGCATGGAGCACCGCGACCTTTTCAAAGGCTGATGGATTCGTGGGTCTCCAGGGGTGCGAAGAATTCAGTGTGAGCTCTATCTGGATGATGTGGTCATCTTCAGCGACACCTGGGAGGATCACATCAAGCATCTGAGAAGAGTCCTGAATACCATTCAGCAAGCAGGGTTAACACTAAATATTGCCAAGTGCGAGTGGGGAGGCAGAAACCTAGGTACCTGGGATACCAGCTGGGACAAGGAGAAGCACGGCCACAGGTGATTAAGGTGGGGGCCATCCCCACCTGCCCTCACCCCAGGACCAAAAGGAGGTCTGTCCTTTCTGGGTTTAGCTGGGTGGTATCGCCGTTTTGTACCGCAGTTTGCAACCATTGCTGCTCCACTTACTGCACTTGACACCAAGGACCAGAAGAAGCCCGTTACCTGGACTAAAGAATGTGAGAGGGCCTTCCAAACCCTTAAAGAACATCTGTGTTCATCTCCAGTTTTACGCAGTCCCGACTTCAGCAAAAGTTTTTGGTGCAAGTGGATGCATCGGCTGTTGGTCTTGGGGCGGTTCTGGCCCAAGGGGATGAGGGGCAGAGCGACCTATCTTGTACCTGAGTCGGAAGTTACTCCCGAGGGGAGACCAGATACTCCGTCATAGAAAAAGAGGGACTGGCGGTGAAATGGGCCTTAGAAAGCCTCCGCTACTATCTGCTGGGGGAGAGTTTGACCTAGAAACTGATCATCATGGTCTCACCTGGATCAGTTCCATGAAGGACAACAACAGCAGACTTACCCGCCGGTATATCTCACTGCAGCCCTTCAAATTCCATGTTCGGCATCGACTCCGGCAAAACCAATGTGGTGGCTGACTATCTGTCTCGGTTGCCAAACATTGCCAACCCAGGAGAGGAGAGGGATGATGTGACGAAGCTGTATCGTCGTACCGGACAGCCGCCTTATGGACTTCGCGCGATGCCCACACATATACACACACACACATACCTGCGCAGCTGTACTTGCGAGGACCCGCGTACTCGCGCAAAAGTCAGACAGTCACATTACATTAGTCAAACACAAACATAAACTCCTGATCTGGTCACCTTCGGTTGTGTTAAGGGTGCACACTTAACATTTCAGTTGGGTTTACTGTGTGTGTGCTGGGATGACTCACCATCTCCCCTCTGTTAGCGCCATTGCTGGGTTTAAACGCGAGGAACTGCCCAGTCAGGGGCCAAGCGTACACGTCCGGTCGGTTAGCAGGCGGAAGTGACGTCACCGTCATGTGACTGACCGAATGCGCGCCAAAGAGATATTCTCTAAATTTTCTTCTTTAAAACACTTGATTGTGGTTTGTTTTTGGGTGCTCTGATGTAGGAGCAGGGGAGAAATAAAAATGTATAATTTATGTTTTTTCTATATTCATTGTGAGTATGTGGAAGTAATGATATCTTGATAATACTGGTTTATATGAGAAATCAGAGGTAATTGAGCCTGAGGGGGAGGGGCTTTGCTTATTTAAGGAGGCCTGTTGTGATTATTATGGCCATTTTATTGCATTGTTGGCAGTTAGAGCAAGGCTCTGTCCCAGAGACTCAGGCTGTATCCACAGACAAACACTTTTTCATTCAGTATGATGTGTTTGCCTTTGATTTGTAAATATGTACATAATGTCCTGCCATGACGATTTCTGCACGTCTGCACTGTTGAACACGAGGTGGAAGTAACGGGCACAATAAACCACCAACACCCGCAACTCCGGCTCGGCCTGGATTATTGCCAAATCGGGAACCCACGTCA
>JALJCO010007377.1:0-100126 GCA_023101725.1 Atherinomorus stipes
TTTGATCCTGACACAGCTCGGGTATTTCACACCGTGTAAACCGACTGCAGATGCAGAGATGTCATTAACTGGAGCTCAACAGAGGAAGTCAGGCTCAACATGTCTTGTTTAAAGAATCTAGAGGCAGGAAAAAGAAATGAGACTCACAAGAGACGCAACTGGTACTGCGGGTAACTGCAGCCACCAGCCAAGCCGGCACAGGAGTGCGCACAAACAGATTGTATAACGTTGTTTGCTACGCTCGCTTATATTCTTTGTAGTGCCGCATTTTAGTGTCTTTCAGTTGATCTGGATCATTTGCTGATGGCAGAGGAGTCCATAACTATCCCTTGCAGTGTTTGAATCCATTGCGACCATCTTCTCCCTGTATCAAAACTGTTGGGCACGCTTATGCAGCATCAGTTGATGTCACATCCGCAGGACTGCGCGGGAAATACGGCCACCGAATCGCAGCGCATTGTGCAACACACATCCTGTTCAGGGCAATTGAGACGTGGGTGGGCTCGTTCTTTTTGGTATTTATGGTTTCATCACCCATTAGCATGAAAAACTGGACATGCATATTAATTCTTTCACAATTCCTGCCTCTAGTCCCTTTAAATTCAGCTCTGGCAAATCAAACTTAAACGTTGAATATGGAATACGGACAGAACAGCGACATCACGTGTGTCTCGGTTGTAGTTGCAATGGCAGAAGAACAACTCCAGCCGCTGGGATGCCAGGCTCACTGCCGATACACAAGTGATCAACAGTCTGCAGCATGTCCAACAAGTAACGCAGAGGAGTTTATAACTGACAGCTAACATTAGCCATGTTAGCAAACAAGCTAGCTTACCGATCCAGGAGGAAAGTCGCCATTTCTGTGTTTTGACTCCGTGGAAAACGTTTATGTGGGTCCATTTAGTGAAGTCTTCACCTAAATGTACTCCAGGTTTTGCTCTTCTCAGGTCACTCCTCCTCAGAAACGGATAACATTTCCAGGGCTCTGAAGCAGCAGCTTCACTCGTCATCTCCACGGTTTTCCCCTGTACAAGCCTGACTATGACCAAAGTATTGTTTCCATGCAGAGATCGTATTTGGCAACCTGCAATGGCGGAGTGTATTGGCTTATAGACGTAAATAAAACGCCATTATCGAACCCGTAAAAATTTATTTTATAATTATTTTTAGGCTAAATATAATTTTTCTGGGAAACGTTGTACTTTCATTCTGTACACCCCCAAACGACCTGTGGAGGTATTTTTTTTTTTTAAATATAGCTTTTAATAAAAATGTTCCATATTCAACCTTTAACACCAAATTTGGGAAAAATATTTTTTTGTTTTCAGTTTTCATTTTATGCACATTTAACACCAAAACAGTGCATAAAGTAATGAAATATAGACTGTTTATTCAGTTAGAACTGAAAACTTGAATGCTTTCAAACTTCTAATCATATTTACGGAAAAATATGCTCTAGTTTTTCTTGTGTCCAACAGACCAGTCTTTTACATTTGAAAAAGTGCCAGTAATACTTTGTAAGAAATCAAGCAATGTCCCCAGCTTTAGTGGCCCCATTGGAGCATTTTCCCAATAGTGATGCTCCTTTTTAGTCTTTAGAAAAAAACAACAAAAAAATGTCATTCGACTCTAAAAATTTGACGTCATGGTGCCAGAATATTGAAAAATGGAAGTGAATTGTTGCTTTGCTACTTTTATATGCAAGTCTAATTAAACCCTCAGTGGCTCAACCACATTATTATTCCCGGCTGGGGAGAGGGGTTTGAACAATTCCAACAGCAGCCTTCCTGTGTGGAGTTTGCATGTTCTTCCCGTGTATGCATCGGTTCTCTCCGGGTACTCCGGCTTCCTCCCACTGTCCAAAGACATGCATGTTAGGTTAATTGGTTACTCTAAATTGCCCCTAGGAATGAATGTGAGTGTGAATGGTTTGTCTGTCTCTCTGTGTTGGCTGTGTAACAGACTGGTGACCTGTCCAGGGTGTACCCCGCCTCTCGCCTGATAATAACTGGGATCGCTCCAGCAACTCCCACGACCCTGAACTGGATAAGCAGTACAGAAAATGACTGTCTGAGATCCTATATATATATATATATATATATATATATATATGTGTGTGTATATATATATATATATATATATATATATATATATATATATATATATTACATATACATAATGTCTAGTATTTTACAGTGCATGGTAAGAATGATTAGATTTGTTGTTCCCTTCCATCTGATGGACAGCAGTTGTCTTATTCATGCTGCCCTCTGCTGCAGCTGAAACATCAGCCCAGTGTTAATCTGCCTCCCTCACATTTGCTGACCTCCAGAGACACACCTCCATCAACCACAAGTTGAACCTCCTCACCAAGCAACACGAGAAGCACACACAGGACAAACTCAGCATCACTCATCCCCCATATTTTGAACCCTGGTCAGAAACTGTTTAGGTAGCACACAGACGGGGAAAGTCCCTCCAATTTAGACATTATGAGCTGGTTCCAGTTTCCTTTTGTGACAATGTTTATTCGCTATTTTGCCTCCGCACACATTGATTCATTTGAGTTTAGAAATGCACCGCATCTATTTATAGATGCAAGCGTAAACGCCCAGACTTGTCCTCATCCAGAATGAGATATGTGTGCAATTTGCATCTGGCGGGTTGAACTTGATTATCCTTACACGGCTGTCCGGGATGATCCCTTCCATTAAATTAGATGCATTCCACTTTTATTTGATTAATTTATCTGAAAATATCAAGGTCAGGGAAACACAGCCGTCTGTTGAGCGAAATGAAAAGAGTCTTTGTGTTTGCCCCAAATGTCATATAGAGCATAGCTGTGTGGTTATGTCATAGGAAAATAATATTGCATGTGATTTTCAAGATAAGAAAAGAGCTGACATACTGAATGTAGTCTACAAAGAAAATGCATTTATTGTCAAATATTTTGGTTCCCATTCATTGGTTTTATTAAGTGGTTCATTTTCTAAACAACTTCTGCTGTAAGAGAACGTGAACCCCAGGATGACCTGCTGTCATGTGAGATGACATGTAGAGGCCTGTTAGTGCTGAATTCCTCACTTCCTCCCCCAAAAGAGCAAAATATGTCCACTGACTTTCTCTGCAGCTCTTTAAGTCCTGTGTCATCTGGATGCAGGTTTTTTGACGAGCACTTGGGGAGTCCTTCACCTCCCTGACACTACATTAACCTTACGGACCACTTCCCTGAACAATAAAACAATTAGGAGACGAACACATATTATCAGCTGTGTGTTGAACTGCTCGGCCGCTTTTAGCTGGCTGAGGTATCTGCATAGTTTTGGAGTTCCTCCCAGCTTGATGACAAAGGTTTTGATCCTATAGAGGAAGGGCAGGATTTTCTTCTTTTCTTAATGGATCATCAGATCTGTTTGCAGCAGAGAAGCCCAGAGGAATCTCAAAGTGTTTAGTTCAGATTTTGTATTGAAGCATAGGCAATTTTTCTTCACGTAATGTGGCCAAATGTTAAGTGGGGATCATTTTAAAGGTGTGACAAGTAGTTTCCTATTATAGACCCTTTTCTTAATTTATGCATACATCACTCACAGAGGCTCGCAACTGCCGCTGAAGGTCAGAAAGCTTTGGAGGCCCATTGAAATAAGAGGGTTAATCAAAACGTTGCTGGATTTTTTTTGTATATTTGACTGCTTTATTGGACGAGGGGAGAACTCTCCTAGATGGGGAATAAGTTTTTGTGGTCTTTGTGGTCGTCAGATGCCGATGTGGCTGCTGAGCAGGTGTGTTAACATGTTGACTGAAAAAATCCAGGCCAATCGCTGGTGTTTCCTCACGGGAAACCAGTAAAAACTTATTCCCCATCCAGGAGAGTTCTCCCCTCATCAATTAAAGCAGGCAGGAATAAAAAAGACTGGCATCATTGTAATTAACCCCATAAAGACCAGAGCAGGTGTCGTGAGAGCGGTGACAACGATGCCGGACACTTATCATTCCTGACTACTTTAGGCCCCCCCCCCCCCCCCCCCCACACACACACACACACACACACACACACACACACACACACACACCTCCGCCAGCAGTAGCTGCTGCAGCAACATCACGTGGGTTCAACCTTTAATAGCTAGTGATACAGGTCAGACTGCTGATTGAGATCCTCCATAGCTGTTTACCTGCTGTTACAGTTCTGTTAAAGCTACCAACAGCACAAAGAGGACAGATGATGAATATTCCAACCTTCAATATAATCGTTCCTATATGGAATTTATAATCCAGACAAAATACTAGTTAATATTTAATGTGTTTTGTTAACCTGATTGGTGGATATTACTGAGGCTGCTTGTCAATACTATACTGTCCACATCTGTCCTTGTCCAACTGATCAAACAGTCATAAAACTGGAAGATGAGGATGAGGAAGGTTTTATTATAAGATGCTGATGAGGAACTTTCAGACTGAATCAGGTTGTCGGCGTGTTTATCTGGATGGAAATTATGTGATTGGAGCTTATTAACTCATTTACTTCCAGACCTTTTCCGAGCAGAGTGCTCCATATTGCCAGGATTTTTAAGCATTTTCACTGATTTTGGGAGATCCACAGAATATTGTGTACTATGCCAATACAAACACTGAATGTACCAAAGGAAAGCTTAGACTCTCTTCTTTTATCAGAAAAAAACCATTTGTTTCTAGCTTTTTCCATTCTTTAGTAATCTGCAGTAGAACATGGCTTTGTTGCAGCGAAAATGCCTGTTTCTGACCAAAAAGCTGAGAAAACTAGCCTTGAATGCTACGGTCCCCTTCAAGTGGAAAAGTGTCTTTGATGCCAATATTTTGTACTTTAGTAACACCATCATCTGAACAGCTGTTCTATGAAATAACAAATACAACACAGAGAAAAGAGTTTGGGAGGCAAAAAAATTATTTACTAGCTAAATAAGTCACAACAAGTTTGTTTCACAACACAATATTTGGCCGAAACATAGAGCAGAAACGTCTCTCTACTCCTTCCCCATCCCTCATTCTCCTTCCACCATAGCTTCGGTGCGCACGCAGTGCCCCTTGTGGCTGCAACACGTTTGTGTTACTTTGTTGCAGCAGTCAGATATCAGCCTGTCCAGGTTTTGTAAACACACTGTATGAAATACCATGGCTGTTTGAAATATTTTTGTAGCCTGTTAAAAACACCTAAACGGATTTATTACTGGGGGGCAGTCCCGTCCAAAAATCGGAGCTTGCATCAGTGAGAGGTTAAACCAATCAGGACCAGGTTCTGTCAGCGGCGGAGGCAGGTCCAGAAGCTGCAGCTGCTGAGGTGTAACTGCACGCTCCGACTGCAGTCGGATGTTTGATGCGATGTTTGATGATCATGTGGTATGGTCACGTTTTCCGATGCAGTGCAGGCGCAGTCTGAAGTCGGACAAAGTTTCTAACCAGCATGCAAGACTCCAGGACCACAATCCCTCACTTCCAGCCGAGTTGCACTGCAGATAGCCAAAGTCGAACGAGCCTTTTGCTTTGCAAGTTGATTTCGGTGCTGTGGCCCATCTGTTACAAGGCTGGATGTGTTGTGTTGGAATTAACCAGTCTGCTCATTCTGCCACCAGCAAGCATGCCATGTTCAAAGTCATTTAAATCCCTTTTATGCTGAGGTTGAACCTAAGCGTGTCATCTTGACCATGTTAGCATGACTAAATGTGTGGAGTTGCTGCCATGTGATTGGCTGATTAGATATCTGTGTTAACAAGCGGCTGAGCAGGCGGATGTAATAAAGTGGACGAGTGTACATCTCATGTCACCTCTTCTGTTTAGAGATGAGTGAATTATAATGTTTAGTCTGCATCATCTGGTTGGACTGTACACTCGCTTGTTATCAGTTAGGCTGCAGTGATTTAAGCATCTGTCTCGTCCTTGGTGTTTTTTATTTATTTATTTTTTCAAAGTCATGCGAAGGACGTGTGTATCTTCACTCATGAGAAAAAGTTGCCGGTCTCACAGAGCTGCCGTTGTCTCCTGTATGAGGGAAGCTGTGTTCTCTGCACATCTTAATCATCCATGTCTCCTCCCTGTCTACTGCCAGCGCTCTGTCTCACGATGTCGGTGTCATATGTGTGTCTCATTTGTTTTGATCATCCCATTGCCGGGGATTTATTGCTACCCAGCTGCCTTTATATGCCTGGCCTCTCCTGTGATTGCTGCCGCAGCCTTCTGATGGCTATTGGATTAAAGCATGGAGACTAAGACGGTCTCTTCTCTGACCCTGGCATGGACATTACTTTTAATGTCCTTAATGAGCCTGCAGAACAGACTGATCTGACCTAATAAGGCTTCAGGTGACGCGCATGAATTTGACATTATTTGTTTTCGTTTTTCATGTCCAACAAATTCCCAGGAATTTTCTGTTTGGACTGAAGATGAATCAAAAAAGAAAAAACAACTTCCTTCACTGACCGACACTTGTCGTTTTGCTCTGCAGGCTGAAGTCATCGTAAACTACCACGTTGGGGAGACGGTGCTGTCCCTCCAGAAAACCACTCTGATCCCCGGAGGTTCCGAGTCTCTGGTCTACACCACGCTGTCCGGAGGCATCGGGATTCTGGTCCCGTTCACGTCTCATGAGGTAAAACCCCAGCACACAAGAGAAGGTCTTACTCATGTTTCTGATGTGCACACTTCACACTTGTGCTGAATAAATGTGTGTAAAGACACACACCATTTCATCCACTGTGGAAATTGTCACATGGGAGCTGGGTGATGTTTCCTTCAGGATTCTGCACCTGCCTGTTTGTCTTACTCCAGTCCGAGTGTACTTGAGGTTGTTCACCTCACAGAAGAGACCAGTTCAGCTGTGTAGACTTGCTGTTACATAGCAAGTGTTTGTTAACATGACAAGTAACGTCCCTCATTTGTTTTATGGTGCTTGCACAGATTTTGGCGATCCAGTAAACGTCTTCTGATTCTGTGCATGCGCAAATGTAATCTTGACAACCTCTGAAGACTTCCTGCTCCCCTGCAATCCTTGGCGGAGAGCTCAAGTCATGAACAAGTGTCTTAAATCATTGTTGAACCTGAAAAGTCACAAGTCCGTCCACCACTTGAGAAACATGGCTGTTTCTCTTCATCACATATTTTCCCCTGTCTCTTCTGTTTTTAATATTTCCCTTTCTTTCCCTCCCCTCCCACTCTCTGCTTCTGCAGGATCATGACTTCTTCCAGCATTTAGAGATGCACATGCGTTCTGAATTCCCACCACTTTGCGGCAGAGACCATCTCAGCTTCAGATCCTACTATTTCCCAGTCAAGGTTGGAATATTCTTCTATTATTATTGATTGCCAAAGCTTTGTTCCAAATGGTGACAAATATTCAAAAAGATCAAGGGTTTACATGGGGCTGTGCGATATACTGATATGATATCGAGATATGATATTTACACATATTGTTATATCGTGGTATTAGTTGTGCAAATTTTTTTTGCTTTATTTTTTTGTAATGACTCGGCTGCACCTCAACTGACTTCAAAGGGGTCACTTGATTATTTAATAAAGGTGGGGAAAATATTGATACACTGAAATATGTTTTTCATATGCCGATACCATATCTCTTTTTAAAAACCCAGCATTGATCTATTTTACTAATGAAATCTTGCAAGATATCATGAGATTTCAAGAAATACCTTGAGATTCTGCAACACAACGATGAAATCTTGTGAGTTTTTGTGAAATCTCATTAGATTTCGTAACAAAACGATATTTCGCGAGATTTCATTAGTAAAATGGATCGATACTGTGTTTTTGAATATAGATATGGTATCGGCATATGAAAATATTGAGATTTTCAGTGTATCAATATTTTTTCCCACCCCAATTAAACTGTCTGGAAGACAATCCTCCCCAAGACTTTTACAAAGAAATAAAAAAAAAAAACCAGCCAATTATATTTAATTACTTCGATTTAACAAGCATTTCTAACCCATGCTTTGTCAGTTCCATCACTGCAGTGGAGCGATACCTTTACGCTGAACATGTTTCAATACTAAAAAACAGGTGTTTGATATGAAATGAAACTTTCTGACAAATTAGGTTAAAAATACCGGTCTATATCGTATATCGTCATCTAAAATAAATATATCGTGATATATTTGGTCCATATCGCCCAGCCCTAGGTTTACATGTAAAACATGTATAAAAACATATTAAGAGACAAATTAAATGGCAACTGTTTGTATGTATTTTTTTTATTTTAACTGAACAGAAAGTCTCAGACGTGCTTCTATCGTTCCTTCAGACTTGCATAAATTAGACAAACCTGAGCACAACAAATAAACTCTTCAGCTACAACAAAATAAAAGCCTTCCAAATAACACTTTGGCCTCGACTTTGTTGTATAGAAATAGATAGATACGTGCCTACGTTCACTGCACACGTTGATCCCAAACTGGGAAGTTAGGGGTTGGCGCAGCAAGTGTAAAAGCAAACATAGACCACGTTTACATGCCATCAAAATTCGGGTTAAGGTCAATATTCCGGTTTCTGAAAGATCAGGAATAACCCGTTTACATGCGTGAGCAGACAGAGTTACTCCTGTATACATGATTTGTGAAATCAATTGGAATATCCCGACCCAAACCGCGACGCACGAAGAACGTCATGATGATGGTGGATAATGAACCATCCGGGGCCACTGCAGTCAAGCCAGCCAAGTTTCAGAGTTACAGCCAAAATTACGCCAGTTGGCTTGACCGCGGATCCGCGAGAGGCGGCTGGCTTGACTGCAATCCGAAGTGCTGGTACTGACCCACCAGCAGCAGCTAGGCCTACTTGACGGGTCATAGAAGGAGTGAACGTGTGCTCGGAGCTGGAGCTGTGCACATCCACGCCTCCCGTTTCAAGCAGATTCCCCCGGACAGATGAAATTGCGCCGTCAGGACTGGTGGGAACGGTTGTAATGATGAAGTTCACTGACTCCGGCTGGAGTCAGTGAACTTTCCTGTCACACCTTCACCAAACTTTGCCAGATGAGTGATGGAGCCCCGCGAAGTTACTGTTTGCACACCAGCTCCTCTAGGGATACGTGTTGCCATGGTGATACATAAACTAGCAAGCTGTGCAGAGCACTGTCTGATCGCTGGTACAAAATACTCCCTGTAGTTTAATCAAAAGACCAAGAATACTTGCAGATAGAGCATGCACAGAACACAATTAAATATTCCTTTCAATGGAGATATTCCAATAAGCGTTTACATGACCAAATATTCCGGTTAGAAAAGGAGTAACCCAGGGGTAATATTCGGGTTTTTAAAAACCCGAAAATGAGCATATTCGGATTTTTGCCAGTGTTTACATGGCCGTGCGCAACTGGGTTATTGCTAAATTCCGGTTATGAAAGAGTTATTGGCTGCATGTAAACGCAGTGATAGTATACAAGGCAAGTTTATTTAGACAGCACATTTTATGTACAGGACAATTCAAAGTGGTTTACATAAAACATTAAAAGCATTACAGGTGGGTGCAGAAGAGAAGAAACTTTTAAAAATCAAAAACAAATTCATAAAAATCTCAAATAAAATTAGATAAAATGCAAAAAATGCAACATAATTAAGTTGTTTTGATTCAAAAATAGCAGCATATAAAGTTTTTAACTTCAAAACCATTCAGTGCTCTCTAAACTAACAGCAGGATTTTGAAGTCAGTTTTAACAGGGAGTCAGCGTGAAGTTCTGAGGACTGGATCAGCAGCGTTCTGAACTAACAGCAGCTGTTTGGACTAGAGGTCGACCGATAGTGGATTTTTAAAGGCTGATATAATAACGATAGTTTGGAGCAGGAAAAAGCCGATAGCCGATTAATCGGCCGATAACCCCCCTTGCAAAAAAAAATTAAATGTTGTGTGTGTATATATATAGCGAATGGATAAATATATAGGCTATTAAAAGATTTTTCTAGAAATAAAAACATAGCTATTACAAAATTAAGAGGTCCTTCACATTTATGTGAGTGATGGCACTCTATGCCATAAAAAATAATATTCACAAAACAACTTGTTAAACAGACGTATATTGAAGGAAGTTGGACTGTGGTTTTCTCATCCTCACATTGTCAGGCTAACCACTAACAGTCCTGTTATTAATCAGCAAAGCTATTTTTTGGTCTTTAACTCATTGACTGCCAGACCTTTTCTGAGCAGAGCGCACCATACTGCCAGGATTTTTAAGCATTTTCACTGATTTTGGGAGATCCACAGAATATTGTGTACTGTGCCAATACAAACACTGAATGTACCAAAGGAAAGCTTAGACTCTCCTCTTTTATCAGAAAAAAAACATTTGTTTCTAGCTTTTTCCATTCTTCAGTAATCTGCAGTAGAACATGGATTTCTTGCAGCGAAAATGCCCGTTTCTGACCAAAAAGCAGAGAAAACTAGCTTTGAATGTGGAGGTCCGCTTCAAGTGGAAAAGTGTGTTTGATGCCAATATTTTTTCACTTTAGTAACACCTTCATCATCTGATCAGCTGTTTACTTCTATCAAATAACAAATACAACACTGAGAAAAGAGTTTTGAAGGCAAAATAATTATTTACTAGTTAAATAAGTCACAACAAGTTTGTTTCACAGCATAATATTTGACAGAAACATAGAGCAGAAACGTCTCTCTACTCCTCCTCTCTCCCTCATTCTCCTTCCACCGTTGCTTAGGTGCGCACACAGTGTACACCCCCCCTCCCCCGCGGGAAACAACCGCATGCGGTAGACTTACTTTCACTTTTAGCCTGCCGCACTTCGCTGCTGTATTTCCACCGTGTCTTCAATCGTGTCTGTCTGTCACCGATCACTTTTTCCACAAACTTTCCTCCTTCATTCACCTCCTAAACTGCTTCGATTACGACCGGTCACCATGTTCTCTCACCCCCGCTGCAGGATCCAGCACACTTCAGCCGGTTAGCTCTAACAACCGCTAACAACACAGGAAGCATCATAGAATTGCATCACTTCCTGGTGGTTTTTTTTAAGCTTGTCTGACACCGCCATCTGCTGGATTAGATGAAAACTACAGAAAAAATTAACATGAGCTCTTGGTTCTCTATGACAAGCTCCACCAGAGATCAAAATAGCTCCGCCGATTAAAACCCTTAATTAACGTGGAAACACGTGATTGGCAGTTAACGTTCGGATTTGAATTAACGTGGAAACACGTGAATGGATACCAGTGAGTTAATGACCTTTTTTTTTTTTTTTAAAAGAATAAATTCACAAAAGGAATTAATTCATATTTAAAATAAAGCTAATTTTTTTGTCTGCAGCAGCAGCAGTCACTACAAACTCAGTCATATCTGGACACAAATCAAGGGGGGCTGGTTCGTCTCAGCCAGCACTAAAGTTAATTAGAATTTGCCCAATTTTAAGATTCATGACAAACTAAGATCACATCAATCACAGATGTTTTCCTTAGTTATTTTCTGGAAAACCCCTCATAGACGAGATGTCGGTGGGATCCTGTTGCAGTCGGATGATTGTCCTACACGCGGTTTTACAAGCGGTAAAATACACGAAATATGGTTCCAGGACAGATTAAAATTGGTTTGTGTGACGGAATCAAACCTGCAAGACCCGAATGGAGCGGACTAACAGAACTGCACCTGACCTGGACCGGGTCAATGACGAATCCGGAGTGACGGTGGAGGTGATTAAACATGACTATTCGCCGTGGCCCCCACATGATGAATAATAGCCTTTCAAAATTAGAAGATAACAACTTACGGTTCCAGCTGAGCTTTAAGTAGTCCTCAGTGATCAATAGTGCGGACTTGGACTTTTATTCTGTTTACATTCAGACAAACTCTTTTACCTCGGAGCTGTGGCGGACTTCAGCGGCGCGTTCATAAAGACATCTCTGATTAAATACGGATGGGCTTTACGGCATATTCTGCCATGAAAGTGTGAAAGTGGCTACATACAGTCAGTCAGTCATTTTCTGTACCGCGTATCCAGTTCATGGTCGCGGGGGCTGCTGGAGCCTATCCCAGCTATTATCAGGCGAGAGGCGGGGTACACCCCGGACAGGTCGCCAGTCCGTCGCAGGGCGCGGCTACATACAGCTTTCATTTATTTACCTTGTTCTTAAGCTGTTCGTTGTTTGCTTAACAAGCACCGTGGTCACGTCAAACATGCCGGTTGCTGATTATGCTGAAATATGATTCAAGTTTCTGCTGAAATATGGTTCACGTTTCTGCTTGTTGAACAACCGGTACTTATTGCCTCCTCCAAGGACATTTTGATGGTTGAGTTTTAACTCGTGAAGGTTGTATTGCACTAACCGATGTCGCTTCACTCGTTATATTCTCCACCTGGTCCCCTCCTCTCCCCTGCAGCACAGGGAAGAAGCGCTTCATGGCGCTTTGGAAAAAACTGCAGCTATCGGCCACTATCAGAGCAAAGTCCAGCCGATACCGATAGTTTGTAAAACGTCCTATCGGCACCTCCGGTCAACCTCTAGTTTGGACTTTTTAGGAGACCTTTTATGGACAGCGTTAACAGTTGTCTACTAACGGTAAACGCATGAACATGTTTTTCTAAGTCCTGCTGAGACATCAGTCCTTAAATCCTCCATATGTTCTTTAAATGATAAAAGGCTGACTTCACGAGTATCGGGCAAGTGGACCAGGTTTCTGTCCAAAAATGGTGAAATGAAAAAGCATCGTGCAAAATTTAAAAAAGAATAAAACAGTAATGATGAACATGAACAGGAAAATGTGAAAAGCAGCAGCACAATGTGACGGGAAGTGGAAGGATTTCCTGTGTCCAGCCGAACGACTGCGGGGCGTCTCAGCCTTTCCTGTCTGACCAGTGTGTGTTACAGGGCGCTCGGGGTTATCTATGATGGAAAAGAGTCCTCAGACCCCCCCCTAGTTTTTAAAATAGCCCAATTAGCCCCCGGTGGTGGAGCCTGGCTTTTTATCAGTTAGTTGGTGCTGCATGCTCCGATGCAGCTTCCTGTCCTCACAGCTGGGTCTGCCATGGTGAGACCGCATTTTTTCCAAAGATAAACCACAAAAGCTCAAGTAGCTTTCTCAGCCCTCACTTTAAAGGTCTTCCTACAGTTACCTGTGTGGAGTTTGCATGTTCTCGTGTATTTGTGGGTTCTCTCCAGGTTCTCCAGCTTTCTCCCACCATCCGAAGACATGTACATTAGGTAAACAGGTCTCCCTTGAAAAAGAGACTGTGCGTCTCAATGTCACTTACATGGATGAGTACAGGATGAATGCAGGTTAGAACCGGACTGAAGGCCTTTTCACACTGGGACCGATGCAAATAAACGGCATGAAATTGCAAATAATTTGGAGGAGAAATATCGACGCGTTTGTCTCTACACACCTGCTCTGATGCAGAATTACGAAGATGTGAGAACAAACTGGCATTTGTTGTTCCAGAGGAACTTGAGCACATGCAGAAGTGACGGAGGAAGAGGCAGCTGCAGGTAAAATTCTGGATGCTGAAAAACAGCTGATTTCCCCGTGAAGATACCAAATCCTGATTTGAAATATAACACCTGTAATAACCGTGCATGGCTACAAATGTAGGGGAAACTGTTACTTCAGCTGTGATTTTTTTTTTTTTTTTTTCCCCTCGCTTGCCAAACAAGAGCGCTGCAACACAAAGGTGATAAAACCTGTGCAATAATGATACAGTAGCAGCGACTAAGCCACACTTCTCTCTTTTTATTTCTCTTTTTGCTTGCGACCAGCTCTGTGACGGTCAGAGTTTCTTCTCTGATTGGTGGATTGTGTATCTGTCGGATACAAATATTAAGAAAATCGACCTCAGTTCGAAAAAATAAACATGGCAAAATCGCAAGAGAGAATTCTGTCACTAGCTGCGTTTTCATGGACCCAAATAGACAGATTGCTTTCGGTTTAAAAGCTCTTTCGGAATTAAAATGATCCATGTAAACACCTCTTTCCGAATGAAAAGCGCCGAACCGAATGAATTTTCTTTTGGTTTCACGGGGGTAGAATATTCCTTTCCCCAAACCGAACGGGGTATCATGTAAACGCTGAATCGGAAAGTTGTGAGATTGCGCTCTTACAGCGCATGCTTCGACAAGACGTCAACGTGAAACAAGTGACGTTTCCTCACTTTGACAGATGGCTGTGAACAACGTAATTCCCTGGACAGCGAGAAAGTTTGTTTTTAACTCAAACTCTGTCTCTACAGCTTTTCCTCTTGGTTGTTTCCAGTAGGAGCGCATGAGAAATCAGCTGCTGCTTCATTAACGCCCTTCAGAAACCACAACGACTGTGACGATCAGCTGTTTGTAGACCTCCGTCTTTAATAAATAACGTGATTTACATCATTCTGCGCATGTCAGGCAGGGTTATTCTGAATGAATATTGGCGCATGTACAAGCCAGATCCGAATGTATTAGTTTCCATGTAAACAGCTGCCCTAAAATCCTCAATCAGAATGATTTCAATCCGAAAGGGAAAAAAAAGTCTCCATGTAAACGTGCCCACTGATGTGAACGCTCCCGTTGACGTGACATTAATTTGATTAAAGCTATTGTCGTGCGAATCTTTTGGACAAAATATGTGGAGTAGGTATGTAAAGGCCTTCAGAGTCATCTTCCTACAACTCCAAGTCCGCTTCTCCCAGCCCCCAATAAGAGATTTTTAATCTTAAAGGGGAAGTTCAGAATTTTTGACATAGGGCCTCATTTACAAGTGAGCCAGAATACTACTTTTCACTGAAGACGGTTTCAACATATCTCATCCCGTTATGCTAGTTCCATTTGGTCGCCGATGCTAATGCTAGTGCAAGTCAATAGGAATCTGCTAGCCTGTTATTAATAACAATCTTATCCACTCCACAGAACATTTGAGGCAAATCAATTTTAACTTCAGACTATCTGTGTAAATGTTGTGTTAACAGAATAATGTTACAAATAAAACAAACCTGCCTTTCGTTGCATTTTGATTGTTGCTGCTGAGAAACTTTACAAAGTTTCACTTCCTGTATTTGGCAGCAGTGATGTCATCTGTTGCTATTGTATGTGCATGAGGGAATCTGATTACACAAATATAAAGTCTAAAATACGGCCACGTTTGAAAGGCATGAGGATATGTCGGATTTTGAAGATGATTTCGAACTTTTTTCATCAAACTAACTATCAGCATGTCTCTATGAACCGGAATACACTGGAAAAGCTAGTAAGCTGGTAAGAAACTAGTTCCTCAATATGTCATGCAAAATTTGTCATAGAAGGCCAGTTTTACTTTTTTTTACACGAGTTTACTAGTTTAACACGGCATTTACACGGATAGTCTTGCTGATTTGCCTCTGATGTTCTGTGGGGTGGATAAGATTGGTTTTAATGACAGGCTAGCAGATTCCTATTGACTTCCACTAGCATTAGCATCACCAACCTTCTGGAACTAGAATAACGGGATGAAATATGTTGAAACCGTCTTTAGTGATAAGCAGTATTCTGGCTCACTTGTAAATGAGACCCTATGTCAAAAAATTCTGAACTTCCCCTTTAATAAGCCTTTTTGCTGGTTAAATAATGGTTACCGTATATGCAGCCCAGTGAACAAATAAGCATTTATCTCCTATATGAAGTAATTTGGAACGATAAAATCAAAAGACAAAGAATAACCCGAAGCCTATAACTTGATATCTACATGAATCTTAATTAGTCAAGTATGACTGCAAACAACATCCTTATCTCTTTAACCTTTCTATTCAGAGAATCCAGCCTGCTCTTATCAATGCTAACGTTCACTTAAAGTTCATTTTGTGTCTGTTACTACCTGACATGACTCCCAGCACCACTGCACAGAAGCTTGGGTGATGGAGAGTGCAGCTCCTCATTGCAGAGAAGCCTCTGCAGCAGTTTCTAATCCCACCCGGCTAGATGCAGCTTTGATCCTCTGATGGTGTCATTGTTTATCATTCATGCTCTCAGCTCAGTTTGGTTCCTCTTCAAGCCAACTTAATCCCTTAGCCTCTTCTTTACAAGAGCTCTCTGTATCGAGGCCATCAGGAGCATGCCGTACTAGAGATGTTTGCAGACACCAGGAAGCAGCAATCCTAACATGTAGCCTAGTCACATGACGGAAAAACCTCAGCTAGAACTCTACCAAGCATTGGCATCCAAAACAAACAGTTCAAGCCCCAACATATGAGAATGTAGGAAAAATGACAGAACTGCATTGTCCCACATCAAGCAAACTACACAAACAAGGTGTCAGAGGAAAGCAGACACTGCTGATAACAAACATGTCTGTCTCATCACTGGGACAAAAACTCTGGCAGCTAGCAGCCCATCAAAAATTAGCTCTTACTTTCCAGCTCTAAAAACTCTGCTTATCTGTTCTCCTATGACTGCCTTTGTTTGAAATGAATGATTCCCAGGATTACCTCACTCATTCCTAGATGAACTTGGCTGTTATCCTCTGAGTTTTACTGAAAGTAATGTGGTTTTCTTTTAGCACGAGATGACATTTGCGTTTTCTGCTGTTGTTCCAAGTGATTTTACTCTGACAGAGTCATGGACATCTTGATTCTGATCGTTCTTATTAAACTTTTTTTTTTTATTGGCTTTTTATATTGTAAACACGTACAACACAGTTAACAAAGCCGCAGACAGCGCTCACAACGTATACAGAAAATCAGAAACACAGAATCCTAGTATTACTACAAATAGTAAATAATATAATGACAATAATAATAAAGAGAAAATAAGTTTTTTTTTAAATGTAAAAAGTGCACAGTTTCTAGCCTGTTGCAGAGATCATGAGTCCATTAAGTCATTTCAGTGTCCCGAGTCGGAATTTCTAAATTAAAGTAATTCAGAAATGGCTGCCAAGCCTTATAAAACCTCTGGGTTGCTCCCTTGATTGAGAATTTCAATGAATCAAGTTTTAAGTGTGCCATTAAATCCTCAACCCAGCGGTTGTGTGTAGGGGGTTTAGCTGATTTCCATTTACATAGAATCAGGCGCCTGGCTAGTAGGGATGAAAAAGCGATGGCATCTGACTGTACCTCAGATGTTTCTACCTCAGCAGGGACCACAGCAAACAATGCAATTTCAGGAGTGGGGTCTGTCTTTTTGCCAGAGATATGAGTGTGTGTTATTGATTCTGATGCTTCTGTAGCAATCTCACCAGGATTACCCATACAACTCTTGTAGCTGGGAAGATATCATTTCACTTCATTTATTTGGGGCTTCTTGTTTTAGACAGGAGGCAGAAAAACAGGACTTCTCAGGAAGAGGTTAAAATGTGCATTCAGGTCTGATGGCAACAAGAAAACTGATTTTTTTCCCTCTTCTCCTATTTTTTTTTGTTCCAGAATGTGATTGATGGAGATTTGTGCGAGCAGTTCAACAGCATGGATCCACACAAGCAGAAAAGTGTAGCAGAGGAGCTGGACAGGACGCCACCAGAAGTCTCCAAGAAACTGGAGGACATTCGCACTCGTTACGCCTTCTAAATGCACACAAACAGCAGGGACAAGACAAGAGAATACATTCATGTGACGAACGTGACGCACAAATACAGCCATTAAACCGTAGTTCCCCCCTGTAAGGATTTAGCCCGTATTTAAATGTACAGACCGTTTTTCACCCTGGCGCGCAGAAGAAACCACGATGTCATGCAACTGGTAGACAGTTGTCTCCTTTGCAACCCACAGAAGCTTCTTTCTCACGACTGCAACTACCTGCATTTCAGAAGTGTGACGATTTCCCACACAGCTTTGTGACCAATAATGCCACATGGACTTGTTCACTGATGCAATTACTCAGAATTTCAGTCATTCGCACCTCCCCTATGCTGTTATCGGAACAAAAACCGCACATGCAGCAGCTCTGAGCCAATCACATGGAAACATGACAAAGCTCAAAATTTTCTTCATATTTGTTAGATTGTGTTGCCGCAGATCGTATCATTACACATAAAGCTGTTTTCACATACGGTCGGGAAAATAAAACACACACGCTGAGTCGCTTTTCCTTCTGTCATCTGAGCACGTAGAGTTCAGACCAAACCTGAATATTCTGTCCTAGTCGGAGCAGGCGACTGGAGCTCATCTACAGACACTGCAGATTACCCCGGGTTAGAAAGTAGATATGAATTTGAAACTGCTGGGTCAGAGGAGGAATTATTTCATTTGAAAGGAAAAAAAGCTTTTTTAAGGTTATTTTAATGTTTTATTAGGTTAGAGAACATTTTGTCATCTGGTGTGAAACTTTCTTCTGTTTTAAGATGTTTGTCGTCTCATTCGTACGATCTGGAGATGGGAGCTGCCTTCCAGCCAACTGTATGCTTCAGCCACAGTTTAAGCAGCATTTGACTGTGTCATTAGACGATGGGTAAACTCAGACTAAATAAGTGGATGGAAAAATACTGAAGGTTTAAACTGGGTGTTGTTTCTGTCAGTCCAGTAAATTCCCAACCACAGACAGCATTCCACAGAAATCACTGGACTTAGGGGTTTGTGGGACGGGGGCTGTGGTCTTTTTTTTTTGTAAATAAAGTTGTTTTTGTACTTTATAATACCATGTGTTTGTGTCATTTTTCTGCCAGAGCAACCCTCGCCCAGACAAAAGATTTGTGAATATATATTTTATGATGGTTTGTACAGTATGGATCCGGTAATCCGGGTTCCTGCTCCAAGTAAGAACTGGAGTTGCAGCTTTCCAGGGTGAAACTGGACACATGGGGTTCAGTAGCCATATAGATTCAGTTTCATCTGAGTCCATTTTGAACTTTTAAAACATTTAGAACAGGATGGCTGCGGTGAAGTGAGCCCATTTCATTCTTTTGTCATGCGTTTACTGAATGAATGACATCATGTTCAGCTCCAGTTCATAAGACCTAATTTTCAGATGACACTGTTAAACTTTGTTCCTGAGCCAGGGGTCGGGGCTTGGGGAGGTTCACTTAAACTGGTTATTTTTTATGAGGCAATTTAAGCCGAGAACATCACAAAAGTAGCCATTTTAGCACGTTTTTCAGATCAGAAACGCCTGGTTAGCTCCTAAGTGCTGTGATTTCCTCCCCAGAGCCCTTGAGCAGAAAGTAATCGCTATGTAAATCGATGCCAAACCTCAAACAGCTGTGTAGACCCTGCATCTGGGACATAAATGTTTATAGGTTAATGATCAAATAAATTTAGGAGCCAACAGTTTGTTGGAGTCTGAAACATTGATTTGTCTACGTGGACAGTCTCATTTGGACAAAAGGCAGCTGGCTCCAGATAAAAAGTATTTGATGGGCTGTAATCACTACAATGCTTCCTTTTGGGTCAGTAACCTCACTACAAGGCACATAATGAAATTTAAACTGCACTACCTCCCAGGTTATTGCAACTGAATGGCTCTATTGCCCGGTGGCCCACTCCCAGACCTACTTGTCCTCCCCCTGGTCAACCTGCCTTTGCAATGACCTTTTTATTTCTTTTCATTTTCTGAATTACATTAACATTAACCCCTGAAGAGTTCAAACTTCCAAAGCAAACTTCATCCAGTCTCATAATCCTCCACGGCGGATTGTCATGGACAGTAGCTAATAGTTGAAGACATAATACGGTCAGACGACTGTTTTATTTCAGTTCTAAAAGTAGAATGTCTGAGTTTTCAGACAAAAATCAACAGGAATGCCCTCCAAAATTAGATTTCCAATATGGAGAGCTGGAGGAACTTCACCATACTCTACCGTGATAGCCAGCATGGCTGCTATCCACTCAAAAACAGAGACAGCAGCTACGGATGGGCAACACAAAACTTTTCCAGTCGATTCGATACCATTTGTTAATGGTACGTTTTCATCAATGTTAATACTTTTGTCCCTTCAAGGAAAATCACATGATTGTACTGTGTGCACTCATATCATTATTCCAAGGCCAATATGAACTATAAATGGGGCCTAAAACCCAGCACAAGAACTGGAAAGAATTTTTTTGAAAATACTGGTGAGTAAATTAAACAAAATTAAGTTGAAAAGAAAGACTAGAAGACTAAAATAATAAAAAAAATTGTTCAAATTTGCAGTAGCAATACTATAAATATGATAAACAAAATGCACAATAACCTGCATTAAACCAGTGAAATATCAAAACCAAACATCACTGGGCATCAGCATCATGATGGCATCTGATAGGCTACCATAATCATGTGGCACAGAAGCAATAATCCATGGCTGGCTACACATAATCACCTCAAACTCTCAGAAGAGAAAACAAATTGCATGTTTTTGTATTAGCATAGTGGTATGATGTTCAAAAAAGTATCAATCCAATATTTTGACCGGCTGATAACAAAGCATGAACTCTAGAGTATCAACACGCCCAACCCTTATAGCAGCTGTAATAAACTGTTTATTAACACCAGTCAGCCTGTGTCTCTCTAAACAAGTTGCACACACATTGACCAGCCATGTCCAGGGAGCAGGTTGTTTGTCAAATGTGGTGCTTCAAGTCCTTCTGGTTTTCTAGAATCTACGTTACACCTGGAACATGTGGACTCTGTGGTGAAGTCATTCACATCCCCAAGATCCAACTTTAGAGGCAACTGGAACGCTATCAGAATGAAGTGGGACTAGTTCAATGTCAGTTAAACTATTTTTTTTCTCTGCTTTTCAGCAGGCATTGTTTTTCACCAGTCTCAAATCTAAAATAAGCCTTACTCTTTACTTTTTTTTGGAAATCTTTAATTTAACTATCATAATATATATATATAAAAAAAACATAGAAATCTCTGTTGTCATTCCATCAAGACTGACTGCATTGGCTAGAAGTTCTTTCAGTGTGTACTTGGCTATATACTGCAGGGCACTGTTATCTTCTCCTTTGATGGTTATGGTATGCAGTATCAATTCTGAAATCCATCTCCTGAAGTGATGAATAATCTCCCCCTGAGAGTGCTGGACTCATTCCACATAAGAGTAGATGAACCCAACCGTGATTTATTGATACCCGCTGTGATTCTTTCTCAATGTATGGTTCAATTAATATTTCATGTAAAAGCAAAAATCCAGATAAAATATGAAAACTGCATATGCAGCTGGCCACCAACCCACATGCACCAGCTTGAGCTTCCACTTTACCTCCATCTGGCAATGTTTTACGTGTCAGCTTGCTGTCAACACAGAACCTCGGTCCAACCCGGCGCTCCGCTGACAGCAGCTTATTTAACTTGCATAACAACAAGAGCATAATGGTTTGTTTCACGAAGCATAACAAGCCCACAAATGTGGCACAATCCCATCTGGTTTCTGCTTCTGGATGTGTGATGGGTTATGCCTCTGTAGGGAAAAAAGAAAAAGGCCCAGAACTTGCTCAGACTAAACTTTCCAAATTAGAACAATGGTACAGTAGAGATTCGTAGAAGTACAACCACAAGGGCAGGTTTGTAAAATGTGTAAAGCACAACAAAACCATTCCCTGTGATAAATTCATCTGGCAAAACATGGTTTGGGAACAGCTCACGCAGCTCACGGGGAAAAAGTTTCCATCTACAGAAATGTCTGTGCTAATGGAACAGATTTCATAATAAGCTTCCTCTGGAGGACGTAATGCTTCTAATATTACCCACTTGTGATGTAGAGATGTGAGAATTCCCATTTGGGCCAGTTTCTAAGTAACAGAAAAGGGGAAGCTGTTTCCAAGGACCATTATTTTATGAACGATTGTGGATGCTTGTCTATTTCAATTAGCTAGTCATTATCTTGTTTTCATTCCAAAAGCTGAAAGTGAAGTAATCCAATACTAATGGGTAGCCTGGTCATTCAGAAAGCTGACAGGGAAGTAATTCTACACTGAACAATCAAAATTAAACACAGTTTGTGCAACATTTCCACCTCACTGATACAGCCTTCATACAGTAAGTTATGAGTTTGTGAAATTTTCGTGTAGAAGACTACACTGCAAAAATTTTGAAATATCACATAGTAATAAAGGAAGAATATACACCCCCCCCCCCCCCCATATTTTGTTATAGGGTTACTGCGTAATTTTTGGCCTCTCGGGGCACTAAACCTTTGACTTCCCACAGGCCACATAACTGTTACAAAATTATACAGTATCAGTGTTTTGGAATTGTGTTCTCAGACCACTTTTATCAGCTTATAGCAAAGTCACTGAACCATAAAGCGCTTCAAGTCACATGATCCAATGAAAGACGGAGCCACTCCTGCAAAGTTACAATGTCTGGTATTTGAGGAGGGCAGCCCCCCTGGAGCAACGACATGCGCTAAGTGCAGGATATTGACCCCAGAAATAATCTATTATTACTTACACTAAGCCAATGTTTGGGTTAAAAGTTACACGGTGACCATTTAAAGGGATAGTTTGAAATTTTGGACATTGGGCCTTATTTTTGAGTTAGCCAGAGTACTACTTATCACTGGAGACAGTTTCAGCATATATATTATTTCGTTATTCTAGTTGCAGGAAGTTGCCAATCCTATCACACAAGTGATAGGAATTGCACACTAGCCTGTCATAAAAACAATCTTATCGACTCAGTGAACACCCGAAGCAAATCAATAATAAAGCAAGACGATCTGTGTAAATGCCATGTTAATAGAATATTGTTACAAATAAAACTAACCTTGCATTGCATTTCATTTTGATGATAAAGTGTCTCACCAACAACAAAGTTTTATACTTCCTGTATTTGGCAGCGGAGTGATACACTATATTGTCAAAAGTAATTGCTCACCCATCCAAATTATCAGAATCAGGTGTTCTAATCACCTCCATGGCCACAGGTGTCTAAAATGAAGCACCTAGGCATGTGCAGACTGTTTTTACAAACATTTGTGAAAGAATGAGTTGTTCTCAGGAGCTCACTGAATTCCAGTGTGGAAGTGGGATAGGATGCCACCTGTGCAACAAATCCAGTCATGAAATTTCCCTGCTCCTAAATATTCCACAGTCAACTGTCAGCTGTATCATAAGAAAACAGAAGTGTTTGGGAACGACAGCAATTCAACCATGAAGCGGTAGGCCATGTAAACTGACAGAGCAGGGTCAGCAGATGCTGAAGCGCATAGTGTAAAGTGGTCGCAAACTTTCTGCAGAGTCAATCACTACAGTCCTCCTAACTTCACATGGCCTTTAGATCGACTCAAGAACAGTGTGCTTCATAGAATGGGTTTCCATGGTTGAGCAGCTGCATCCATCCATACATCACCAAGTCCAATACAAAGCGTGGGATGCAGTGTTGTAAAGCAGCCGCCACTGGACTCTAGAGCAGAGGAGATGTTCCCTGGAAAGACGAATCACGCTTCTCCATCTGGCAATCTGATGGAGGAGTCTGGGTTTGGCGGTTGCCAGGACAACAGTACTTGTCTGACTGCATTGTGCCAAGTGTAAAGTTTCGTGGAGGGGGGATGATGGTGTGGGCTTGGCCCCTTAGTTCCAGTTAAAGGAACTCTAAATGCTTCAGCATACCAAGACATTTTGGACAATTCCATGCTCCCAACTTTGTGGGAGCAGTTTGGAGCTGGCACCTTCCTCTGCCAATATGACTGTGCACCAGTGCACAAAGCAGGTCCATAAAGACATGGATGGCAGAGTCTGGTGTGGATGAACTTGACTGACCTGCACAGAATCCTGACCTCAACCTGATAGAACACATTAGAACGGAGACTGACAGTCAGGTCTTCTCGTCCAACATCATTGTGTGACCTCACAAATGCACTTCTGGAAGAATGGTCAAAAATGCCCATAAACACACTCCTAAACCTTGTGGAAAACCTTCTGGAAGCTGTTCTAGCTGCAAAGGTGGACCAACATCATATTGAACCCTATGGATTAGGAATGGGACGTCACTTTAAGCTCATATGTGAGTCAAGGCAGATGAGCGAATACTTTTGGCAGTATAGTGTATTATCTGCTGCTATGTACATGTAGGAATTTGATACAGTCAAAAATATGGCCACATCTGATGGGCATGAGGATGTGTTGGACTTTGAAGCTGAATTTAGGATTTGTTTCCTCAAACGAACCGTCACCATATCTCAGAGCAGGAATACCCTGACAAAGGTATTAACACTACCACCCGGAGGCCAAGCATAATCACACAGCTGGTGAGAAACCATGTAATGCATAATTTGTGATGCAAGGTTAGTTTTATCCATAACATTATTCTATTAACACTGGCATTTACACGGATTGTTTTGTGTTCTGATTGATTCACCTCAGGTCTTCTGTGGAGTGGATAAGATTGTTTTTATGACAGGCTAGTGTGCAGTTCCTATCACTTGCTCTAGCATTAGCATCGGCGACCTCCTGCAACTATCATGATGAATATGTTGAAACTGTCTGCAGTGTAGTACCCTGGCTAATTCAAAAATGAGTTCCTATGTCAAATATTCCAAGCTACACCTTTAAAGGGCCACTTAAAGACTGATGATCGTGTAAAAATATGTAAAAGATCTGAATTAGGTTATTTCATGCAATGAACTGATTTCTAGAGTCAAAGTTTGATTTAAGGTGGACCTTTGATCCATTAGAGAGAAACAAGAAAAAGTGTGTTAAAGATACTTAAATGATTTAATATGAGGAATTTTAGAATGCTGCCTAAAGGTGGTATCGGAAGACAGAGAAAAAAATTCCTAGCTTATTTTTTATGTCAACATCTGACTCGTCCGTAAGTTGTTAACACACATCGAAGGCATTGAATAATCAAGCACACTTCCAGAACAGTGATTGAGGAGTGATTCTGGGTTAAACGCCTGCAGAAAGAGACTTAAGTGAGCAACATTATTTGTGGCTTGCTTTTTTCTGTCAGGTAAAGGAATTGACCTCTGGGCAACAGCTTCCCCTCAGAGGAAATAAGTTTTTCTAATCTCTGCATCTCTCAGTATGTGGAGAAAGAAGGGAGGGGAACATTACCTAAAACCATTTATGTACAGGGTCCCCATCACATCTCTTTACAATTGAACAAATTTATAGTAAAAGCAAATGAATATAAAAATTCAACAGAAATTTTCCTAAACGGGGAATTGAGATTGCAGTTTTTTGTCTCTTTGAGTACATTTTTCAGACGTTTTCAATCCTCTACGAATGATGCCCGATATGACAAATTTCCACCGATAATTTTCTGCGTCTCATGGCCGATACTGTTATTAAAGCTGAAAATGATGTCATATTTTTATGTTACATGTATTTTATGTTTTATGTTTTTACCCTCTTGCAAACCAAATTTCCCTCAGGGGACAATGAAAGCAAAGTTGAAATGTTGAATATTCATTCCTTGTGCTAAATTAGAAAAATGCTTCTGCTGAAGATCCAGCTGTAGCCAGAGACGTCATAATGTTGCACAGTGGGCACGACCTTATGTTGTTTCCATGCCCCAGGGATTAACCCCCCGCAAAAAAAACCCAGCATTCCTCGGGTTTGCCACCAAGCAGCACCTGTTAAATAAAAGCTAGCATCGATCGGTGCCGATGTTGGGTCGATAATATCGTGCATCACAATCCTCCACTCCACCGTTCATCCAACACTGGCCCTTTCTCCATACGTTTCTTGAGCAATGCAACTGACTCATGATGGTGGATGTCTTCCACACTTAAAGGTTAAATATGTAATACGGACAGAACAGCGACATCATGTGTGTCTAGGTTGTAGTTGCAACGGCAGAAAAACAACTCCAGCCGCTGGGATGCCAGGCTCACTGCCGATACGCAAGTGACCAACAGTCTGCATCATGTCCAACAAGTAACGCAGAGGAGTTTATAACTGACAGCTAACGTTAGCCATGTTATCAAACAAGCTAGCTTACCGATCCAGGAGGAAAGTCGCCATTTCCGTGTTTTGACTCCGTGGAAAACGTTTATGTGGGTCCATTTAGTGAAGTCTTCACCTAAATTTACTCCAGGTTTTGCTTTTCTCAGGTCACTCTTCCTCAGAAACAGATAACAACATCTCCAGGGCTCTGAAGCAGCTGCTTCACTTGTTGTCTCCACAGTTTTCTCCTGTACAAGCCTGCCTATGACCAAAATATTGCTTCCACACAGAGATCGTATTTGGCAACCTGCAATGGTGGCGTGTATTGGCTTATAGAGTTAAATAAAACGCCATTATCGAACCCGTGAAAATTTATTTCATAATTATTTTTAGGCTAAATATAATTTTTCTGGGAAATGTTGTACTTTCATTCTGTGCACCCCCAAACGACCTGTGGAGGTATTATTTTTTTTAAAACTATAGCTTTTAACAAAAATGTTCCATGTTCAACCTTTAATCCTGTAGTTTGGCTGCAGGATTTTGTTTCACTAAACCACGATACACACTGTGCCTTTTCTTGAGTAGCCATTTTTAAGCATTTCTTTAAAGGTATAGTCCAGAGTGATCCCCCGTTTCTGTTTGTGAACACTATTCAAACTGAGAGCCCCCCCCCCCCCCCCCCCTCGGGCTAATGGCCGCATTGTTCTTCAGCCCCAAGTTTCTCCTTCAAAGCTCGGAAGTGGGTAAAAGCCAAACCAATATTAACCCTGGTTTTTGAGCATGAACTATCTAAAGCTCTTTTTTCCGCAGAATACTTCCTTTTCTTTGCTGCTTTAATGTAAAATGTTTTGGAAAAAATTTTTTCAATACTTTGTTGGATCTATGACACCAGGAATTAATGCAGTTCTGAAGGGAAAAGGATGTCCAACCTGTGATGAGTCAGGTGGACTGATAAAGTGGTTCGTGAGTAATTTTACTAATAGATGATCCAGTTTAACCAAATGTTTAAATTGATTTTTATTAGTAATTCTCTGTCAACTAGTGAGAACAAAGGATAGATAAGAGCTCCATAGTGAGGAGAGAAGATTCTTAGCACTCCTGTACTGATAAGATTTGGTTAGTCCTCTGTCAACGGGAAGAGGACCCAGATGCAGGACACCAGATAAGATCAGATTCTAAAGCTCAAGTCAAAGTGGAGGTCACGGAGAGGCAGTCAGCTTGGCAACCGGAACAGGCGACAGCAAGCAGAGGTCAAAGTTCAGAAACATTACAAAAACACAGGAAACAGAAGGCACTGGGAAAGAGGAGGAGGAATGATCAATGAAATCCCAAAACCATGACGGCATGAGTCAAGGTGGAGGTATGATGGGTATGCCATAATAATGATAAAATAATATATCATTTATTAATCCCAATGGGCTTTATGCACAACTCCAGTACTTCCTGAACATAATACTGCACCTTTATTTCCTGTCTTACATGATTGGATGAACTGATTAATCCAGGTGTGTCTGACTTAAGCAAATGGTCAGGCACACCTGGATTAATCAGTTCATCCAGTCATGTAAGACAGGAAATAAAGGTGCAGTATTAAGTTCAGGAAGTACTGGAGCTGTGCATAAAGCCTATTAGAGTTCCAGTGAGGAAATTCGTTCTCTGCATCTCAGGTTGAACCAGAGAGCAGTGGGCAGCCAATTACAGTGCTAGGGGAGCAGTTGGTGGGGGTTAAGGACCTTGCTCAGGGGTCCATATTGCTCAGGGGTCACCTGAGTGCCTCCAGCAATCCCCGCGACCCTGAACTGGATAAGCGGTACAGAAAATGACTGACTGACTGAATGAATAAATTGTTATCTTCAATTCAACTCAAAGTATGTTTATTTAGTCCATACAAACTGAAAATTTCTGTTTGGGTCGACTTAATTAAATATGTTCCATGACTTTGATGCTGTGATTTTGAACAATTTACTGTGTGGCATTATTCGTTTGCTCATAATGCAGATGTACTCAGTTTAAATTTACACCAGATTAAATCCAGAGACCGTGATGGAATAGCAGCACAAGTTATAAATAGGCAATGCTGATTCCATCTGAGGCTTTAGTTGCATGTGATGGTGAGTTAATCTCCTCACTGTCCTTTACACTCATGGTGCAACTTTAACATCCAAACCGAAAAGAATTTCTCAACAACTCTCTCTGAATATGAACATAACAAAGGCAGGAAACACTTAACTTAATTTTATAGGATAACAATCATAAAACGGTAATTTCCTGTTGAATTTGTATTTCCCATGAGCCTTTGTGATCCAGATATGTTGAGTTTTGAAAATAACCCCACCCCCTTTGTTGTTCATGCACTCTGAAGCTGGAAACAACTTAATAAATTTACTTTGAGTGAAAGGATAAATTTATGTCAGATTAGAAAGTGGGTTTTTTAAGTTGAATTGACTAAAAAAAAAAGAAGTTCAGATTTAATCACCAAACCAAAATAATTAAGTCAGATCAATGTAAATAAGTCTTTAATATTGACTACAGCCCAGATTCTCTTTTTAGAGTGCAGCCAAGCTGAGCGTCATGAAACTTGCTTGGTCAACATAGTAAAATATAACATAAATGACATAAATGATGTTAGTGGACGATGCATCGTCTGAGCAGTCCTGCAGCTGGCCATCTCTCCTGTCTGTATGCACAACAAGCAGAGTGAATGCTTGTTGCCCACACGTCTTATCCCCTTTTCCCTATAGTTGTTGAAAATTAAAATAAACCATCTTTCAAGTCTACTTGCGAAACAGGAACATAGTAAGAGACAAACCCCTTGGTCTTTAAAATCACATAGATAAAGCTTCCGAGAATCAACATGTTACATTATTTGTTTGATTAAATCAAACCAAAATGCAGAAAGCAGTGTGCAAAACAATGAAGTCTTATTGCTTCCACAGGAAGGAAGAGGAGAACTAAAGGCACTGATTCACTGATCATCATCAGTGTGAGCTTGGTGTTAACACATCGAACAGCTACATCTCAGACTCTCCAGGCCAGGAGGTGTATTCTTGAGATTCATGAGAAAGATTCATCAGTCTTAATTCTGTCAGATGCAACACTGTTTCTCTATTAGCTGCAAAAATGTCTTCAACAGAAAATCCAATTAAACCAGTGTGTGAATTTAATCATATGATTTTCTGTCAGAAATCATATGATGTTTTTTACTGTTCAGTGATTGAATCGCAATTTGATCTGAAACATGTGAGGATGAATATGAACACACATAAATTTGATGGAGTTTGGTAAGTTCGACATACTTTGTAAAAATCCTCGTAAAATTCAGTCTGAGACTAAAAACTTTGAATTATTTGTCATCTCCACTGACAATATAGGTAGATACGAAGAGAAAAGAGATCTACTGATTCCAGGAAAGAAGAAACTGAGCTGGAGGACACTGCCTGATAAAGGCTGAGCTGGAGCCAGATGTACAGGTCTCGTTCTTCCACTACACTACCAGCATGATACGAGGATGTGGGAGACTGGAGCTTTTAGCAAAATGATTGTAATCAGTCACAGGTGAGGTGTTTAGGAGCAGGGGAAGTCAGTCAGGTACAGCAGAGGGAGGGAATGAGTCGGGACAAAAGAGAACAAAGTGAAGAAATAAGTAATGATATCAATGTAATGAAAGCATGAAAAACCTAACAAGTAACCCTGTACACAAGTAAAAAACAAGTATAGTGCTAAGTGAAGACTTGTGCATCTTCAGTAATCATTCACATGAAAATAAAGTTTTGGACTCAGTATACAGATAGATTTGCTGTTCTCTCCTTTGTTTATGTGGCAAGGTATGCAATAAGGGCCGTGGCGGGATTTGATCCCACAGACTTCCAGGTGAGAGTCATATGCTCTTACCAGCCACAAGCACATCCTCGTGCTTCACGGAGGCTGCCATCAACTTTAAACAACATGGACTGTTTACCAGCGTCACATGGATCCTGCAGACAACGGCAGAATGTGGCAAAGTACACAACAAGGGCCCAGGTGATTCAGTCCCACAGACTCCCAGGTGAGAGTCATACACGCTTACCAGTCAGGCAAAGAGACATCCCTGTGGCCAAGTCGCTAGGGTGCATGATCAATCGGAGGCATAGTCAAAGTCAACTCAAAGTTAACTTTATTGTCAAATGTGCCACATGTTAGCCATACAGCACAGATGAGATTACAGTCCTCTCAAACCCACAGTGCATGTAATAAAATAATATACTATAAGATAAAAATAGAAAAATATAGGAATCCGCTCGGATAGCCTAGAAATCTAAACACGAAACCTAAGTTTAAATACTAAAGAAGATTACGGCGATAGTGACAGGACCCCACACTGTCACATTTACATAGCAAAGACAGTGTTGATGCTACAGTAATCTTAGCTAATTTTAGCTTTTTATAAATGTGCATGTAACTGTTTAATAAAATTGCAACAATGCTGCTGCACTGCTGCGATCAGGAGCATTGACCTACAGTAAATCTTTAAACAGCTTCATTTGCACCTCAGGCCACCTTAAACTCTCTAACAGTGGGCCAAGGCTTCTTTTTCATGAGCATAAACGTTTAGGGCTAACCTAAACCTGGTAATTACGAGGTTGACTTGTTATAGTGGCCTGTAAGTTTGATTCCATGGTGTCAATGCATTCCTGCAACGCCATAAAACAAAGACGGAAGAAGTGTGTGCGTCAGGGATTGTTGTAAGGGCCTACTCACTTATGGTGTGACACGCGCTCTGATTGCAAAGAAACTCTTGCCAATTGGAACAGATTATAACTTCTATGAAAGCAGCAGCGACAAACATGAACACTCCTCCAGCTGTCTACAGCAGTCTGGAAAAATCCAACAAACCAGGCGATGAACTCTGCCCTGCAGCAGTTAGTTTACACAACCTGCTTGTCTGCAACAACAGTTTTGGTTACAACATTATGCAAGAATGCTCTTCTTCTTTCTCTCCACCTCAGGAAGTGTCTTGAGCTCCTTCAGGCTGGTTTTTCTAGCCGCTGCTGCTAAAATGCTGTGAGATAGATATAAGGGTTATGGGGATGGCCTGGTCTGGGTGCGCCATGTTCAGAGGTCCTGAGCTTGTGACTGTGATAATGGTGCTCCATCTATCACACTGCATTCAGCTGTCACCTCTGCATAACTTTTCTTTTTTAACATGCTTACAGCCAAGCGCTTCCCCGTGGCTTGGGAATTGAGAAAGTGTTTCCTGTGTACTTTTCCTGCAATGAAAACAATTGTTCTACTTTGGTCTGTTTTAGTTGCAGCACCTAAATTACCCAACTGCCATGTGATGAAAGCTGTTAACACAATGTCTGACCGGGGGGAGTTTATGTTTTGAGTGGAGCTGTTGCTTAAGGGTCACGAATTTCTCTAAACTGGTGTTTTCTGACCGTAGTGTGCTCTGGAAGCTGCAGGAGACCATGACAGATTGTTCTGTGTGCTTACTTGATGTTTTCTGTTATTGTTATGTTTGGCCATTTCTGTGTTTTCAGTGTTCAGTAAGTTCATGGCCCAGTCAATGTCTGCAAGGTGTCCAGGTCCTGGGAATGCAGAACAAGCCCAGATCATTATCCCTCCACCACTGTGCTGGTATGAGCACTGCAAAAACAGTCTATCAAAACAAGTTTTAGTCTTATTTTCAGCAAAACTGTCTTAATGATCTTGACTTGAGAGTAATATACTTGACAAGAGCAGAAAATGTAAGATTATTTATCATGTGTTGAGAGTATAAGAGTTCATTTGCAAAAATAATTAACCACCATTTAGAAAAAAACGGAGTTAACTGCTTTTTGTCGCTGTCTGGTACAAACCTCTCTCCATTTAACATCATTAAAACCCTCTACTTTATGCGAGTGTGATTTGGTTGAAATATTCAAAAAGTAAATGAAGAGTTTGTTTGCAGAAGCAGTTAACTCTGTTTTTTCCTAAATGGTGGTAAACTGTTTTTGCAAATGAACTCTTCAGCCTATGTCTTTTATTTCTTACTTAGTAAGTGAATCCTAAAACGGGTTTCTTACTGCACATTAATTTCAATGATCTCACTAAGACACCGTTTCAGATCACTTTGTGTCCTTCACTACCAATTTTACTGTAGCTGTAAAACCTTGCTTTAAGCCCTCCCGTAAAAGTTCGAGAGGGACCCAACTGCAGTTACGGTACGTCGCCATATATCCAATCCACACCGGAAGTCCTAGTCAGTTTGTCCTTCATGTAACTTACTAAAATTTAACCCTACCCCTGACCCTTCTCCAAACCCTAACCACCTGCCTACACCAAACACATCTGTTTGCAAGCCGCAGATAGTTACTCTTAGTGATGTTTAACTAGCTTCCGCTGGAGACTTCCTGTATGTATCGGATATATGGCGGCGTCCTTATCAGCTTTTGTAACTGCGGTTAGGTACTCTTGAAAAGTTCATACACAGGTTTCTTGTAATAAGAAAAAAATATCTAGACTTTAGATAAGTGGGAACTAGCTCAAAACAAGCTGTGAAACATTTGTTTCAAGTTTCTTATTGAGTGAAAAACACTTAAACCTGGTCTTGTAATGCTTCTTTTCATTGTTGTTGCTTTCTCATTTTGAGCAATAAAACAAGGGAAACTAACCAGGAATTCAAGAACTAGTAGCAAAGAGGTGCATTTTAACTGTGAGACAGCGGCCAGGTGGTAGAGCAGCTTAGCCAGCAGTGTTTCCCCTATAGGCCTAGTTCTGGTGCTCTGCCATGCCTGAATTTATGGCGCCACGCCGACAAAATGCTGACGTAACATCTTCAGTGGGGGCAATGTGATTTCTTTTTTTTTTTTTTTATTGAACTTGTGCTGCTGCCTGAAGCAGCAGTAGTAACTGATGTCAGATATCTGCCTTGTACATGAATGCATCATGCAGAAAACGGCACAGGTAAAAACTTGAGATCATCCAACAAGCTATTTACGTATGGAGCAGGGTCCGGAGAGGAGAGGTAGCTGCTGAAAGTTGCTTCAAACATCTCAAGTTAATGAAACGTGATACTGATGCTACATAGACTGATGAAGTTAAACACTGGCTTGCTTAAACAGTGAAGGTTTATCACCCATGGACAGCATGTTGACATCCCCCGCTCCTCACCCTTATCCCATTTATGGGTCAAAGATTCCAGGTGAGATGGTTCCAAGATGAGGTGAAGACAAGGTTGGCTCATTTTTAAATTAAAGGTGATGCTACACTCAGCTGCTCATTTTCACCTCCTTCTGTACACTCAGCCGACCAGCACCTGTGTCGTGGCTGAAGCCGCATGTCGTTCTCCGCTGGTTAGAGTCAAGGACTGTAAAAAAAAATTTTTTTTAAATGTATTCGGTCTCGTCTGAATAGGGGAAAGCGAAGCGGAGCAAATGATTGACAGCTGACATACTCTGGGCTAAATGCAAACCGAGCGCTCTCAAAACTAATGGGAGCTAACGAAGATTAGATAGGGGGGGGGGAAAGGGAGGGCATGTTTGGACTTACTGTTAGCTGCTAAAAGCCACCATTTTGTTACTGTGCTGCAGACTGAGACCTCACCAAGAGCAAACAAGGAGATAAGAGCTAGCTACCGGTTGGCATCTGGTCTGACGCATGTTAATCGAAAGGATACGCCCCTAATTATATGCAATTTCAAGATTAAACATCTAAATGGATTATTAAAAAAAAAAAAAAAATTAACCCCCCTCAGTTGATGTTACAAGATTAAGATTTACAACCTTAAAAAGGTCCCCAATTCCCAACCACACCATCACAGTGAGAACAGCAGATCCGAGCTTAAATCCAATTCTTTTATTCACTTAGAAGACAGTAAAAAAAAAAAAAAAAAAAAAAAGCAATGTTGGGAAGTCCACTGTAAAAGATATTATATAAAGTCAGTCAAGCCAGGATCCAGGTGCCAGCCTGCTGTACTTCCTTGGCAAAGTCTTGGTGCAGATCAGTTCGGTATGGTACCCTGGACCTGCCCTTGCATCCCAGTCGTCACTGGGGGACACTCCACTCTATGCCACAGTCCAATCTGCCAATCTAGTGTCAGGAACTTGCTGTCACCCGCCGCTATCAGGGGAGGAAAGGTAATCAGTGCGCGTCCCACCTGTCACCAACAATCCACCCGCCAATTCAGCCTCTGGATCTGTTTACTTCCCTTTAGATGATTATTTATGCGCCCATCAGTCCGAACACTGCCACTGCTGCTGCTCCACTGTCATCCAGGCCAAACACCTTCTTCCTAAAAGGAATAGCGAGCGCTGATTGCCACAGGGTCTGGAGATATTCCACCTCCGAGCCAGGAAGTCAGTGCCACGGCAGAAGACTCATAGATCCAGGTATTACCCGTGGTGGCGACAGCAGTCACAGCAGCAGGCAGCAGCTCCACATTTGCCCTGTTTTCTCCCCGTTTCACAGGTATCTGGTGTCTCTTATAGAGAATGGGAGGACCAACTGGTGAGATCACTGATTGAATGAGGTGCAGGTGTGTCAATTTGCAACAGCGTAGCGTAAAAGTGTTACTGGTCATGACCTAAGGTTTTTTTTTAAAATAAACATTGCCTTTAGTTAAAAAAAAAAAAAAAAAAACATTTGCCGAGCTTATTTTAATTCTGTTGTGTGGTTAAGTAAGTTAAAGATTTGGTCTAAGGTGTTGAAATTTACCCCAGAATTCCTGCTTATACTCTGTTTTTGATTTTAGAAGTTCAAAATTTTAATTCAGGTGCCCCCCACCCTACATCGACTATTTATTTACCTCTTCCAGAAATTTCATTTTGTGTTTAACACATTCTCTCCAACTTTGCAATGAAAAAAGCAATCGCACACGCTAAATCCTCATTTAAATACTGCTGTTTGCGCCTGTTTCCGGACAGTCTTGGTAGATTGCGTGCGCTAGTTTCCGGGCAATCTATTAGCACAGCAAATAAATTAGAACTTTTTATTTGAGATCGTAGTAAATCAGGCCCTAAATGTACTCCTAAGTCAGAATAATTTGAACTTTATCTTTTTCTTGGATGATTTCCACTCTTGTTTCCCAATATTAAGATATTACAGGGCAGAGGGCAGTTCAATCCTGCACACCAAAACAGAAAAGTTTTGCTCCAGTTTCATGGTTCATATGAATCTGTGTGCAACCAAAGGTAAGTTCAACTCAACTTTATTCAAATGCAATCAATTACATTGATTCTTTTTTTAATCAAAACTGTTTGGACTTCCCACTTTGACAAGCTGGTTTCCTGTTACCAGATTAATGCGGTGAATCTTGGGTCACTTGGCTGCAGCCTAAGATTCACCAAATGGGCTGTAATTGCTGCAACTGAGTTGCAGGGCAATTTAAAACAACCAAACATTTGAATAAACTCGTGATTCTGCTTGTTGAGATTTTTTTTTTTTTGCATTCTTCAGCTCATTTTCCCCAAGTTCACATTGACTTAAATTACATTACAACCACAGAACACACCTAATGTTTCTGATGTCTAATGCATTATTGGCAGCCATGAAAATCAACTTAGTGAGCATAAAACTGGTTTGAAACAAGCAATCCATCACAAGATGTTTGCAAAAACTGTGGCAACTTTCAGGCAAGAAGGATAAATAAAATCATGCAGGAAACAACAAACCAAACGGTCAGAAAAAAATCATATGATGCAATAAAAACTTGACCTCAGGATGGAGTCGTGTTACCATGACCAGCTTCCTTCTCGTGAGACTTTTAACACCTTGAAAACTGAGAATACCGACTGTTTTGCAGAGGAATTCTTGCTTGTGTTCTCTCAGATTTAAGTCACTTTGGAAAAAAGCCATCGCTAAATGACAGTAGTAGTAGTAATAGTAGTAGTCGTAGTAGCGATCTGTGTCCTAAGCCTTCAGCTGTTCAACAGTCCATGGTAGTTGTCGTGTTGTTGTGGTAGTTGTCTTGTCTTCCTCTTCATGAAGCTCCAAACATTCTCAACAGGAGATAGATGTTACCTAGAACGTCTTTATGGATCACTGAGCATCCTAGTGGTTGAAATTCTTGAAATATACGATTAAATCTTTATTGTCTTCTTAGACCACATTAAGCATGTCAAAAGCATTTCCATCATATTAAATCTTTCCATCATGCCCACCTGATCCAATCACTAGTGTCCATGTAAACCTTCCAGTTGGAATCTCTGATCAGATTTGCAGTTTGTTGGAAGACATATTGGTCCATGTAAAAGTGCTTGAAAGTGTACATACCTTCCATTAAAGACAGAAAAAAATCAGCTGCCAGTGAAATACGTTGAAATTGACATTTGAGAATTTGGATAAAACAGGTCTAAATTTTGAAAATAAAAAATTTGTTATATTACAAAATCTGAAGGTATGTTGTTAAAGACCAAAGTCTTGCCTGTTAAACAATATACCGGTGCAACCTCCTGATATTTTATTTTTTTCCTAAAATAGGTGTTTTTCCAGTCAACACTTTATTTTTTCCAACACCGTCAGACAAAAAGCAAAATATTTTTTACTGATTTGGTCTAAGGTGTATTTAGATTTCTTAAATAATCATTTGGAAGTCTAAGTACACATATATGCAGTTAAATGTTGAAGATTTACTTTTTTTCAATTTTTATACTGTTTCACATGTACTCCTGTGAAAGTTCCTGCATCAAGCAATGTTTACTTTAAGCCTAAATTTAAAAAGTATTTTTTTTATATACAACAAACACTTCTTAGTATTAAAAGAGACTACTACTGTAATATCTCAACTGCACTAAAGAAATATATTGTGAGCATATTTGTTTAAATCCAGCAAAACTCCATCTGACGGTGGTGACTTTAGAGCTGACGGTGGTGACACCAAAGTGATAGTTGTGACAGTGGCCTCATTAAAACATACAATTCCAAAAAGTGTACCACTCAAGTTTATAGCTTCTTTCGTAACAACTTTATTTAACTCTTGTCCAAAAATTGACAATCCTGAGCTCTGAGATAATCGTTGTTTAAAGCAGTATGACACAATATTAGCGTGCCCAAGTCCAGTCCTTGAGAGCTACTATCCTGCAACTTTAAGCTGCATCCCTCCTCCCAACACACCTGAATTACATCATGCACATGTCTTTCAGTTCTGCAGAGGGCTGGTAACAAGTCATTCATTTGATTTAGGTGTGTTGGAGAAGACATGCTTTAAATCCCCGTTATCACCAGCAGGTCTGGGTCGGGTCAGTCCACATTTTGTTGCGTCTCCACAGATAAAAACTGGGACGGGCACACTTTAGGGGTGCAACAATAAAGGTATTCATACCGAACCGTTCAATACAGGTGTGTACCGAACCGTGAGCACAATATTGAATATTGAACAATCCAGAATTCTTAATTTATGCATCTCTTCTTTAGCCTTTGTTTTTCTACTTTGAGTTATTCCTCCTTTAACTCCACATCACTGTATATTTCCTCTGCTTCTTTTGATATTCCCTGTTTTTTCTGTCCTCCACAGATAGCTGCCACCTGGCCATAACTTCCTAAAATATAAAAAGTCAAACTTGAGTGTAATGACTTTGAAACTGGACTTAATTACAGGAAATATTAGATTTAATTAAATGTTATCATGCCATTTTCATTTGGCTTTTTTGAGATGCACAACCAGCAGGAGATATTAATATTATATACCATAGGCGCAGTAGTAGGTGATCTGTGTGCATCTTAAATGAATATGGCTTAATAGTGAATTGAGAAAAAGGGAAGGCACACCACATTCCCTTGGGTTGGATAATATGGAAGAAATATAGAAGGAACTGATATAAAAAATAAATGAAAATGATGAAAGACACCAATGAGAGTTCATTTTGGTGTTTACTGTGACAAATATTTATTTTCTACCCTTCATTTAGGACCATTTACAGGTTTTTGTCCCCACCGTCAGACAGTAAATCTGACGGTGGTGACAAAAACTTACTTTTTCACATGATATGCTTGACTTGTTCATGTTAGCCACCTTGTTTCTCTTCTATTGCTAGCTACCTCAGACCTCTTCTAAAAAAGCCTACATTTATGTCATCATCTAATCTGATATTTTTTATGTAAAGCAGACAGTGGTGACGTGTTATGGTTGTGACAGAAGCAATTTCCAAAAATATGAACACATTTAAGAAAAAATAAGAAATTTCCAGGAGCTTCGGTGATCTTGAAGCATGCTGTAGAGTTAAAAGTTTGAAAAGGGGGTCCTCAGAGAGGTGGTTGACCTTGTAGTTGCCAGATTTTATTGCTTTTTATAAATATCTGACGGTGGTGACTAATATCTGGGACACGTTTTCAGCAACCAAAAAATAAAAGTAAATGTTGTTCAAAACTCTCTGTAAATAGTTTTTAAAGCAACCCTTACCGATGTTGCATTCTTACACTATTTTTCTAACAGGGTAAAATGCTATGAATGAGGTAATGGAACTCTAAAATACAAGACAGACCCACCATTAATCAAAATAAAATATTATTCCAATCTCTAAATATTCAATGAAAACTCCAACCAATCCTTGAAGTGGGGTGCACCTCTAGGATTGTCCAACGGACCTGCCTGTCAGACCTTTGATTCTGCATTGGGAGGTGGAGGGAATGAAGGGGTGTGTCTTAGGAGTGAGACGGGACTGTTTATATTCAAATAATCTTGCTGTGCTTTCTGAAATGCAAGATCGGTAAAGGTTGCTTTAATACATATTGCAATGCACTCTATCATGTGGTGAAGATATTATTCAATTTAATTATTTCTTTTAGTTTTTTGTTAAAGTTGAATTGATTAAATATTGTCTGAGGACAACTAGTTTTGTTGGCAGTAGGTCAACATATGATCCTCAAATGAATGAAAAATAAAAATAAACCAATTAAAAAAATCTTACATTTGTGCAAAGGAACCCTGGATCATAACTTTGATCCTTTTTATTCATAAAAATATTATTAATTTCTAACAGAATTAGCATTTTTCTTTGTGGGACACATTTTATCCAAATTCTCAAGAATCAGTGAAAAGTAATAATAAATAAAACATTTTATTTGACATTGATTTGGAATTGTGGTTCAACGGAAACATTAAAAACAAACAACAACAACAAAAAAAATAAAACATCTATACAAACATGATGGGGCTGCTGAGCAAAAATTTTGTTGAGCAACCTTTTGAAGCAAATGCTGCAATCAGGTGTTTTCTGTAATGTTCAATAAGATTTTGCTCCTGTTGACAGGTATTTTGGCCCACTTTTCATGAACAAGGTACTTAAATTTTTCTTGGACAGTTTTTAAATTATTTTTTCAACTGAAATTTAAAATCTACATTTTATTTTAGTGAATTACAATTGAGCAAATTTTATTCATTATCACTTTTTCCAGTGTCGTGTTATGTGAATTACTATTGTGAATTTAGGCTTTTCTTGAATTGGAATGTAAATTTCTTAAGCACAACTATTGGTATTATCCTGCTGAAAAGGAAAAGATATCAACCTGATGGAAGACCATCAGACTTCTTCCATACAGGAAGAAAAGCCTAAATTTAGAATAGTAATTCAAATAACACGAAACTGGAAAAAGTAATAATGTATAAAATTTGCTCAATTATAATACATACAGGATGAAGTCCATACTTTAAACCAAAGACACACAGCAACAGCACTAGTAATGCAAGATTAGTCATAAATGGTCTTAAAGGGACTTGAGGCAAGATTAAGAAATGAGACTCGTGACTTGCGCTGCGAGTAACTGCAGCCACGAGCCAAGCCCTCACGGGAGTGTGCACAAACTGAAGCTATAACGTTGTTTACTACGTTGATAAAATCTTTTTCTTCGTAGTTTCACTTTTTAGTGTCTTTCAGTTGATCTGGATCGTTTGCTAACAGCAGAAGAATCCATAACAACCTTGCAGTGTTTAAATTTACCGCGACCGTCTCCTTCCTGTATTAAAACTGTCGGGGACGCGGATGCAGCGTAATTTGACGTCACATCCGCAGGGCAGCGCGGAAAATTTGGCCACCGAATCGCAGCGCATGTTGCAGCACACAGACTGTTCAAGGCAACGGAGAGAGACATCGGTGGGCTCGCTCTCTGTGGTTATTAGCGCTTCATCATCCATTAGTATTAAAAAACTGGACATGCTTGTTTATTCTTTCACATTTCCTGCCTCTGGTCCCTTTAATCCCACTTGCTTTCACCAGTTCACAGAACAGGACATCCTAGACTTCCCAGATCTTCCCAGATTTCATCTCTGCGTAGAAGCTGGTCTGAAGCGCCAGATGGTTCCAGACATCAGGGAACTGAACAGATGGAGTTCTATCCATTTTCTAGCTTACAACATGTTAACAGGCAGTTAATGGGGTGTAAATGTTAAGGTACCTACAAATAAATGAAAAGCTCCATTTAATCTTTACAACGCATCTGAAGGAATTAGTTAAACAAAAATGCTGTCACTTTGTTTTTTGAACATTGCCATTTACTGAATTTTGCAATTACATTGGAAGGTGTGACATAAGAATAGTTTTCCAGAAAAGTCTGCAGCTGTGCCCAGAAATGGAAATTGAAATCTCTTCAGAAACAGCACCTTCTTCTCTGGACAGTAACTCATCTCAGATGGACTGATGGTTGTCATGGAACTTCTTCCTAGAACCTCTGGTGAGAAATAGACACATAAAGCTCCAGTTGTCTTTTATTATACTGCAGCAGGAAAAACGGGTTCACACAGTGCAACAATCTGCATATGTTGTTTTCATCACTATTCTTGTCCTAAACCAACCTTCGCCTGGAGTCAGACTGGATTTGTACAATGGAAATGCTGTCTGACTGGCACGACACAATGAAACTTAACCTATGCATCAATATGGATCACTGAATTCACATGAAGAAAAATTTATATGAAAATGATATAAATGTAAATTGGGCGCATGTGCTGTGGTCAGTTGAGTTCACATTACAGACTGATGTCTAGGGATGGAAATTGTTTAGAATTTAACAATTCCAGTTCCATTATCAAGATCAATTATATTCGGTTTCTTATCAGTTCTCTTATCGATTCTTTGATATAGGTAATATGCTATGTTTGCAGTTTAAAGTATGCACCAACTTGTTGCATTCAACTGCAACTTAAAGCTGACTTGAGTTGAAAAATAACTCTTTCAAATGAACATTGTGATACGAAATACAACTGCAAAGATCAACTTCTGTACTTCTATGCTCAGCAAGACAGTTTTAGTGCAGAAAAGTTGGTGTGTTTGCCTTTTCAGGAAGGATACAGGATCTTTCAAAACTTAGGGTTAACGACCACTCCTTTTGCAATTTATGCAAACGTCACTTGTGCTGTGGTCCCTGCAGTTTGAGTCTCCATTGAAACAGACCGAGGGCCGGATCTGTCAAAGGTTTGCGTGTATAAAAACATGATCTATCTCACTGCACATGCAAAAAATGTACAAACTGATCTACAAACAGCGTGCTAAAAGGGTTCGGTCTTACAAATGTGCTAAATAGCTCTTATCCATTATGCACTTCTGCTCCAATGAATATGTAATATGGGGCGTTTACACGCAATTGTGCATGTGATGGGAGGAGAAAATGTAAATATGTTCATTTAGCACTCGCAAAATGATTTATCAGCTGTGAGATGCGACGCCTTGCTGGTTTTTTGCGTGTATTTTAGAATGCCTGAAAAGCAGGTGCAAACTGGCAGCTCCGATGGCTTCACCCTCTGAGAGGGACAATCCTGGACATGCACAAATCTGGTTAAAAATATTTTTTCATGAGCAGTGAGAGCAACACATTTAGTTCTCATTGTTGAATTCAACAATAACCAACACAGCAAACACAACTATATAATATCAAAGACTGTATAATAACTGGACGTAGCACCCGGTCTCGTCTGAATAGAGGAAAATGAAGCCAGTTGGGCGTGTCTTACCGTCGCCATCTTGCCGTGTCACGTACGTCGTCACTCCAGGAAAATACTAAAATGGGCGCAGTGCGGCCGCGGGGCAAATGATTGACTGCTGACGTACTCTGGGCTAAACACTAGCCGAGCTAACACGAAACTAAGAGGAGCTAACAAAGATAAGCCCCCTAAGCGGCATGGTTAAGGTAAGACATGCTTAGACTTGCAATTCACTGACTAAAAACTGCCGTTGTGGGACTCTGCTACAAACTGAGACCTTACTGAGAGCAAAGAAAGAGCTAACTAGGAGCCTCCGGTCGGCAGGCCGGGCTTCCGGTCTGCCGCATGTCAATCATAAGGACACACCCTTAATTATGTGTAATTTGAAGAATAAATAACATCTAAACGAATGAGTTACAAAAAAATTCACCCCCCTCAGAATTGGCATGAAGGTAAACTTGACCAATTAAACCTAAAATGATTTTTTTGAACCAGGCTGTAAAAATGTTTATTTCTGCTGTGAAGTTGGCGTTTTTAACATGGGAGTCTATGGGGATTTGCTCAGTCTTGCAGCCAGCCCCTAGTGAATGAAGGGAGAACTACAAAAAATGGCCTTTTCCGGGTGGCGTCATTGCTGGCCTCTGGAGGTTGCCGCTTGTATAATATGGTTGTAAAATATTGTGGATAAATGAAACGAAAGGTTTGCAGCTGATAAGGAGCAAAATTCTGACTTAAGCTGTTGTATCTTTTTTTATTTTCTTTTTATGCCTACGTCAGATTTTAACTTGGATTTTAGCGGGTGGACAGGATCACAGTCACCTGGCGGCGCGGGCCTCTGAAGCAGGTGTCATTGTGCCAAAGAGTGTGCACCTCCTGCTTAATGGAGACCATGTTGTAGCTGCAGACGCTTTCATTTGTTCAGCAACCCCTGATCCATGTCCTCATAAACTGGCCAATTCTGAGACTCTGCATTGATACATGTTGTTAAAATTTATATCTATCATACTTATTTTAAATTATATTTTCATCTCCTTCCTCTACTAATATCTCTCTTTGTGGGTCATATTTCCTTTTAGTCCTGTTAGTAGATGAAGAATCAGTTATATGAACAAAGAAGTTTGTATGACTTTATGTGTGAAAAGATATTATTAGCATTAAAGATGAACTACAGAACTTTTTTGCAATTTGCTCAGTGACATGCCCCCTATTGACGGCTAAACTTGCATCATTCTTGCATCCTACCTGTAGTGTGAACTCACTCCAGACAGGTAAAGTCTCCATAGCGCAGTGTTTAACCATCAGGATGCCACTGGGCAGTGATTGCTTGAGAAATGTGCATGATGAATGTAGGTATGCCATCAAAACAAGTCAGAAACACATATTTTTAAGGTTGAAAGTTAGGTTGTGGGCCTTCAAATGATATCACTCGTTACCACCACGCCTTAATTAAGTAAGGATTAAACAACAAGAGCCGTGGAATACACAGTTTTAATGCACAACACAGAGTCTAGAACACCACGATGCGCAGTGGAGTGCATTAAAACTGCATAATGCACGGATCAGAGTTGCTTAATCTGCTTATACCATGGTCCCACAAAGCAAAGATTAAATGACAAATGTTCATTCACTTTATTAAACTCGCTAAATATGTTTAAGTACAGGAACTGTTTTATGCTGGCAGTTGGTTTGAGTGTTGCTATGGTGATAACATTCTGTGGCAGAATATGACAGTGATTTAACTAGGTGTGTGTATACAGAAATATTGCACATGCAAAAATGCATGTCTTTTTTGTGTTTTGTCTTTGTTTTCCTTTTCATTTACTTTTGCCTCCTTAAGAGCTGCATTTGTGTCTGTTGCTTATATGGCAAGGTATGCAACAACAGCCTGGATGGGATTCAATCCTCAGATTCCTGAGTGTCACATCTCTCCTGTTCTTCCCACAAGCACTTCCTCGTGGCCCGCATAGGCTGCCACCAATTACAAATCCATGGACTTATTACCAGGACCACATGGTTCTTGGCAACAATGCCAGAATGTGGCAAAGTATGCGTCAAGGGCCCAGGCAGGATTTGATTCCCAGACTTTTGGGTGAAAGTCATGCCTGCTTACCATTCAGCCAAAGGGACATTCCTGCAGCCAAGAAGCCAGGGCACATGATTGGTCGGAGACATGGTGACAGGACCCCACACTGTCACACTTTGTTTTCCTTTCTCTCTACTGTATGTCAGCAGAATGTGTCATATCCACTCATGTTGTGTTCTATTTTGATGATTTGTGAATGCACACCTTATAACAATGAAAAAAGTGTTTTTATATGTCTTGTTTGAAACTTGGGGCACATTCACATCAGCCTTTTTGACTCAAATCAAGGTCATTTTGCCAGCAAGTCTGCTTTGTTTGGGGTATTCAGTGTGCAAATGGACTGATTTCAACCAAACAAGCGGACTCAGTCTGCCTTCAAACACAGGTCTTGGTACGGTTAAAGTGGACCAATGCAGGAAGCGGACCACAACTGCCACGCTGCGTTTGGTTCAGCATGGCATTGTGGGTTAATATTATGATTTGGGCATCGCTATGTGACAGTGTGGGTTCCTGTCACTAAGCCTTTGATTGATCATGTGCCCAGGCTACTTGGCCATGGGGATATGGGGATATCCTTTTGGCTGACTGGTAACTGCACGTGACTCTCAACCAGGAGTCTGTGGGATCAAATCCCGCCCAGGCCCTTGTTGTGTACCTTGCCACAATTGGTACATGCTCCCAAAGCAAACACCAAAACAAGCGTGTAGGACTTCTTTAGAAATGGCTCGTGGTTAAATGTGAAGCGACGATGATTTGAAAGTTTTAAAGCAAAACTAAGTAACTTTTTTACCTCAATAAATGCGTATTAGAATCCCTGTGGGGCTAAACAAAGTGTTTACGGAGCGATTTGATGTTTCCCTCCTCCTCCCAGTGTCTCTGGCCTGCAAGCTGGACTTGCAAGTCTGCCCGTAGCACACCCGACACAAATCTTGCGACAACAAAAACTGCTGTATGGCACTCAGGTCCCCTATCCACTAGCTGCTTCCAGTGGTGGTTCAAACCAGAACCAGACTAAACACCAGTTCTTTAGCTTCCCACCACCTAAACACCAGCTCCTGGCTCTCAAAACCAACTCTTTGCTGGACCAGAGTGAAGAACCGGTTCACGTGGCTTGTGCTGCCTGGGAGCCGGGTGAAGCAACACAGAGCTTCATGGCTAAATAGGCTCAATACAAAATTACATTAAATAAAATTTGTATTCTTACCTCCGACCCGCCCTCACTAGAAAAAAATATAATCCACGGCATATTTACTCACAAAACATGGGCAAAACGTCCCGCTGCAGGAGACACAGGACTGCTTTGAGCAGCTGTAGAGGGAGATTAGCTGCTGCTACCAACGTAGCAAAGTAGCATCAACAAGCTAGCAGAAGCTTAGAAATATATTCAGGGATTAAAATAGGGGTGTGCTGTGGGGTGAAGCGGAAATTACGACCTTTCCAAGAATGATGAAGACCAGTAGGGGGAGCCCTGAGCTGAAATTACTGAGTGCTGCTTTAATTGACATATGGTCAGAAAAAAACATCCCAGTTCCTTGTAAGTACCCACAGAAATACTGCGGTTTTTAAAGTAAATGGAGTTCTCTAGGATATGCCGCCACATTAGACCAGTTAAAGACACACAATGTGACTTTTAGTGCTTGAAAATCTGCGTTTCTGACTCGTTTTGATGGCACACAAACATTCATTGCGTGCATTGTCACTACCCAGAGGCATCCCGGGGCTCAGAAACAGCAAGAAGGGTCTATCTGCGGCTCGCAAGACAGGGGCGTGTCATAGAGTGGGCGTGTCGTAGTGTGACGTTACTCGACAACACGCCCACCAGGCCAATGAGAGCACGGTAAAATCTAGCCCTACCCCTGACCCTTCCCCTAAACCTAACCAGACCCACCCACAATGTGACACGCCCACTATAGGGCACGCCCACCATAGGACACGCCCACTGGGTTGCAAGCCACAGATAGATACACTTGGAAACAGCAGTATGTAGGATTCCTATCTGGGACGCGACTGTGATGTTGCGGACGACTATTGGTTGTAGCACCAATAGTCGGCTAGCAAACAGATGTGAACCATGTATGGACACGGCGAGTGTTTTGAATGCGCATCATGTCAGATTTGGTAAAGAAACGCAAGGAAACATTACCGGAGGAAGAGAGGAAAAGAAAGTGAGGAAGGGACAGAAAAAGAGTCAAGATAAGACTTGCTTTCACTGGCTGGAGTGAATCACAGTGCACGTACAATACAAGATGGATGCTAGTTCAGCCGTCGATAGGGGGCGCGTCACTGAGAAAACTGCTAAAAGCTCCGTTGTGCGTCTTTAAAAAAAAGTAAAAAAAAAAAACCCTCCAAAAACAAGAAGGTCAACCTTATTTAAAAATCAATCAATAATCAATCAATCAATCAATCAATCAATCAATCAATCAATCAATCAATCAATCAATCAATCAATTTCTATTTATATAGCTCTTTACAGTACACCAGGTAACCAAGGTGCTCTCCATCATAGAAAGAAAATAAGAACGGCATGAAGAAAATAATAGACAAATGCAAGTAAATACAAATAAAATATGAAAATATATCACCACATTACTGGGTGTTAAAGGCCAGTCTGAATAAATGCGTTTTGTGCCTGGCTTTAAAAACACCAAAGTCTGTTATAGAGCGCATGTGAGGAGGCAGTTTTTTCCAGAGTCTGGGCCCAGCGACTGAGAACGCCCTATCACCCCAATGCTTGTATCTGGCTCTAAGGACTTCCAACAAGAGCTGGTTTGCTGACCTTAAAGCTCTGGTTGGGTTCCGATCGTGCAAAAGTTAGGTAAGGAGGGGCAAGACCATTAAGCACTTTAAAAACAAATAATATAATTTTATCATCAATCCTTAAAAGAAACGAGAAGCCAGTAAAGAGAAAACAGATCCGGAAAAGAGGGTGAAAATATGTGATACGATTGGTAAAAGTTGCAGCTCAGGTGACGAGACTCTGGCTCATTTGCCAAAATTGCAGCATGAATGCAATCTTGGTCCAGGAGATCATCCCCACCCACCAACTGAGCCAAATCCCCAGTCGGATTGAGTCAGCGGACTATCCTGGTATGAATGCACCCTTAGAGTTTATGCTTTACTTTTGTTCTAACTTGTTTTGTTTACTCACATGCATGTTTCCACCTGGTTGCACTTTGAACAACTTTGGTCTGAAAATCACTGTATGAAAAAGTTTGATTTGATTTGCAGCTCACATTCGTCTCTTATTGAAAATGTATGGAGGTTTGTGAAGAGGCGAATCAGACTCCACAGGCTGTTGAGCTATCTCAGATTTAGCAGGAATGGAAACAGATTGCTCAAAAAAAGTCAATCAATATCACGAGAACATTAAAAGGAAGCTGATGGAATACAATGGAAACATGACTCTACCAACTTCTACTGAGTATGTGTTCATATTTGGACTGAAATACCTTTTTTAAAATCAACTCAGTCCACAGCTGCATCCTGAAAAATAACCTGAAACTGGATTACACCAGACAATAACTTTGTTGTCCCCGAGTCTATTGAATGAAGGTTTTATCTGATTAACAAATTACAGATTTTATTTTATTTATTTTATCTTAATTTATTTTTCATATTTTTTGCTGTTGAGAAAAATGTCCAACTTTTCTGGAAATGGAGTATGAAAATGTTGCATCTTAATTTCTTTTTGTGTGTGAGAAAGACCATCGCATACAAACTAGAAATGCTGGAACTGATTAAACGCATTTTGGCATAAATTTGACCTCTATTACTTATTTCACCTGACGTCAAACTGGAATATCTGACACTGTTGTATATTCTTCATATTGCTGTAATGTGTAAACTTTGTGGACAGAAAATTACTTTCATACCCTAGCTTAATAATGTAAACAAATACAGTAAATGAAAATTTAATTCCTGTGTTCAAATGAGAGGCAATAAACTGGAAGAGGAGCTAAGAGTAAGAAAGAAGAGTCCATTTACAGGTTACATTTTTGGTTATCTTGTAAAAGAAATTCAGGAAAGCTTTCCAGCTTCTCAGCACTGAAAAAATATTGTTCATGTTTCTGCATGTTTATTTGCCAGCCTTAACTTATTATTACATGTTTTCCTGCCGAGATGAGACACAGGTATGTCTTTATGAACCAAAAAAGGAGTTAACAAGGCATCATTCATAACAGCACAGTGCAACGTTCTTGCAAAATACAAACTAGCTCAGCTCTTACACGTTAAAGTCGTCTTGCACTTTAGAGGAAGCTAAAGACCTCGGGTTTGTGAACCATAAAAAATGTGATCAGAGTAATTATTTTTTGGTTGTAACTGATATTTTGGCATCGTCATCGTGGCGTATCTCCAGGCTGTTTTCTGTCCGGCAGCGTTGCCAGGGGCGTTATGGAAACCCATGAATAGTGCCATGTTTGAGCTGTACTCCTGTAGTTTAAAGAAAAAAAAAAAGTAACCATTTATTTTGTGCTATATGGACTGAAATAATCCCGACCATTTGTGGGTGAGTGCAAAATAGAAAAAGGAATCAAGTTGGAAGAAAGTATAAGGAGCTAAAACTGGACAATATTGACAACGCCACACAGAATGTGGGATCTATTCCATGAACATCAACATATTAAGGCCTTTCACCATCTTCTCACTCTTTTTATAAGATTTAATTGCCAAATCAGCATTTGCAAAACACGCGGAAACCTAACTGTTCACACTGATAAAATTATATGTCAGTTGCATCCATGTGTGGAACAGTGAAAAGAAATTTAGTAATTGTGCAATTTTAGAGCTACATAACTATATTACACTCAGCTACAAGGTCAGGTTCTCTCACATGTAAACGTTTAACTCTTCAATGAATAAAAAGACTGAAGTTTAGTGTCCAGGCTTCATTCCCCAGAAGTACATTTTCCCATTTTAATAATGGAGTGACGAGAGCTGCCCAGCTGTCTGGGTTGTCTTTGTTATACATGTTCCAGATGTAGTCAGATTAGGAAGGTTCTGGACTGCAGACAGATCGGTCCAACACCTGAAGTCGTCTTCTATTAAAACAATGCCGCTGTAATAGATGTGTGTCACCTGTCATTCATTTGCTGGTAAATGCCTGAAAATACCTTTTAAAGGTGATGAGACTGAAGGGTAGCTTGGAGACAGACAGATGAGGGAAAATAAGAAGAAATGGTAAGAAGAATGACAAAAGATAAAAAATATAAATATCTAAAGAAATATTGTATAAAAATCATATTATTATTATTATTATTTTAATTTTCATAATGATCACAATTATTCTAATAGTAATAATAATAATAAATATATAGTCAGTCAGTCATTTTCTGTACCCCTTATCCAGTTCAGGGTCACGGGGGTTGCTGGAGCCTATCCCAGCTATTATCAGGCAAGAGGCAGGGTACACCCTGGACAGGTCGCCAGTCCGTCACAGGGCCAACACAGAGAGACAGACAACCATTCGCACTCACATTCATTCCTAGGGACAATTTAGAGTGACCAATTAACCTAACATGCATGTCTTTGGATGATGGGAGGAAGCTGGAGAACCCGGAGAGAACCCATACATACACGGGGAGAACATATATATATATATATATATATATATATATATATATATATATATATATATATATATATATATATATATATATATATATATATATATATATATACATATATATATATATAAATATACATACATCCTGGAGGTGGCATGGGAGTTCGCCCATCTGGTCTACATGTGCTTTGTCGACTTGGAGAAGGCGTTCAATCATGTCCCCCAGGGATTCTTTTGGGGGGGTGCTCCGGGAGTATGGAGTGCCAGACCCCCTTGTTCGAGCTGTCCGGTCCCTGTTTGACCGGGCCCAGAGCTTGGTCCATATTTACGTCTGTAGGTCGAATCCATTTCCGGTGAGGGTTGGACTCCACCAAAGCTGCCCTTTGTCACTGATCCTGTTCATAACCTTTATGGACAAGATTTCTAGGTGCAGCCGAGGTGTTGAGGGGATCTGGTTCCGTGGCCTCAGGATCAGGTCTCTGCTGTTTGCAGATGAAGTGGTTCTGTTGGCGTCATTGGGCTGTGACCTCCAACTCTTGCTGGAGCGATTTGCAGCCGAGTGAGAAGCGGCCGGGATGAAAATCAGCACCTACTAATCTGAGACCATGATCCTAACCCAGAAAAGGGTGGAGTGTCCTCTCCGGGTCGGATGCGAGGTCCTGGAGTTCAGGAGTTCAGGAGTTCAAGTATCTCAGGGTCTTGTTCACGAATGAGGGAAAAATGGAGCAGGAGATCGACAGGCCGATTGGTGCATTGTCTGCAGTGATGTGAACTCTGTATCGGTCCGTTGTGGTGAAGAAGGACCTGAGCCAGGTGGCAAAGCTCTTGATTTACCAGTCGATGTACATTCCTACCTTCACCTATGGCCATGAGCTGTGGGTCATGACCGAAAGAACGAGATTGTGGGTACAAGCGGCCAAAATGAGTTTCCCCTGCAGGGTGGCCAGGCTCTCCCTTAGAGATAGGGTGAGGAGCTCGGTCATCCGGGAAGGGCTCAAAGTAGAGCCACTGCTCCTCCGCATAGAGAAGAGCCAGATGAGGTGGCTCGGGCATCTGGTCAGGATGCCTCCTGGATGCCTCCCTGGTGAGGTGTTCCTGGCATCTTCCACTGAGACCCCGGGGGAAACCCAGGACACGCTGGAGGGACAACATCTCCTGGCTGGCATGGGAACGCCTCGGGATCCCCCGGATGAGCTGATGGATGTGGCCGGTATGGTACGGTGTTGTATAAATATTATGATATTAATTGTTTAATAATAATATATTAATAAAAATGCACACTGAAACCTGTTCTGCCTCATTTCTAAAGCTATATACAGAACTTGGTTATAAATAATCACAATGAGATTCAAATAATTTGAAATGAGCTGTTTACAAACAGGGAGTTCATTGTGCCTGAACTTGGATTGTGAGCCTGCAGTCTGGAACCATTTAAGGTGTTGGGGCGAACATCTCATGGCTGAGGGGAAAGTGGAACACCTTATTTATTTGTGATGATGATTATGACAATGATGATGATCATTATTATTATGATTATTATTATTGCTGCACCTTTTATTATATCACACCATACTGTTTAGTGATTATTACTATAATAATCATGATATGCAGAGGTGGAAAAATACTGAAAAATTGCAATTAAGTAAAAGAATCTTTTTGTGTTTAAATTCTACTCGGAAAAGTGAAAGCACCCATCTGAAAATGCACTTAATTTAAAATTTACTTTGAGTAAAATTTAGTTACTTTCAATAACTTATAACAAAGGACAAGTTATAAATCCAATCCAACACTAACTGTTTTTGATTAACTTTTGCAACACTACAATAAAAAACAGAAATTAAACCAAATCAAAGAATCCAGGACAATGAAAATATTGAGTGATTCCTTGTTAGCAAACTGTGCTCTCTCTCTTTTTTTTTTATAGCAAACATAAACCATAAATTCAATTGTCTTAATGAACAAATGAGCACACTGACTGCTTATTTAAGAAATGAAATAAAGTGGATGCTCCACAGAATATTCTGCCCAGTGAATACTAGCATTAGACAACATTTACATGGTGAAGTTATTTCCTTTATTTGCATTTGAACACAAAGAGCTGGCTCCGATTGGCCAATAATATCCTTCATCCCTTCCACAGAAATTAAATATCTGTCCTCCACCTCCATCTCTTGCTCAGCACCAGCCATCATCGGTAAGCATTTCATGTACAAAATTTCCTTTTAGTGGGTCAAAATCTACTTGAGTAAAAGTACCGATTTCAAAAGCAACTCAAAAAAACTACAGATTACTCACAAAAACAATTCAATTACTGTAAATTGAGTAAATGTAATTAGTTACTTTCAACCTTTGATGATATTCTGGAATATATATTATACTCTGTTGCTATTTGATATATTTTAAATTACATTCCACATGATACTACAGCACTGTACTATGCTGTACTGTTTATTACTATCATGTTACTGTCTTATATTTAGTGTGCTCTTTACATTTGTACAGTTTTACCTTTATATAGGGTGTATGCACAAATGCCCTAATTCACTGGCTGTTTGTGTTTTCTAACCCATTTCTTGTTGGTTTTTGCCTGTTTTTTTTACATCCAACATACTGTGAATGTGCCTGAAATCTTTTCTGTGTCATAAATGACCCCTCTGGAATTTCTTTTTTTCTTTTTTAATTGATCCGAATTGAATAACCACCATGTCAAGCCCACAGGTGTAAATCTTGTATTCCTAATAGTCACATCAGCACCACAGTAAAGTCAAGCTTTCATCATTTGAGGAAGTTGGCAAAGATTAAATCTTTTCTAATCTTAACCCATGACTAAATCACAGTAATTCACTTGGAGTATTACTTGGAGTAAGTGAGTCCCTCCTCATGTCTGCTGCTGCAGTTTAGAAGCAGCATGAGCACAGAAAAGAGGGAGCATAACTCCTGTCCTCGCTTCACTACACTGGCTTGTCTGTGCACTTTAGAGCTCATCTCAAAGTTCTCACATTTGTCTTATTTATCTGAGCTTCTCCACAGCCATACACCTGCTCTGACCATGATGGATGTCAGCTGAGCTAACATCATGCTCTTACTCATTACCTCCAATTAATCCAGAGGGCAACTCAGAACTGGCCTTCTTCCACCCGGTGGACTCACCTCCCCAACTGAACACTGCGTAGTAGATGGCCGAGGCAACTTTGCTTTTATCATTTAGAACTGATTTGACCTGTTTTAATATTTGTATTGCTTGCATTGAATTGCTTTCATGTTGTTGTTTTGATGTTGTTTTTAGTTTTTTATTTTATCTTAAGAATCTCAGTTGTGCAAGACTTCATTTCATCTGTAGCTGGTGTTGTAGTGCTTTATGAATACATTATTGATGGTGATGATGAAGAAGAGGCCCTAAACACAGGAGGGTAGAGGTGAGGTTATAAAACTTGTTTCTCATTCTTAAATGGGATTGGCTGAGGTGCATTCCTCAATAAAAGCAATAAGCCCTGAGAGGCTGTGGGTTACAGCGGTTTTACAACGGCAGAGGGGCACTCCGCTTTGCATTGTTGTAAGACCGCTGTAACCCATGGCTTCTTGGAGCTTATTGCTTCAATATACCATGTATGGTATGCATGGGATGCCATAACCAGTTTACAGGAACGTCTGGACTGAAACTGGCCTGGGAGAGGGTGTGCAACACTTTATCAGGGAGGTCTTAAACTTAAAAAGGAAATGATTGTGCTTCTTAAACACTGCTGTGATAACTGTGGCCACATCAGAGAGACATGAGAAATAAAACATCTTTACATGTAAAGCTAATGGCTAGCTCCATGTTGGGAGCACTTTGGGCTGGGGTCTGTCATGGCCTGAATATGTCCTTCCTCTTGACGAAAAGATGGAAAATCTCTCTTTCTCTTCATTCTTATATCTTACTATAAAAATGTGACTAGTTAAAGTCTGCATTTGCCCACATCTTCGTGCCATAGCTTACCAAACTTAGTATAAACCATAACTTATTAAATTACTGTTGCAGCCTTGCTAGTCTTCTGTTTAAATGAAAGTGGAGCCATGTCTCAAACCGCACACTTTCCCAAGTGCACTGGAATTCAGTGTGTATAGGGAGCCGAAGTCACGCCCCTTTACTTCCGCATCATGGGACCTAAGAGACGAAAAAATATGAATGGAAGTCAATGGGGAGAAAATAATTATCTTCTGGTTCCAGTCGTTCTCTGTCCTGGATTCCAGATATGTTGGTTATGGATTTAAATGAAAATTTTTCGTGCAAAGAAAAAATAAAATACCGCGAAGATTTTCGATAATATCAGGATTTACTTGAAGCCTCTGTGTGGACTACAGCCCTCGCCGCAAGTGATGACGTCGCTCCCTGCAGCGGGCGTGAACCAGACTGGACATCATTCTATCGGCGTGATGGAAAGACTCAACATTTCCTGACTTAAAACGGTTTTCACATCTGTTCATGCTCTTTTTCCTGTTCTTGAAAAAAAATAAAGTAAAAAGCGGTGACGTGCCGGAGTAAAATCACAACGGTAGCGTAATCAGGCAGCTGGTGACGCAGGTCGGTTGCGACGAGGGCTGTAGTCCACACAGAGGCTTCAAATAAATCCTGAAATTATCTAAAATCTTCGCGGTATTTTATTTTTTCTTTGCACGAAAAATTTTCATTTAAATCCATAACCAACATATCTGGAATCCAGGACAGAGAACGACTGGGACCAGAAGATAATTATTTTCTCCCCATTGACTTCCATTCATATTTTTTCGTCTCTTAGGTCCCATGATGCGGAAGTAGAGGGGCGTGACTTCGGCTCCCTATTGTGCACTGTTTACCTTGTCTATAGTGCACACTATTGTCGCTAAATGCTGACCCAAATAGAGCACTGCACTTACAGGAAGTGACAGACTTTTGCCCGCTAATGTGAGCTAACTCTACTAAGCCGGTAAAACCGTGGCCTCAAACAAATGACAACATCATAACTGTCTTTAGGGAGTGAACAGCTTGGCAGCATGCCACAATATACATTAGTAATTATGTCTAAATCATTTTATAAACATTACTTAAATCAGTACAATTCAGGCTGCGCTGCAGCAGGGGTCGCCACCGCATCGTTCACGTCATTATTCAGCTCTGAAAGCAGTTCGAAAGTCCCGCCACTTCTGCAGCGTCAGCAAGATGGCATCAGTTTAGTGCAAGTACTGTGCTTCGTTTTGAACTTTGTTTTTGGCCGTTATTAGGGCAACATCCGGGTATTTTCAGAGCACTGAATTTTGGCTTATATGACGCCATGAACGCACTACACACACTTCACACAAAAATAGTGTGAAGGTCATGTGCGCAGTTTGAGACAGGGCCAACATCATGTAGCACTAGCTTAGTCAGCGCAAACTTAGCATCTTTAGAGTTTATTTTCAGCTCCAATGTCAAAACAATTCATAACTGAGTGAATGTGTAGTCCCTTAAAGACACACAACAGAACTTTTAGCAGTTTTTCTCAGTGATGCGCCCCCTATCGGCGGCTAAACTAGCATCCATCTTGTATCGTACCTGCACTGTGAGCTCACTCCAGCCAGTAAAAGACAGTCTTATCTTGACTTGACTCTTGTTCTGTCCCTTCCTCTCTTTCTTTTCCTCTCTTCCTCCAGTAATGTTTTCTTGCGTTTCTTTACTGAACCCGACATGATGCGCATTCAAAACACCTGCGGTGTTGATACCTGATTGCTAGTGAGTGACGGGCTGCTTCAACCAATATTTGGCTGCAACGTCACAGTGCATAATGAATGTTGGTGTGCCTTTAAAATGAGTCAAAAATGAATATTTTTAAGGTCTAAAAGTTCCGTTGTGTGTCTTTAATACACTTACAGAAAACTATATGACATGGTTTCCCTACATAAACTTAAAGCTAATCTACCATATAACTAGATTAGCACTGCTATGTAGCTTCATGCTAGCATCAGGTTAATAGCCTTACATAACACGAATGGTTGTAGCCTACTTGCACAGAGACAAAATCTTTTCTATAGAAATGTGCAGCCAGATGTCAATATTTTAAAGGAAGACTAATTAGCAGATTAGTTAAAATTTTACTTTAAACCAGTGTAGTGATAGCCTACTGGCAGGGATGCCGTCAGGAATTTTGGGCCCCATGCAAAGAAATTGAAATGGGCCCTCCCCTGAAAATTTTGATACTGTTTCATGAAACAATCCTTTTAATGATATTTTTGACCATCATACTCATATTTGTGAAAAGACAAACATGACAGTTACTTGTAAAAGCACTAAAAATAAAATGTAGTTTATTAAGATTCTGTTATTTTCTGCAAGGCTGATACTAAACCCATTGATATACTTAAACGTTACATTCCCCTCAGATCAATTACCTTAAAATATAAAACTTAAATATAAAATAGCCTCTTCCATTAAAATGAAATGCAATTATGCTCTGTGAAAAAACAAATAATTTTTCAACTAAAATACTATCAAAACCAAAATGGCCATTTTTTGTTTTTTATTTGACCAGTAATTAGCATTAATGTTAAATTGAACATTTGAAAACGAGTAAACATACAAAATTAATAAAATTATTAATAATCATTGTAATATAATTTATATCTAAAAATATCACAGATAGCTGATCTTTTTAACCACAGTTCATTCTGAAATATGGACTAAATATGGAGTGAGCTAGCTTATATGCGCCGTAATTTATAGCTCAGTTTTTCCACTGTAGATTTTGCAAATATTTTTTGAAAAACAACATTTCCTACTGTTTTAACTGTTACCATTGCAAGAAAATACCGTAAATAAATAACATTTGTATACCGCAAAATTTACAGTTGCCAAAATGGCATACTGTTACATCCTCTATTTTCAAAGTAAATTTTACAGTGAAAAAATGGCAACCACAGCTGCCAGTTTTCACTGTAAATTATAGCCTACAGATGTTTCTTAAGACTTGATCCAGCGAGCACTACACCTCCTCTCTTTCAGATGTTTTTTAGTGTTGATAAAGTTAACACAACAGGCTAATGTTCCAGAACTTCCATCTTTCATCAGACGAACCACTAACTGACCCACACTGCCTTTAAAAGAAGTGGGTGACATACTGTCAACCCCTCTGTTCTCTCTCCAGTTTAATTTTTTTTGCCTTTACTTTTCAAACTTCCTGGTGCCGTCCTGGTGCATCCACTCACTATCTGAGTAACCAGGAATCAGGTTGACTGGACCATTATAGAGGGCGGCCGTTGAGATACATTTTAGAAACAAAATAACTTGTTGATATATTACATTGTAAACATAATATCCGTGTGACAAAAAATTATTATTGATCATTACAGTATTACAATGGCTTTAAGGGCCCCTGTCAGTCATAGGCCCCTTGAATCCCCCCTTCCCCCTTTGGAGCCCCAGGATACTGGTGATCCATGCAGGTCTGGAAAGACATTTCTGGCCTCCTCCAGTGACCTGTCAGTCACCTGAGGTGGCACTAAGCCTGTCCAGTCAGATTTCAGAGGTGAGTGCCATTCTAGCCACTCTTTTAGCTCTGCCCTTGACTGGAAATGGCTAACCAAATGGATACTATGTTGGTCCACAAGCTACCAAAGAAGGCAGTCGGGATAGATCAACAACAGCAACAAGAAGTGGAAGGAACACAAGATGTTTGCCAAATACCAGGGGCTGAAGGAGGAAACTGAAAGGGTGTAGGGAGAAAAGTGCCAGTCGTCATCAGAGCACCAAAATGTATATTTGCTCCAACAAATCTCAGGAATACCATCTAAAAGAAGACAGTCCTAGAAACAGCTAAGGATACTGCACTCAAGAGCCCTCAAACTCTCAGATCCCTGGTAGACAACCGAATGTTGAAAGAAAAGATATTCAACCACACACCTAGGGCTGAGGGATTTTTTTTTATTTTGTGCAGAGCTCAAAGTCCCTTCTTTCTCCAGCCTTTCTCTGACCACTGATTACCTGCTAAGTACTGCTGAAGCACATGGGGTTATTTTCAAAAAAAGATTTTTTTCCTAGTGATACTCCCCAGAATGAAGTTAAAAATAAATTTTATTAGCTGATCCTTGTTATGATTTAGAGCATTTTTTAGATAATCCAAGCATTCACACACACCCAGTAACACCTAATTGGTTTTGGACTGGTAAATGTACTTGTGACCCTCAGTATACCAACCCATGCGCAAAAGATTAGTTAAGCTCAAAATACAGGGATGATCAATTTTCTGAGAATTCGCCCGCTTGTGAAAATCTGATTTGTTAAACAATTATCAGTCTGGCTGTTTCCCAGACTGTCCAGCTTGGGTAGTGACACTGCTATTAAAAACACAAATAATAAGCAGCGGATTTAATTTTCAGGTCAGCGTAGCTTCCATTTTCACTTAAGTTATAGGCAGCTCACTTTGTCAGAAGTTACTCATAGCAAAATGACATCAGGTCTTTGCTTTTGAAAACTTGTCTTGATCACACCCTGAGGGTAGCGATGCTGCTTCACATTGGTTCATCCCGCTCTGGATCAAGGCTTAACTGTGTGGGGGAGATTTTCTTTGCTCACTTTAGGCACTTTGGTACCAGTGTGGCATGATTTAACCACCACAGCCTACCTGAGTATTGTTGCTGACCATGTCCATCCCTTTATGACCACAGTGTAGCATCCTCTGATGGCTACTTCTAGCAGGATAATGCGCCAATGTAACAAAACTCAAATCCTCTCCAACGGCTTTCTTGAACATGACAGTGGGTTAATTGTACTCCAATGGCCTCCAGTCACCAGATCTCGATCCAATAGAGCAGCTTTTTATTATTATTATTATTTTTTTATTATTATTATTATTGTTATTCTCATTTAAATTTTATTATACCAGGCATGACAGATTAAGAACAAGTTCTTATTGACAAGCTGCCCATGGCAAACGGCAAGGCTTTCAAGAGAGAGGGAAAAAGAGGCTTTGAAATAAACAATAAAAACTGAAGTTTAAACAAAGAATCTAAACACCAAATTAAGTATAAGAAATTACTAAATACACAGACAAACACTGAAACATTCACAGCAAGGCAGCCAACAGGAAAGGTTAGCAATCGGGAGGGGGGTAGCATTCATCATCACTTGCAAATGAACTATCAGGGCAATCCAGTGGGCCAAAAAGGAAGTGATATATGCCAACCGCGAGAAAGCATCAAGAAGAAGAAAGAAGTGATGTAGAGTATCATTTGGGTAGGAGGAAAACAATAAAAAAAGTGGAAAATGTCTTGTGGACAGAGATGAAGTAATGATGAGAAGTGGACAGATTTCCACTTTAAAGTCTGGCCAATCACTGAGCCCGGTTTTCTTTTTCCTACTGCGTTTTCATCGTTGATGGGTGGTTGTTGTGGAGAATATCGCCCCCGAGCAAGCAAACTACGGTGCTTTAACTTTTGGTCTGCTTCAGTTACTGCAGTTTGAAAACGAACCAAACTAAAGACAGGGGTGATTTATTTATTTATTTATTCATTCATTTATTTATTTATTTTATTTTTTTGTGCAAAAAGGCAATACAGTGAAATGGACATACAAACGGTGAACAACAAACAACAACAACATTGGTGGTTTTGGTGGCAATGTATATCTCATATGATATATCATGAGGCATATCTCATTTGAAATTGAGATTCACTTATTTAAAGGGTGCCTTAGGCCCCTACCGACCCATGGGGGGGACCACCCTGAACAAGACCCTAACCTATTTCTATGCATATTTTTTATTTTCTTTCAGCCCATGATCTAGGATAATGTTACTGTAATGTTTCTCCATACCTGTAAGTGCTTAACAGATGTGCACAGCCAGAATGCATGAATGTAGTTGTCAGTGCATTTTAATGAGCAGTGTGAACAGTTTCCATACGATAAGAAGCCCATTTTTTGCATTTTATGTCCAGTCAGATGAGTTCTATGGAAGATTTTGTGTTGTATGAATTGTAAATTGGCATTGGCAGGTCTAAGTTTATGTTCTTGTTTTTCATTGCTGATTGAATGGATGATGAAACCTGTAGATATCGTAGAAATCGATGGATCCTGTCCGATGCCGAAATTCTGGACCAGGAGGGGAAATGGAACCAGGATGTTATTCTGGGAGATGTGTTTGATGTGAGTGATCCCTTTATCTACCCAAGTGCTAAAATATATTGTTAATTGCTGATTAAGTCTGGGTTGCGCTAGATTGGGGTGAAAAGTGAAGGTGCCAGAGTGAAGTTAGTAATGTGGAATTTACACCAGGCTGTTAGAGCTGATGATATTGTGAGTTTTTGGAAGCAGAGGGGTTTTTCAATGGTTTGACTAAGGAATGGTAGGTCTAAAATATGAATATCTTTGCTAACTGTTTGTTCTTCATCTAGCCAAGTGCTGTCTGACTGAGTAGGGTGGGTCCATTTGTATGTATTGAAGTTGATTTGCTAGTGAGTAATAATGAAAATTTGAAGTGTTGAGTCCGCTTAATCTTCTTGGTTTTTAAGGAGTGGCCAGTTTGATTCGTGGGGGTTTATTTTTACAGTAAATTTGTTGATGGATGAATCAAGGGAATGAAACCAGGTGAGAGGTGGATGAGTGGGGATCATTGAGAGGTCATTCATTTTGGGGATAATCGTCATTTTAACTGTTGCTGTTTTTCCTAGAATGGATAGTGGGAAGATCATCCATCATTGGATATCATTATGAATTGTTTTGAGTAGTGGAGTAAATGTTGACCAACTCTGACAGCCTGGGGGAAATGTGGATACCTAAGTAAATGATGTGACTTGTGCAGAAAGGGATGGGCGTTGTACTGTACGGGCTGCCACATCCAGACTGTTGGTGTTTGGTTGGAGTATGGAGGATTGGTTCCAGTTGGTTGAGTAGTCAATGAGACAAGAAAATGATTGACATTGATCACTTCCCGTAGTGATGATTGTGGTTTCTGAATAAAAAGTAATATGTCATCTGCATAAACTGATTTTATGATGCATGTTGGGCATTTGGATTCCTGTGATGAGGGGGTTTTGACAGATGACTGCTGCTTGTGGTTCAATGAAAATGGTGAACAGAGAGGGAGAGAGTGGGCAACCTTGCCTGCTGTCCCTATGAAGAGTGAAGCTTGATGATGTTTGTTTGTTAGTAACTGTGGCTGTAGATGAGGTGTGAAGTGCTCTGTCCCACTTAATAAATGATTCCCCAAAGCCCAAACTGTGGAGGTTGTGGATAAGGAATGACCAGTTAACTCTGTCTAATGCTTTTTCTGCATCTAAGGTGGCTATGATTACATTCTGGTTATGTGTGGCTGAGTAGTCCATTATATTGAACAGTTTGCGTGGACAGTAACATGAAGGCAGGGTGGGGTCTGGTTTGAGAGGAAGTGAGGTGAATGCTGTATTTATGATGGGTGGAAGTCTAGAGTTTTGCTGTATTTTGGTCAACATTCCATGGAAAAGTGGAGGTAAAACGTACCAGAAGTGTTTGCAGAACTCACTGTGACCAGGTGCTTTATTGTGAGGCATTCTATTGAGGGCAGCTTGTGGTCAATCACAGAGCCTGGTTTTCTTTTTCTTCCTGCGTTTTCATCATTGATCATTGGTTGTTGTGGCGAGTATCGCCCACAAGTGAGCAAACTACAGCGCTTAAACCAGGCGGTTTAATCTGCTTCAGTTACTGCAGCTTGACTAGAACCAGACAAAGGGGTGAAATTTTCCGAAATCCCCGTCCAATCGGACAGAGTCACACTGAATTGTCCTAGTGTGAATGTACCCACAGAAAGCTTTAAGATGAGAAGCTTGGAGATTAGACCATCTAGTTTTAGAGGCTTTTCCAAGCAGACTCTGGCTGCTGCCAACTGGAAATACAACCTTAAAGAAGATTTAGTTATAAGTGCCCTCGACAAAATAAAGTTTACAATGTGAGTGTCAGTGTTGTAGTACTCAAGATCGGTCTTGGTCTCGAGACCATTTTTTCAGGTTCTTGGTCTCGACTTGGTATCGACTGCATTTTGTCTCGGTCTTGTCTCGGTCTTGGAGAGGGTGGTCTCGGGATTTTTGAACGTGACCGGTCGAGACCATTGCTGACAGGCTTTTTGTCCATAACTTAGCTGCTGATAAGACTGGAAAAGAACCCTCTTAAAAACAGCTAATAACAACTTAAAAACATTGGTTGTGTTACGTCTCCCTCCAGCTGGAGCTGCCACCAGCTCGCTGCAGTGTGACTGACTGACGCACCTGCGCCCAGAGAGGCGCGAGCCGAAAGGAGGAGAGAGGCTGAGTGAACTTGTTAGCATGACTGTAGCTACCACTGAGGACACCGAGGTCTGGACCAGGACCTCGGTATCTATAATAAAATTAACCAAAAAACCATGAAGCTCAAAAGCATTTACCTGAGAAGACGATTTCTGTGCAGATTGATGCTGAAGCAGTGATTGTTCCTCGACCAGCCACCTGTATCATAGAACTGATTCTCAAGCTAAATCTTATTTTCATATTTATTATTATCATTAACATGAACACAGTGAAAACTAACTACAGTAAATCTCATAAATAGGTTTGAACTACTTCGTCCGCCTGCCAAGGCGCAACAGTGCACCGCAGCAGCTGGCCGCTCAGTCACTGATCAGTGATCAATCTGTCCACACAGCAAATGTCCGTTATTTGTTCAGACTTCAAGTATGCAGAGTAATTATTTTTACACATCAGAGATCATTAAGAACAACTTACCCTGCAACAGTGATGCTTAGCAGGGTCATTATTTTCTCCGGTTTTGTAGAGTTCATATTTACTGAACTAACTCCCTGATTGCACATTTCTGATTGAGTCTACGTGGTTCTCACTTCATGCAGCGCGTGTTTACTTCAGGTTCGTTGTAAATCTGAATTTTGTTTGATTATAAGCTTTTTAGTATGATTATATCATTTCATGTTTGTGCAAACTGTCTCATTACTAAAGAAAATAGTTGTTCCATAAACTTTTCAACATTATGAATGTGATGATAGTGACTGCAGAAATTTCAGATGATTTGCGGTACTTATATATGTACAGTAGTACTTATACTCTTGTCATAGTTCTAAAACAGACACTGAGATTAAAAAGAGAACAAATGACAGAAAATAAGATAAACTACCGTCCTGCTTGTTAGGAGAGATTTCTGCCAACTTGGCAATAATTAAATTTATTGTTTGCAAAAATAACATATAGTTTTAATTGACAGTGCTGCTTTAAAAACAAAGTAGTATAGTAGTCAGTCTTTTCTGTCTGCTTTCCTGTTAGGGGGGGGGCCGGGCTAGCTATTATAGGGAGAGGCGGGGTCACCCTGGACAGGGCAGCTGTTGCAGGGCAACACAGAGAGACAGACAACATTCATGCTCACATTCATACCTAGGGGCAATTTAGAGTGATAATTAACCTAGATGAGTTTTGGACTGTGGGAGGAAGCTGGAGTACCTGGAGAGAACCCATGCATACATGGGGAGAACATGCAAACTCCACACAGGAAGGCCACAGTTGGAAATGTTTGAACCCCCTCCCCAGCTGGGAATTGAACCAATGACCTTCTTATTGTGAGGCTGCGGTGCTAACCACCACACCACCGTGCAGCCCCGGTGGGGCAACAGAGCAAAGATTATTTTTTGTTGTCATATTTGTTTAAAAGCAAATGTTACAGGCCTTCGATGGGTCCTGTATTTAGCAGGAAAGAACGCAGACAAAGCGTGAGTTGTGGTCTGTCCGCAGGCAGGCTCTGGTCTATTTATTAACAGCGATCTTACACATCACAGATTTAACATACATGTTAAATAATTCTGCTTATTGCAATTTCAACATCACTCATATTGATGTAAAAACACAAATGTCTGTGCACAATATCCTGGCTTCTTAAACATTTCTTTTTCAGTATTTCCTTTGCTCACACGTTACAGTTCCTATTATTAACTTTAAGTGCAGCACTTCTTACGTTGTAGTTAACCTGCATAATTCTGATAGTTCCCTGGACCATTTATGTAAAAGAACACACCAAGTATATCACATCAGTTAATATCACACATGCATCCACTTAGTCTGTAAGAGAGTAAACTGATATCCATGAACAACTAAGTAACTTGTAGAACCTCGTTTAGTGTACATTTACATCAATCTCTCAAATAATAGATGTCACAGTCCTGGAGCAACACATTAAAGTAAACATGCTAAGGTCCGCCATCTTAACCTGGCTTACACGCGGAGAAAAAACAGCTCTGTGATGAAGAAACCCTCTTTACATACATTTGCACATCCAAATAACCCACTTCAGGCACTTCAGGTTTATAGAAAATATGTTTAGGACACATTATGATAAATATGAGTCCGAACACCCAAGTTACTAACCTGTATTTAGCAGGAAAGAACATAGACAAAGCGTGAGTTGTGGTCTGTCCGCAGGCAGGCTCTGGTCTGAGCATGCGGCGCCTACCGACAAGCTACCACACCCAGCGCTCACTTGGGGAGAGACTCCCTCTGCTGGCCTGATATCGCAATATGAAAAAAAAAAAAAAAAAAAAAAAAAAAAAGGAATGGGGAAGGAATGAAAATGGAAAATTCTTAAATTTTTGGGTTTTTTTTTATAATTATTTTTTAATATTTGGATTGAATTGTAGGGGGAGAAATTTTAAATTTTTATGAAGAATAAGGAAAAAAAAATTAAACAAAAAAAAACTATCAAAAAAAAAAAATAAAAAAAAAAAAGAGGAAGAGAAAGAAGAGGAGGGGGGGAGGGAGGGGGGAGAGGAAAAAGGGAGAAAAAAGTGAACAGAGGGAGAAGAGAAAAAAGGAGGGAGAAGGAAAAGGCTAGAAAGAGAAGAGAATGAGATATGGTTACTGAGATTGGGATGAAAAATCCGGAGAAAAGACAAGGTAAGAAAACGAGAAAAAAAAAAAAAGGGGGGGAAGGGGGGGGGAGGGGGAATGGGGTGGGCAGTAGGCTGGGTATCAGACATAAGAAAAAGAAAAAAAAAAAAAAAAAAGATAAGGTTCTAAAATATTAGAGAGAGTTTTGTATAAGAATAAAAAAAAGAACAGAGAGAGAGATCCGTGGGGGAAAACAAAAAAAAAACTAAACATATGCGATCTGGAAACATAAAAACCTCTCTCTCTACGCTAAAAGGATAAAAAAAAAAAAAAAAGAGTAATTTATAAAAAAAAAAAAAAAATCCTCTCCCCCCTGCCATAGGAAAATAAATATAATTGTCCTCCCCCCCCCACCAAAACCAAAAAGAAAGAAAAAGAGGAAAAAAAAAAAAAGAGAAGAGGGAAGAGGGGGGGGGGGGGGAAAAGAGAATTCTGAGGAAATGAGAAGATAAACAAAAGGGAGAAAAAAATAAAAAACGGAAGATAAAAGAAAAGGGAGGACTTCCCCAAAACAAACAATAAAAAAAAAAAAAGAAGAAGAAAAAAAAAAAAAAAGGGAGAAAAGAAATAAAAAAAAAAAAAAAAAAAAAAAAAAAAAAAAAAAAAAAGGAAAGGGGAAAAAAAAGAAGAAAATGAGAGCAGTCAGAAAAAAAGGGGGAAGATGGAAAAAAAAAAAAAGGTAAAGAAAGGGGGACAGACTGAGGAGGAGGGAAAAGAAAGAAAATGAACATTCTAAAAAGGTTATCCCCCCCCGCAACAACCAATCCTCCAAACCCCCCTAAGATAAAACCTCCTTTCCCCCCCCCCCCCACCCCCCCCCAGCAAGAGAAAAAAACAACACCCCCCTCCCCCCCAAAAGACATACTGAGACTTCTCTCCCCCCCCCCCACGCTATTTTCTCAGGCAAGAAGAAAAAAAAAAAAAAAAAACGAACGGAAAAGGAGGCAGGCAGAAGGCAACCCAATCAAGACTGCTAAAAAACATCCGTCTCCAAACTTTTAACACAACGAGAAAGAACAGAGTTCGGGTGGGAGAATTCGTCTCCAACCCTAAAAAACCTAACAGGAACCAAATGACTACAGACAGTGCTCTGACATCTCAATCAGAAAGCCGGGAGAGCTCTTACGGCTACCTAAAAAAAAATAATACCAAAAAATAAAGAAGGGGGGGGGGGAGAAGACTCTCGTAAAGACACAAGGAAGAGGAAGGGGATTTAAATTTAATAAATATTCTAATACTGAAAAGAACAATAATCGAGATCACCCCACACACAAAAAAACTACAAAAAAAAAAAGGGGAAGAAAGGGGAGGGGGGGGAAAGGAGAGAAAGAAGACTCTACCATTCCCTTCATTACAAAAATCAAAAAAAAACGGAATTCAAAAAATGGGGAAAGAGAGAGAAGAAGAAAAAGAAAGAAAAAAGAAAAAAAGGAAAAAAATAAAAAAAAAAGAAGACAAAGAGAGAAAAAGGAAAGAAAAAAAAGAAAGTAAGGGAAGGGGGAGGGAGGGGAAAAAAAAAAAAGAGAGGAAAAAAGAAAAAAAAAAGAAAAAAAAAAAAAGAAAAAAAAAAAAAAAAAAAAAATAAAAAAAAAAGAATAAAAAAGAATGTAGGAGGAGAAGGAGAAAAAAAAAAAAGAAAAAAAAAAAAGAAAAGGAAGGGTGGGGGAGAGGAAAAAAAAAAAGAGAAAAAGAGAGAGAACTCAACCAAAAAAAAAGAAAAGGGGGAGAGGGAGGAGGAGGAGAGAGAATAGAAAAATCCAAAAAAAAAAAAAAAAGATATAAAAATAAAAAAAAAAAAAAAAAAAAAAAAAAAAAAAAAAAAAATCAGAAAAAATTTCTCATTACACTTTAACTCCTAAACTTAAATAAATGTTTCATTTATGGAGATGGGACCTTGTTACTTAATAAAATAACACGAATTTAAACTGCAATTGTGATCTTACATTTGTAAGCCTCACACAAACTGAAAACCCTCACATTTTGATGTTATGATTTTTCTTTGATATTTGTGGTCTTGGTCTTGGTTTTCGTCTCAGTCTGTAAAAGTCTTGGTCTTGACCTCTAAATGTCTTGACTTTGCCTTGGTCTCGGAAATGTCTTGGTCTCGGTTGGTGCGGTCTTGACTACAACACTAGTGAGTGTTGTACTGTATGCAGAGGATGACTTGTGCAAAAGTTGACGCAAGCAAGAAGGGGTAAAACCAAGGAAACTTTTGTATATTAACAAAAATTTAAGAAAGGGAAGTAAAAAAATCCAAAAAAAATTGGGGGTTTTAAAAGAAGTGTTTTTAAAAAATGGGAAAGGGGGGGGGGAAAAAAGATTTTGTATAAGGCCCTTACAGGCTGATATGTACATGACGTCACCCAAGACAAAAATGGGAAAATTGGTCATTTGAAAGAGGATAATTCTTGAGGGAGAGGGAAAGAGGAAAACAAAAAAAAAAAGAAAGAAATTTTTTATTTAATCATGAATTTAAATTGTAAAATGAAATGAGAGGGGAGAAGGGAGCACCAAACCAAAAACATAAATACACAAATATTGGAATGGAATTATAATAAGAAGGGAAAAAAAGAGGAGGAGGGGGAGGGAAAACAATTCTAAAAACAAAACAAAATGATTTGGGGGGGGGTGATTAAAAGAAGAAGTAAACAGGGGAGGACTGGAGGAGAAAAAAAAAAAAAAAAAAAGATGAAGAAAAAAACAAATGGAGGAGGGATGGAGGGGAAAAGGAATAAGTAAAAGAAGAAAAAAGGAAGAAAGAAAAAAAATAGAGAATTATAAATAAAAAAAATAAAAGGAGGAAAGGGAGGAGAAAGAAAAGGAGAAAAAAAGAAGAAAATATAAATCGCTGTAGGGGGAAAGGAGGATCCTCTATTTCAATCGCCCGCGGTGGCAGCAACAGGGAAGAGGAGAGGGAGGGGGGGGAAAAAAGAAAAAAAAAGGGAAAATCATCGGCGGGGGCTCTGTCTGGTCTGGAGCAAAAGATAAATGGGGTGTGAGGTGAGAATTCAAGGCGGGGGCGGGAGGGGGGGGGGGATAGGGAGAGGAACAGCTAACTCCGGGCGGAGGGGGGCGGATTAATCAATGAAACATCGGACAGAGGTCATCAAATGCGCAAAACTGGGACTGAAAAAACCACGATTTCTCCAAAGGGGATGGGAGGGAGGGGATGGCTGGTTGTCCTCATGTGATAATCAATCATAAGAGGATGTGGGGCAGAGGGGCGGGGAGCGAGGGAAACGAATTCCCCGCGGGGGGGCCCGAGGGGAAAAGGAAAAAGGAGAAAGATGGAGGAGAAGGGAACGGAAAAGGAGGAGGGGGGTAGGGGGGGGGCGGGGGCCACGTGAAGGGAATTGGACATAACTTGGCGTAAACCAAGCCCAAAAGACGCAAAACAAAAAAAGTAAAAAGAAAGGAGAGGGAAGGGGAGGAGGAAAGGTGGGAGAGGATAAAAATTTAAATTTGAAATATAGATATGTTGAGAGGGAAATGGTTATCGGGAACACGGTGTGTGGGTGGTTTAAAAATAAAGGTTAAATTGAAAAATTAAATTTAGGGGGTTTCTGATGTATTGAAAATGATCCTATTTGTATAAGATACAAAAATTTATGTGCTGGAGAAGACTTGCAGCAGGTTCTGGAAAAAAATAAAGAAACTAAAAAGATAGTTTGATCAAAATAAATGGTTGAATTTAGATTAAACAAAATTATGTTATTTTGGAATTGTAGTCCAGGTATTGATAGTTATTTTGTGATGTCACAGTCTGTAGAGAACGCCCCCTGACGGTCAAAAAACACTATAGCTCACCACCTGCAGGCTTAGAACAAGCCAGAGAAACACACAGTTATGCTGCTGGAAAATACCAGACAGTTGTTTTGTGATCGGGTGCACAAATCCCCTAACCCACATATTCCAGCAGCGAACACTTCATCAACGATCAGTGATGCCCACACCTGCATTAATCCCTATATAGTTAGCGTAGTTTTAGCCATAAATAAAAAGTAATGTATACGTGTTGATGTGGTTCGTTGTCATATCGAGGCGACCAGCCACCTGCCGATATTCTAATGAGTTGACGTTAGCTACTAGCTAAAACGGAGGGACGCAGTAACGCAAATAAACTCCTAAAGGAGGGATGTGGAAATCAAGTTACACTCATGTTCAGCTAAATAGCACAAAGACAAGATGTAACATTGGTTTGTAGAGTTATTCTTTGTTTTTCATGCATACCTGTCCTATATGCTTTTTTATGTACAGCTTCATAGCGCTCCATCATTTCTAAACCTGATGTTGTGACAAGTCAAAATGAGAGGAAATGATTCTATTTCTGTAATTTCTGTTTGAATAGAAGTTTTTAGTGAGAACTGTCGGTGCTCTTATATACCTTTATTCTGGCAGCGGTGACGGCTTCTCAACCAGATGGATGTAAATATCACTGAATGAATGCTCAGCAGGGACGTGGCGATGATTAACGGCTCGTATACAGCAGTCGCTTCTCTGTATGGGTCACAACTGTCCAACACTTCCAACTTCCACTTCCACTTCTTGTAAACACTTAATAGGTTTTAGTGTTAAAGTGTTACGGTTGTGCTTGAAAGTTTACATACCCTCCCATTGAAAAAAAGACAAAATTTGCAATAGTAATTTAAAAAACAAGAAACTGAAAAAAATAATAAAAATTTCATGTCATTTTCTGTACTGCTTATCCAGTTCAGGGTCGCGGGGGTTGCTGGAGTCTATCCCAGCTATTATCAGGCGAGAGGCGGGGTACACCCTGGACAGGTCGCCAGTCTGTCGCAGGGCCAACACAGAGAGACAGACAACCATTCACACTCACATTCATTCCTAGGGGCAATTTAGAGTGATAAATTAACCTAACATGCATGTCTTTGGACGGTGGGAGGAAGCCGGAGTACCCGGAGAGAACCCACGCATACATGGGGAAAACATGCAAACCCCACACAGGAAGGCCACAGTTGGAATTGTTCGAATCCCTCCCCAGCCGGGAATCGAACCAGCGACCTTCTTACTGTGAGGCTGTGGTGCTAACCACCACGCCACCGTGCAGCCAAAATTGACAAAAGTATAATTTAGTAAAATGAAATATAGATTTTGAATTGTCTCTTTGAAAAAAAAACAAAAAAACCCAAAACTATCCCAAATGAGAGCACCTGTCAACAGGTGCAGAAGTCTGATTGGATGTTACAGAAAACACTTGATTGCAATGATTCCCTCAAAGTTTTGCTCAACAGAATTGTAGTTCAGGAGCCCCATCACAGTCGTTTTCTTATTTTATTTATTTTTGTTTTTAATATTTCTGTTGAACTACAATTCAAACTTCAACTAATCATACTTGGAGCTGATCTTTCCCCCATTTTTAATGGAAGGGAATGTAAACTTTCAAGTACAACTGTAAATAAACTTTACTGACTTGTTAACGGAAGAAGAAATGCAAATTCTTTTAAATATGATTCAAAATGTTCAAAGTGAGCAGAAGTGTTTATTGATTAGTCGATTAAATCTTAACATGAAATATGTTAAAAGATAAGATCAGATCTGCTCATCAGTTTGTTTTACATATGTCTTAGATGTCATCCAAACATTTTGAGAATAGAAATGCTGTCACTGAAGTAGCCTGGGAACTGGGTGGCAGTGAAGTCTGGCAGTCCCTGGTGCTTCAGCTTGACTCAGCAGGAGCCCAGCTCTGTCTGGACACTGCTCATATGTGGTCGGCATTCTTTTCATTTTCTTTCTCTCATTGTTACGATGCATAGAAAAGCAAATTTTCACCAGCTGTTGAAAGGATTCCAAACAGTGACTCTCCAGAGGAAGTCTTGATTTCACTGCACTGGTGCTTCCTTCACAATCCCACAATTCACGTGACTCCATCCCAACACTAAATGCTTATTTTGACTTTAAACAATTTAATTTTTCTCCTGTTCTGAACATTTAATGCTTGCATGGAGACCTCAACTCTATTTGTTGTGACAAAGTGCCAGATTTTGGTCTGGACTTCCTTGTTGACAGATTCTATTCAACACGGGCTTTAAAAGAGAAAAATGATACAGGCCACGGTTCATTTTAAATGATTTGACAGTTTAAGTGTCTCGCTGAAAGAAAATTTTCCCCAAACTTCTCACAGGAGGTTTGTGTGACCGTGCAGGCTGTGAGGGTCAGACACACCAGCATCATATTAAATCCAGAATTATGTTTGAGCAATTTTTCACAGGTCTGCTTCCTGTCGACTCCGAAAACCATTGAACCAGACGTGGCAGTAATTGTCTGAGGTAGCCGCTCAGACAAATGGTGTGAATCAGCCGTAAACGGTGACTAAGTAAGACTCTTTAACCTCCACTGGAAGCAAAACGCTCTACAGGGAACCACAACCAAAGTTTTCCACAGTGAATTAAAGAGTCTCTGTGTTTCCACCACATCTGGAAGCGTTAATGTAGTTTTAAACCTAAAACTCTGATGCATACACAAAGTATGACCTAAAGATTTTTTTTTTTTTTATTATTGGTATATCATCTGTTATTCAGGGATTCAAAGGATTCCGAGTCTGAGAAGGAACAAAGTTAGCCTAATAACAGCCAGTGCAAGTAGGAGTAATAAAGTAGTGAAAACAAAAAAATTTTCTCTAAATGGAATTTAACTATGAATAAAAATCATAATAGAAATAATATAGGAACACTAGGGCCCTAATTTATGAAAGGTTTACGTGCACTCAAACGAGCGCTATCTTCTTTACATACACAATAATTCTTCTGAGCTGATTTACAAAGCAGGGCAAAAGACAGTTTGCACATGTTGATGGGCAAAATAGCCCCGCAATCCATTTTGCATGTCTGCTGTAGATATATATGAGTGTTTCTGCCAGAACAGGCAAAATGTTGGGAGGAGACTATGCAAACAGCTCATCTTTGCACACGCAATGTGATTTATTAACCAAGCAATGGAAAGCAGGTGAAAAAAATTGTGTGCATTTTAGCACGTCTGAAAAGCAGAACTGGCAGCTTTATGCACAAATGGCTGGAAGAGTGCTTCCTACAGGACTGCAGACATGCAGCAATGGGTCAATATAATTTCTCGTGAGATGTGAGATTATCTAATTTAATAACAATCAACGTCTCTATTTAACACGGGTTATTCTACACAGAATCAGAACACTGTAGCATAATGGCAGTTAAAGCTGACATTAATTATGTCTTTTTATTTCATTTTTTGCCAATGGCATATTTTTAAATTTAGATCAGCTATTGCGCGCTCCTCCTTTCCAGACCCGATTCCTCCTCTCCAGACCATGGCGGCTACTGCTGCTGCTCTGAGGTTGCTGACCTGCGTGAAGTTGCCCCCCACCCTACATAAAACTCAGTGAAAATAACAAGTAACATAGCACAAACTACTGATACTATTTTTTAGCGAGTTTTGCGTGGGGTGGGGGGCACTTACCTAGGTCCAGCACCTGGCATTGTGCCAAAGAGCGTGCACTGCTTTCGTAATATCAGACCATCTTCAACAGCATCTTCTTATCCATGTCCTTATAAACTGGCCTCCTCCTACGATCCACATTGCATCGTTTTTATTTTATAGCTATTATATTTATCTTACATTCTATTTTTTATTTGCTTCACATCTCTGGAACTAATGTCTCTCTATCAGCTCGAATTTAATTTAGCATTTACCGCATGCTCTTCTGAACTTTCCATTACCTGCAAATGCTTAAGAGACAGTGCACGCAATTTATCAGCGTGACAAAGCTATCAGCGGTGTTTATTTGAATTATTTGTAAATCAGGGCCTCTGAGGTGCAGAGGAAATAAAGTAGGATGAAAAGATGTGATAAAAAGACTTGAGACTTAACTTGTGATATCAGACTTGTGAACAATCTTATGCTTTCCTTATTTTCCTCACGATCTTCTGACTGTCTGATTGCATGTAATTTCCCAGATGTAATAGTGATGCAACACCACACAAACACAGATGCATACACACCTGCAGTCAATGAAAACAATGGCAGCTCTTGCGAGGATATCTGTTGCTGCTACACCTGTCATTTGAACTTCTGGGTATAAAAATTCACGAATATATGGTAAGCACGCCCCCCCAACAGGAAAAAAAAAAATGGGGAAAGGGGAAAGAAAATGGGGGGAGGAAGGTAAAGGAAAAAGGGGGGAAAAAAAGAGAAAAAAAAAAGAAAAAAAAAAAAAAAAAAAAAAAAAAAAAAAAAAAAAAAAAAATAAGAAAAGGGGAAAGGATGGGTAAACTGGGGGGGAAAAAAGTAAAAAAAAAAAAGGGAGGGAGGTGGGGGAAGAGAGGGGGATGGAAGAAGTAAGAGGTAATACAAAAAAAAGAAAAAATAAAAGGGGAATATATAAAAAAAAGAAGTAGAAACTTTTACGGAGGGGAAAACCGTGGGGGTACAAAATAAAAAAAAAAAAAAAAAAAAGAAAAGAATAAAAAGGGGGGGGTGGGCAATTGTGACAGTTGACAGTCACTCAGCAGATTGAATCCCACCTGGGCCCCATACACAATGAACAGATAACACAGCAACCAACTGCAACATCTACTACACTACACCACATTAACTTTACAGTATCTATCACCTTAAAACATACCTGGAGAGGATACTATAATACAGTGCTTAATGCCTTAAAGTTAAAGTTTTTTTCTCAAGAGTCTAATATGTTTTATGGCCTAAAACTATTCACATTTATGCCAAATTCCAATTCCTATTTTCACCCCTACCCCAACCCTTACCCTTAGCCCTTCCCCTTGGCTCTAACACTTGAAACGGGTTAGAGATTGAATGATTCCCCTAAGAAAAGGGACAACCCTTCAAAATCCTCATACGTCACCAACAGTCGTCCGTGGCACAGTAAACTGACATCACGGCTGTTTCCGAAAGAGTGAGTAAGGTCTAGCTGCAGCTGGAGCCGCTACAAACCATGCCCCTACATGACATGGCCACCACACCAATGAGAGCATGGTAAAATCTAACCCTAACCCTAGTCCTTCCCCTAACCCTAACCACAACCCTCCCACAACACGCCCACTTCGCGACACACCTCTAGGTTGCAAGCTGCAGCTGGATATAGTTAGTTTGCAATGCTGTCTACAGCACTGAATTGTCTATAAAGATTTGTTTAAAAAAATGCTGTCTGCAGCAGCAATAATCTCACTTTCCTGGGCGATTCGATTACTTTTCTGCTTTGGGCCAAAAAACATAAAAATGAAAGGAATAAAAGATGCCTTCAGACATGACCAGATGCATGATACGTTTTTTTTTCACATTTGTAATGAAATTGTCTGTGATAAATTAAGGTCGTTTTCACACAAATTTGGGTCGAGCCAGGCGCTGCCGCAGCAGTGAAAAGGTTACAATGGGCATGTTTACATGGAGACTTTTTTCCCTTTTGGATTGAAATCATTCTGATTGAGGATTTTAGGGCAGCTGTTTACATGGGAACTAATACATTCGGATCTGGCGTGTACATGCGCCAATATTCATTCAGAATAACCCTGCCTGACATGCGCAGAATGATGTAAATCACGTTATTGATTAAAGACGGAGGTCTACAAACAGCTGATCGTCACAGTCGTTGTGGTTTCTGCAAGACGTTAATGAAGCAGCAGCTGATCCTCATGAGCTCCTACTGGAAACAACCAAGAGGAAAAGCTGTAGAGACAGAGTTTGAGTTAAAAAACAAACTTTCTCGCTGTCCAGGGAATTACGTTGTTCACAGCCATCTGTCATAGTGAGGAAACGTCACTTGTTTCACGTTGACGTCTCGTCGAAGCATGCGCTGTAAGAGCGCAACCTCACAACTTTCCGATTCAGCGTTTACATGATACCCCGTTCGGTTTGGGGAAAGGAATATTCTACCCCCGTGAAACCGAAAGTAAATTCATTCGGTTCGGCGCTTTTCATTCGGAAAGAGGCGTTTACATGGATCATTTTCATTCCGAAAGAGCTTTTAAACCGAAAGCGATCGGTCTATTTGGGTCCATGTAAACGCAGTTAATGTTTCAATTTCCAACTAATAAGGCTCCGTTTCACATATCCCTTTTAAATCACCGCGCCTGGCATTCGCTCTACAGACTGGAGTATTGTGTATCCATGGCAACCAGACAGAAGTAGACGCGCATCCTTACTATAAAGCATGGTTGTGTTGTGAACAAAACACAATGTGAATGGAGTGTATTGAAGACGAAAACAATGTTGTCATGTAATGGATGTGGTGGATTTCCAGACAAATCAGAGCAAGACGCAGATTGATTCTGTTGAACCGTGAAGTCTGGACCATACACAGATATTGTAAGCAAACAGCCAGGTACCAGTGAGTCGCCCCGTTGATCTTAATATTTGAAATACATTAATCGCTAGCAAACACAAGATGATACTAAACGTTACAGTTAGGCATGCCATAACCCTGTTATTTGTAATAACACTGTCAATAAGAAGGATATCCCAATAGTACAGCTGCCTACGGATACTTGTTTGGTTAAAAAAGGCGGAGTATCTGGGATTTAGGTCAAGCTAAAGTTGGCACGCGTTCACACATCGCTTGCCCGGCATTTCAGGTCGACGCAAGCTGCTCCGAAACCACCCTGTACAGCTGGTCTGAGAGCGGCCGAATCAGGTTGATTATCAGGGCGAGTGGCGTGTTCACAAAGACCCAGTCGCGCCATGTTCAGTACCAAAACCCAGTTAGGTTGACCTACATGGGCCCTGTGTGAAAACGACCTAAGGTGACCTTAAAATAGCAATTTTCAATTTTCAATATTCACATTTGTGCATTTTTTGGCTGTTGCTGCCGATTTCCTTGCCATTTTGCCCGTATTTTGCATGAAATTGTGGATATCATACCCCTTGCTTTCATAGCGTCCCTGGAAAATCTCTGTTTCGAGGGCCAGACAGCCCTCCCAGTTCCTCCTCCGCTCTCGGTCTGCAACAGAATTGGAACACCCCTACCCCTCCACATGAACGCGCAAAACAAAGGGTTAGGGCCAAGAGCCAGGGCTAAAGGGGGAATTGGAATTCACCCTTTGTGGGACAAGTGGTAAAATGGCTTGTTTATTTGTGAACATTGACTTAATTCTATGGAGAAATGACCTCAAAATACAAGTACGAATCTCAAAAGTGGCATAAAATATGCTCTTTTTAAATTACTTGAACACTTTTGGCTTTGGACTTCAAACTGAAGACCTGTAAAACAAGGGTCAAGGGATAAATGAGGCCAAGAACTTTCCTGTATGCATCTTTGTGTGACTCAGTATGTTGTATGACGCTGCTGCTGTACTCCACTACTGTGTGAAACCCTGTGATGACTCAGCATGTGTGGCCTAATGGACTGCAGCTGTTGTGGAGCTGAGACATCTTCACAAGCTGCTTTTATAATCATAAGTTATGCACGTTACTGCAGCTGTCTGTAAACACACTAAAGCCTGCATTTTGCTTTTTGCTCACAGTAGAGAGACTTTAATGAGATTTGGACGGAATGAAGTTTAGAAAGTTCATAAAAAAATCAAGTAGAGGTCAGTTGTGCAGATGTTTTTGAATCTGACTGCTTGATTGGAGGTGTTTGGCTTCTGCAGCTGCTGCTATGTTGTCGTCCAGTCGGTCATTACAGACACGTCTGAAAACATGTGAGCAAATCGTGCTTTTGTCATAGTCGCGGTGAACAGTAACTGCAAAGTGCTCAGTGACGGCCCTGGAATATTCCAGAATGAATGAGTCACTACCTGTTCATGAGTGCTGGGGCATTTGTGGGATTCATTCATGTTTTTTTCCCGTAGAACTAGTGCAGCTAATTCATAAAACACACCACAGTTTCCAGTCAAAACATGCACATTATGAAGCTGTAGCTGAGCAACCTGAAAAAACAAGGATCTTGTTATGTTTATATCCATCACATATGTCCCGTCATGTTTCAGCTCATCCTGCTCCGTGCTCCAGCGTGTTTCTAACTGCATGTCTGCAGATTGATACTGGGTTGAGAGTTTAGTTTATTCAACTCAGCTTTGTTGTGGGGAAAACCTACCTGCAGAGTCAACGTATAATGCTGATGGATGTGGTACAAGTGATGCAAACACATTAAAGCTGCAGACTAAAACATTTCAGCTAATTTTGCTGATGTGCTATCTGTGCGTAAAGGGAACTAGAAAGGATTTTACTGCAGGTGAGACCTTTTATTCAACATGTATTGATTAAAGCCAATGTTTGCATGCAGAAACTACTTACAACATACTTGTGAAAGTAAATTTAATGAAAAATGCTTTATTATTAATAGTTAATAGTAAGATTTATATACAGTAGCTCTTTTTGAGGACCCAAGGTGCTTCACAGTGAATCTGTTTTTTATTCACTACTCATTCTTACTTGGTTGGTTTAAGCTAAATGCATAGCCACCTCTGTCCTGGGAGAGATAATCCATTCCAACAGCCCCTTCGACCCCCACCGAGCATCCATACACCAGTGAGGGAGGAGCATCTTGCCCAGAAGCATTATTAATGACCTGGATTAATAAATCTCTCGAAGGAGATTATAATGGATTGTTGCTATTTTTTAATTAATATATTATAGTTCATTTTAGTTTCAGAGGTTGTTTCCTTGCTTTTATTCATTCATGGATTTACTCATTATAAATACACTTTGGGTGTCATTAAATAGAAATAAATCTGAAAATGTAAATCATAATGTTTGACTCATTATAAATGAGTCAAACATTAGGGTATCTAAAGTTCTTTAACTTGTTTATTGTTATGTGAGTTTGCTTAAAGTGATGGCTACAAGTTTAATTCTTTTCTGCCCGTAGGTGTCACACTCACACTTGCTTACACAATTAGCATTAGCCATGTTACAGGACTGGCTAGCCGTTGATTAGCATTAGCAAATGTATAACATATGTTTACGGTAGGACCCGTTGAAGTTGATCAAAACAATTATTTATATGCTATCATTCTGTGGATATATTACTTTTGAAAAAATTGTTTTGATGAAAAAGTTGTAGCTGTGACCTTTAAAATCATATTTAAAGTGCATTTATGGTCCCGTAAATAATGCGCCTTAAAGCGGTATCTTGTTTATGGTAAATACCAAAATTTTATGATGCCCAAGTTGCCGAGATGAGGTCAGCTTTGACCCTTGAACATGGCGGAGAGCAATGAAAATATCCTTAATGGGATGCATTACATTATGTTTAAAGTTTTTCTGCTGCTGTCATTTGCTTAGTTTGTAGTCTGCATAATTTTGTGACATACACAACTTTAATAACGTTGCCATTTACACTTAGTTTTGTTTGTAAAAATATGGCTATTGTTTGGTTTATCTCCTCAGAGCAGATGCTAGCTAGCAGCTTGCAAGATAGCCTCCAGTGTTTCACATCATTACGACAACAAATCACTTGAACACAACACACTAGTAATTTCCACTTAACAAGTGGAAAGAATCATCTTTCCCATACCCTCTGGTTTGTTCCTTTTGCTGCTCACATTTTAGCTACTCAGCTCAACACTGGCCTGGTGGTTTCTGGTGGTTTTGCTCCATTTACCACATCAAGTGATTTGTACAGAAGACCCCAAAAACTGACCAAATCATGTGCGTAAACAATTCAGGAATTGGATGAAAGTGTATCTGTCTTTGCATCAAGCATAAATGGGCCTTAAGAATCAACTTGTGAACTTTGAATAGTTTTATGTTAAAGTAGCACTGTGTTACTTCCTGAATGTTTCTGATTTGTTTTGATAGCACAGCGATGTTTATCATGTACATTCCTGGAGCTGTCTTTGACCTGCAGTGTCCCAAGGTTGAGAAATCGCATCACTTTACAGCTGAGTTTCACTTTGGACACCAAGTCACACACCAGCAACAAATATCAACAGACTGGCTGTTGTGAATGCCACCATTGCTGATTCATCAAAGAAAGGGGACATTATTGGAGTAATTCCTGCCTTAGACTTTTTAAAGATTTGGAAAAGACTCTTGAGACTACCTTCTCACAGTAGCTTACATCTAAAGACAGTAAAACTAAGATTTTACAAAGACTGGGAATCTTACAGGGTCGCTATTTACAAGAGTACAACTACTGTAGATGCTCTCAGCATTTTTTCCCATCATGCAATTTGTTCCCATTATCATCTTAATACATTTTATTTGAAAGCACCTTATTAAATTGTACAGACACTGTATAAAAACAGATAAAATATTAAAAACAGTAAGCCAAAACACTCAAAATGCAAAACATTATCTGCTCTCTAACCGAGAACATTCAGTGACCAGCATGTCTGTGCAGCACAGATGTTTATTTAGTGTTTACTGTCAGTAATCTGATTGATGCTGTGTGTTCTGCAGATATGACAGCGTAGGGATGCATGGCATTCTTCATGAGTCATGTGACCGTTTTTACATTGAAATCAACGCATGTCGCAACTATTTCTATGGCTCTTGTCAACGTATGATGCAACTCTGAGTATTGATGGTTCTGGAGGTCGGCACCTGTTTCCACTGCTGTCAGAGCTCATCCAGCTATTTTTTGTTGATTGTGTTGCGTCACTGCGATAATATCAAACAAGTTTGATATTGTTGCAAGCCCAAGACTAGGAAAAGATTGGTATAAATCAATGTAGATTTCCATCTCAAACTTAACGAACGAGGACCCGGGGGTGCGCCATGTCCCCAGTAAAACTCCCGAGACTAAACACCTTCAGTCTTAAAGGCAGGGTAGGGGGATCCTAGAAAAACGGTTCGGGCAAGTTACATTTTAAATGATACACACCCCGAAACTACGCCTCCAGAGCGCAGGAATGTGTGCGCCGACAAGCGAAGATAACCGATAACAGTCAAGTGGATAGCTCGTTAGCCTAAACAACTGAGGAACCACGTTGTGTGTTAAGTGTTAACAAATGGCCCTTGGAATTTAATAAGGTGCTTTCGGACTGTAGGAACCTTTTGGAGTTCCTATAATCTTTTCGGGAACCAGGCTGTTTTTTTTTGCGCATTCGGACATATACAGTGGCTTGCAAAAGTATTCATACCCATGACCAAAACTCAATTGCTCAGAACAGAACAAAGCAAAAGTGAGTTTCACCTTTTTATATGAAAGGAAATGGCACAAACACAACAATCCATCACTGTTTTTGTTCGTAAGCACTCTTTACTATGAATAGGTTGTATAAGTCTGTATTTCATTTTAGATTTTAGATCTATTTTACTAACGAAATCTCACGATATTTTATTGTTCTGTTACAAATTCTCGTGAGAATTTACGAAAAATCATGAGATTTTGTAACAACAATGAAATCTCGCAAGATTTTGTAAGTAAAATAGATTGATACCACGTTTCTAAATATTAATTTGATATTGGCATATGAAAGGCATATGTGGCATATGTGGAGGGATCTGAAGATTGCTGTCCACCGAAGGTCACCAAGTAACCTGACTCAGCTGGAGCAGTATTGCAAAGAGGAGTGGGCGAAACTGTCCAAGGACCATTGCACAAAACTCATTGCTGGCTATCCAAAGCGATTGGTAGCTGTTATTGCTGCCAAAGGAGCTGCAACCAAGTACTGATTGTGACTTAATGACTTAGTGTGAATACTTTTGCAACAATGACATACAAACTTATGCAACCTATTCATAGTAAAGAGCGCTTAAGAACAAGAACAGTGATGGATTGTTGAGTTTGTGCCATTTCCTTTCAAATAAAAAGGTGAAACCCACTTTTGCTTTGTTCTTTTCTGAGCAATTTAGTTTTGGTCATGGGTATGAATACTTTTGCAAGCCACTGTAGGAACTAGGGACCTCGGCCCTTAGTTCCTATAACCTTTTTAGCTCCTACTCTAAGGCAGGGTCTTTTCAGGGTTCCATAGGAACTGAGATACGTAGGTGTTTGGTGATTGGTAGAACTGGTAAGCCGCGCCCCTTGCGTGAGCTCCGTTTCTTCCATATTTAAAAAGTCCCACAGCTGTTTACCGAGATCGTAATAACAACAAGAACTATTACAATAGGAGTGTACCAATTCATAATTAAATTGATCAAAATGGTGCACGCCTTGAATCAATAACTATTTTGAAATGTCCAAAAGCAATTATTGTCATGTTAAATGACCAAATAAAGCTGCAAAGTATAGCAGTAGAATCTGCGGCTGGGCGCCAGAACTTTAGTGGACGAACCGTCCACTAAAGATTTGGGCGCACTTCAGCAAAAGGTAAACAAGGAAAAGGAAGGGAAAGCTAGTGAGTTAGCTTTTATAATAGCTTTGAATAAAAGAGATGGAAAACCCAAATACAGTTGCAAATTATGTCAGTACAATCTGCGCCACTTTAGTGAATGAACCCCGTTCCGTCCACTAAAGTGCCCGGGCGTTATTCAACGAAACATAAACAAGATGTTAGTATGGCAGCTTTCCAACTGTGGGCTGTTCTGTTACATGATACATATGACCGTGATGAGGGAAAGCTGGTAAGTTAGCTTTTATAATAGCTTTGAATAAAAGAGATGAGAAACCTCAGTTTTGTATTAGATATGCTGGAGCATAAATTTGTCTCTGTCGCAACAATTGCATCACACAGGGTCCCTAACAAGGTCCTCCCTCATGTGCGAACGCACACTGAATGGGAAGGGTAGTTCATATAGCTAAACTCAGGAGGCGTAGTTAAAGAAACTGCGTTCTTAGAACTTCTCTGTCCGAATGCGCCTATAGACATATCATCATTCAATCAATAAGCATGGGCCGTTCAAGAGAATTGGATTGTTTTTTTTTGGTCCTGTCCGTTCCGCAGGTGACTAAATTTTCAAATTTTTGTGTCAGAGCATTTAATTAATCGTCTGCAATTGGGGTGTGAAGCAGATTTTAAGCAATATAGTAAAAAATGCTCCTGGAAAACATCATCCACCCTGCTTTTGTGTCTGGAATGGTGAAAATCATTTGGTGTAAGCCTGACATAAGAGAGAAAAAGGGAGAAAGGGACAGAGCAAAGATAAGTCAAAACTGAACTTACTTTTACTGGCTTGAGAGAGCTCAGAGGTAGGATGCAGGATGAATGCTGAATTAGCCTTTAGGGAACGCCTCACCGAGAAAACGTGACAACACTTAGTAGATTGGCTTCAAGCTGGAAACCATTTAAATGATGAAAAACTGTCACTACAACCTGAAAAATCATGCATATTTCCTGGACTTTTCTTGGATCACACAGCAAACTGAAGTAAATCTGGAAAGTAAATGCAAATCATACAGGTTTTCTGTATGTTGTTGCCTAAATAAAAGGACAGTCACCAAGAAAAGAGACGACTTCTGAAAATCTATTTTACACAAAAGACGTAAAAGCCAGAGTTGGTAATCCTGTTCAGAAACACTTTTTGTTCTACTGGGTGAAACGATCCTTCCATCCTGACAGTAGTCAATACATCATGTATTCATAAAAAGGAAGGAAAAAAGTCAGACCTCTGTGAGAGCTGCAGTTCTGTAAAAACTCCGACCAGCCCCTGCCATTCACACCGAAAGGCAAGAATTGGTAATTTGCAACTTAAAGAAAGAACCGATGCCTTTATGTCTTGTCTCTGTCCCTCCCCTCTCACCATCCCTCACGTGACCTACTGTGTGCCTCTCATTATAAACAAATATAGCTAACAGACTGCTAACTGCTGCTGCGCCAAGAAAAACAAACCAAAACAAAACAACAGATAAGGATTAAGTCTTGGAGGCATTGACGTTTGCAGTGTGGACTTTTTACACTGCAGAAAGAGTTGGAGGTGAGTGGATTCATGATTTTAAAAACGTGGTTTGTCAGCTGTTACAATCTGCTCTCGGAATAAAATGGGACCCACAGTTAACTTTCTTCTCCCTAACAAGGTAAATGTGATGAATGATGGAAATAAGAATGCATAATATTGCAACGCTAAGTTTTTAGCATGTAAATGCAGAAATATGACAGCCATACACTCTGAAGAAAAACTCTGAAGAGAAACACTCTGGCCACTTGTTGTTACATGTAGCTGATGCGGTAATTTTTTAAGGTAATGGTGGTCTCAGCCTCTGAATCTGGATATTTGATCTACAAGCCAGTGTTAGCCTGTTGTAACCGTTAGCATACAGTCCGTCAGTTTACTCAACGATCAAACCGTAAACAAGATTATAACTTAAGTTATAACTTTTTTACTTCAGTAGACATCATGACTCTAAATCTGCGCTCAGACTCGCTCAGACTGTGTAATGCGAGTTAAACTAATAAAGACCAACGCAGTCGAAGCAGCTCATGCGTGTGCACGACTTTAGCGTCACTTCCACTTGTTGCCAGAGGGATACGCTTCGGGGAAAAAAAAGCTGGAACTTGCGTTGTCCTTGGGGGGGCCGCCGCGCCCCGGCGGGCTTATTTATGACGGCCCGGCGGGCACAGACTGCCTTTTATCTGCTGCGTACACAAGCTGCTCCTTCTTCAGAGAGTTTGGAAGCTCACCCTCTTTGTTCTAAGAGGGTTCTTGATGGCACCGTTATCTCCAAGATTACTTAACTCCTTAAGTGCTTTTTCCACAAAATTAATTATCTCTATCCTTCTTGGTTGATGACTTGCTCCACTATCTTCATGGTGATGATAGTCTGGTCCCCATACCAATTCTCAAGGACACGAAGAAAGTCATCTGCAGTGTTTCAGGAGGTGAAGTGAAGCGCCCTTGTGATTGGGTCATCCCTATGTTCCCCGGGTCCTATGTTCCCTGGTTTGTATGGGACTGGGGAACATACAATAGGACCGTTTTATTTATTCATCTATTTAAAAAAAAAGGAGGTTAGGGTTAGACAGGACCCCTCCCTAACAACACGGGGAACGTAGGACCTTTTCAAGGGAAACCAGGGAACATGGGACCTTTAAAAAAAAAAAAAAGAGGTCCTATGTTCCCCAATCGGGAAATATAAGACCCGGGGAACATAAGTATGCTCCCTTTGTGATTCTCTCATGAAGTTCAAGTAGTTGGACTGTCTCCTTTTTCAATTTTCATGTAAAAACATTGTACAAGAGGCAGAAAAGGTGAAACCAAATAAGACAGTGATGTGTATTGTTTCCATGTTGCAACAATGTGAATGTCAGATACATAAAAAAATGTTGTATTTCAAAATGGTTTAAGTAACAATAATAATATCTACTATATTCTATTAAAGTAGAATCTTATTCTTAGTTGTCATAGAAATAACAATAATGCCAATAAACAATGGGAAATATGCAATAAATAATTAAGAAAAAGGGGAACAGGTAGAGAAATGATTAAATAATTAAATGCATAGTTGTTTTATTGTTATCATTATCACCACCTTTACCACTACTACTACTAGTAATAATGATAATATCTACTCACAAAAATAAATCATATAGTTGCGAGTGAATAATGCCAATAAAAGATGAGAAATGTAAAAGGAAGAAGATATTAAAAGGTGAATAAAAACACTACACTCCATGACCATATTTGCAAACCCTGAAAACTCGCTGCAGATTATGTCTTCTGCTTTCCGAAATCAAGATTCAATTGTCCTGGGAGTGCAAACTGCTGGAGAAAGACGGACCATTTCCACACATCTTTGAATAATTAGCAACAGTGGGCTCCCATTCCTGGAATAATAGGAAGAAGGATAAGCTCTGACCCCTGCAAAATGACACCACTTACTAACCCTCTGTCTCACCAGGAGGTACTCCACAGTGAGCTGCACATACATTTTCACTCCACCATCAAGCACGTTTGACTGGATTTAGTTACGAGAGATGGTGAGCTGCTTTTCCACTCTGAGAAGGTGTGTTCAAACACAAAAGCTGAGAAACTAAGATTTAGTGTTGCAAACAAATTACAGCTACTACAGATGACTCACTATGAATTTCTGGAATTTTACCGTCGTCGTGCATCATTTTGGGGTTGCAGGATAATCACTACCTGCTGTTATTTTGAACATAATTGCCATGAAATGTGGTGTACCACTTCCTCCTCAGCCATAACGAGACAAATGCGTGTTCTGAGCCACCCTGAGACCAGATATGAACTGTCCAAGTTCGACAGCAGTTAATCACCGGAAATATTTTCAAACCAGGTTCTACAAAGTGAATGAGATTGTAATCCACCAGTTTGCATTTAAAGCCTCCAGGATCAGTCTGACTGCTGCAGGATGGATAACAACAGCTGTCACATCTTCTCTTGACCCTCTGTAGCATCTCAGCTGAGGTGATGATCCTTTTTAGCTGTTTTTGTTTTTAGGCAATAGCTACATACAGGAATCAATCTGTGACAGTCTCGCCTCACACAGTGAGGGTGCACAAACGAAGTGCATAGCCCTCAGAGATGCTGCTATGCATTGGTTAAATGCTAACTCATTGAAAGTTAGCTTAAGCCGGGGAGGTGTCAACAAAACCCATTTTATCACAAAAAGTCAAAACAACAACAAATGACAGACAAAAACAGCTGTACTTACCAATATTAACCAAAAAAGCCAAAGAAACAGATTTTTTCACAGACTGCTTCGGAGTGACAGAACCATCACATCAGACTGACTCTGTTCACATGCCATCAAAATCAGGGTTAAAGACACACAACGGAACTTTTAGCAGCTTTCTCAGTGACACGCCCCCTATCGACGGCTAAACTAGTATCCATCTTGCATCCTACCTGTACTGTGATTCACTCCAGCCAGTAAAAGACAGTCTTATCTTGACTCTTGTTCTCTCCCTTCCTCTGTTTCTTTTCCTCTCTTCCTCTGGTACTGTTTCCTTGCTTTTCTCTACCAAATCCGACATGATGCATGTTCAAAACACCCACTGTGTTCATGTCTGGTTCATATCTGTTTGCTGTACATGACGTGGTGCTCAACCAATAGTCAGCTTTAACGTCACAGCCGTGTCCCGGATGGAAAACGTACATACTGCAGTTTCCGAGCCTTGGAAACTCTGTGCAATGACGGCTCAAAAATGCACATGATGAATGCTGGTGTGCCATCAAAACTAGTCAGAAACGCATATTTTTAAAGGGGAAGTTCTTTTTTTTTTCAATCTGGACCTATTTTCTAGCATGAAACATTACGACGTTGGTGGAAATGTAAGAAAGACAGAAAGCGCAGTGTAGAGGGAAGTCATCTCAGTCATTGTACTGTATAATATTAAATAGTATTGTGTATAAAATGAGGCTGCCTGCTGCCCAGCTGCTGCTGCTAGCTACCTTCCACTGTTAGCCTGCTTCGTACTGTAGCTTCGTTCATCATGAGCGCAGATGGCGCTGGAGATGGAGGGAACGTGTCTCCCCAGTTTCATAGTGAAACCAATTGAACCATCCCTGTCCCAGCACAAGGTTTCAAACATCGCTGGTTAAACAAAACATTAATGTCATTGCAGGAGGCTTGTGAGACCAGTGTTTGTGTGTTTCGGCTAATGGTGCTTTTAAGTTAAACACGAAAATCGGTTCTCCAAGCTAACTTTAAACATGGATAAGAAATATTTGCTCTAAACTCGAGTTTAGAGCAAATATTTAATTTCCTTTTTTGGAAAAAGGCAGTTTACAATTTTTAATAGCTTTGCTTTAGAAAATCTGCTGTCATTTTAAAAAAATCCGTTTTAATTCTACTTGTAGGTTTTGAAATTAAAACTGGGGGGGGGGGGGGGGGGTAGATACATTTTCTTCAATCTTCAATTGGACTCAACTGTATGAAAAATTTAATAGTTAAAAATGTCTATTTGTGGGAAACAGTATAGGAAAAACCCCTAATCTCCAAGCTAATGACAAGAAAAATATATCTAAAACTATTACTGCTACTTTTAGAGTCATTGTGTTGTGGAAATTCAACAAACTTATTCCAGAAAAAAACTGCTAAAACCTGTTATTAGAAATGCCAATTTGTATATTCCAGTATTTTAAAATTTAAGTTGGTTCTTTATTATCTTTAGTCAAAGTGATTGAGAGCCATAACACTCTCTTGTGGAAGGTCCAAAGAGCCACTTTCAGCTGTGGAGCCACAGGTTGCAGACTCCTGCTCTAGAAGCTGCTGCAGATGTGGAGCTTCATCATCACTGCTACTGTATGTATGTAGTCATCACTATTATTCGTTAATTTCATCACTAAATTATTACGGAATGTTTCAGTTAATCTTGGTTATGGAAAACAGTAAATAGAAATTATAAAGTTTATCTAAACAATGTCCTTTATACTAATACTGTAGAAAGACAACAGACTGAGTGCAGGTGTATCTGTAATAACCCCAAATCCAGCCACCAGTCAGCCAACAAGCAGCTGCTGACTTCTGTCATTATTACAGCAGCAGTTGTGTTTCTAATCATCAGACACACATGCAGCTCATCCTGGTCTGTTCATCTAGATCAGGATGTCCAGTTGGTCCTTGAGTACCCCTGTCCTGCAGGTCCTCACCGTTTCTCTGCTTCAACACACCTGACTGATACCAAATGGATCCAACAGCCTATGAATTTTCCCGTTAGTTGGAGTCAGGTGTGTTGGAGCCAGGATGCATAGAAAACCTGCAGGATTGTCAAGGACTGAAGCTGGACACCCGTGATCTAGAAACTTAGGCGCCAGGGCAGGGGGGCACCAAACCATAATCCCGCCTAGGGCACCAAAGTGGCTAGAACCGGCCCTGTGTTAAAGAGTTTATGAATGCCCCCCCCACCCCTCCTCAAATTATAATGTTAAATATGAAATATCCAAAATTTTCTTACAGGGGAGCATGCCCCCAGACCCCCCATAGATGGGCTGTATCGGTCTCACCTTTTTCACCCCTGACCTGTTTTCATGTCTGGTTGTAGACTGTTATTTGAAAACTTAACTAAAATTAATAACACTGAAAAACAAAAGACAGTACTGACAGGTTTTCCTTGTTTTGATGTTCTAAACAAATTTAAGGTTAATTTTCCCCCCATTTTTCCACTCTCCCATGCTGGGAGAATAATGGCGGAGATGGGGCCGCTACCATATAAGACATTATCTGCAGTAAAACTCCTTGATTTTCGCCAATAGTTTAAGTAGAATGAACGAACGAACGAGTACTATTGTCCCGTGAGTCCAGATTTAGCTTTCCCGTTATCAGGGCGTTGTAAACACTTTGGGGCCGTGTGTTCATGATGCGTACTTCCGCAGTACAGCTGAGAGTAGCAGCTCACTACCCAGACAACAACAATACAATTTGCAAAACCCTGAATTCACAAGACAATATTACTCATTTGTTTGTTCATTCTACTTAAAGCATTGATGAATTAAAGGGGTTTTACTGCAGATAATGTCTTAAATTTGGGGTAGGGGTGCCACAATTTGGTTAAACAACGATTTGATTCATATCATGATTCATGGTTTCTGATTTGATTTCAAGTCACTGAATTGAATCATATCGTATTGTTCTAAACTATCCAGTATAATTCATGAATTGAATCAGAAACCATGAATCGTGGTATGAATCGAATCCTTGTTACCTGAATCGTTACACCCCTAATTTTGGGGTCTTAAATTTTATTCAGTGAGGTCTTAAAAAGGTCTTAAAAGGCATTGAATTTTACTTTTAAAATTGTGCAGGAACCCTGTCCAATTGTGACTGGTATGTAACTTGCATACATAACACATACAGGAGCCATTTTTTTCTGATTCTTGTCATCTTTTATTAAAACTATATTTCATTTCCTGCAAGAGGAATTCTGCTAGCCAAATAAAAATGTACTTTAAATCATTGCTTGGCTCACACATTAATCATTTTGTGCTTGATTGTATTTCCTGTATTCGGGCTGTGCTGATGGATTTGGAGAATCATAATGTTTATAGAAACTACAGCTGCGAGCAAGAAGATTAAACAGACTCCCAGTCAAAGAGAACTAGTGTTATAGTAGTGATATGGTACAGAAGACTATGACGGATAATATCATGACCCCTGGTTCGAAACTCCTTTTCCTTAAAACATCTGTCTGACATGGAAATATGGAATCTGAACATGAGGCATTATCATCAGGGAGCTGAACACAGTGTCTTCCAGTAGCATATTTTTTAGTAGCATGAGTCTGTATCACGTTTCCAGGGTTCCCACGTGTCCTGGAAAACCTGGAAAATGATTGAACATTTTCCCAGTCATGGAAAACACATGGAAAATGAGAAAAATAGTTAAATGTCCTGGAAAAGCTGGAGTTGTCCTGAAAAGTAATGCTTGGTTGCTGCCTGGTCGCTACTTCGTCGCCACTTAGGCTACGTTCACACTGCAGGTCTTAATGCTCAATTCCGATTTTTTTGTCATATCCGATCTTTTTTGTGTGGGTGTTCACATTACATTTCTAAATGTGGCCTGTCGCCGACTGCAATATGAACAGCTCATGCTTCTGAAGTGACACATGCTCAGTTAAACATGAATGACATCACGCACATAACGGTGGTCATGGAAACCAATGCAAACAAACATGGAGGTTACCGGCATTGCGGACTCACGTTGAAAGCAATTTGTGGCGGCAGTCGGCAAAATGTATGAGCGGGTTTTGTGACGACGGAGGAAGAAGACAAACGCATTTGTGATGACGTCTGTGTGTTGAACAGTTGCTGCTACATGTGTAGGAGAGTGTAGCTGCAGAGGAGTGTGTAGCTGCAGAGGAGTGTGTGGATCAGCTTCGGAGCAGGATGGTGGATGAGGATGTTTCGGATCAGATGTTCTGAGGGAATCACATCTCTTCACAGATATGATGTCACCAAGCACTTCAGCTGCAGTAGAAATAAACTCATATGTCACAGTGATCAGCTGATTATCCTACTGAGCGCGCGCGAGGGGGGCGTTATACTGGAGAGAAGCGGCTTTATTTTAATTCTGCACATTTATCACCGCGGTTCTTCTCTCTACCTGCTGCAGTGAACGTGCCTTTCTAAGCCGGACACATTTCACACACACCTTTCCTCTTCTGGCCTCATCCACGGCGACGTGCTTCCCCCGCGCGTGCACACCCTCTCACTCACCTTCACACACTGAGCTGCTGGACCACAAAAAAGTTTCCCCCAACACTTTAGTTTCCAGGTTGACGTTCAATCAGAGCCAGAAAAATACTATTTAACTGTTCAGTCCATTGTTTAAATTCCGTTTCTGTCTCATCTGGTGAATTAAGGACGTCTGTCTCGATCTCAGAGAAGAGCTCGGATAAAATGCGACATGCCCGTACAGACTGCAGTCGCTTCAACACAGATCGGATATGTATCCGATTTAATACCACATTTGAAAGTGGCCTGAATCCGATCCAGAAATGTCAGATTCAATGCGACTTGCGCTGTTCACACAGTCAGAGGCAGATCGGATATGGGTGACATTTGAGCGAAAAGATCGGATTCAGGTCGCATTTACCTGCAGTGTGAACGTAGCCTTAGTCGCCACTTCGTCGCCACTTCGTCGCCACTTCGTCGCCACTTCGTCGCCACTTCGTCGCTACTTGGTCGCTACTTGGTCGCTACTTCGTCGCTACTTCGTCGCTACTTCGGCTTTCTACAATTGTAGAAAATAACACTTCTTCAAAATCTTGGGGTGGAATTTATTAGTCTATGCTGTGATAACCTGACTTGTACTGTACTGTAGCAGCTGGAAAAGTCCTGAAAATGTCATGGAAAAGTCCTGGGAAATAACTTCAATGAAACAGTGGGAACCCTGATTTCTGTATTTGCTTCCGTTTTTTTTTTAGCTTTTACAAGTTTTGCTAAAAACTTGTGTTTTATTTTATCTATAAACCAAAAGGTGACATCAGTAGTCACATCCAGGACGCTTGAAGGTAGTTACTGATTATACTGTACAAAAATTAATACTCTCTTTGGCCCAGATCCATGACCACCTGTACACACTCCTACTTGTTTGTGGAATTTAAGGGCGCATTCACATCAGAATAGTCTGGATGATTGTTCGATTGGGTAGAAAATGCTAAGAAATGTCTTACCCTCCTTTGCTCTGCTTTCACTGCCCTTTCTTAACCTTTTGAACTCTAAGCCCATTTTTCTCAAAATGGCATACTCCAATTAAACTGAGTGTATCTCTGCAACCACAAGGCCTATTTGAATAAATCTGGTGTGAATTTAAAGAAAACACCTGTGAGATTTATGGAGATGTGTAAATATAAGTATATTTGTTACTGGTGGAGAGTAAATGACATCAGTCAACAGTAAAATTTCAAACCTTTTAAAAAAAACACACTTTCAGCATCAACAGCTCTGAAATGATGCTTTAGAAGCTATTAATCTCTATTAAAATATGTTGACATTGTTCCTGCAAAGACCTCCCCTTTTAAAGCAAAGCAGAACAGAATTACATTCTATTTTTACAAAAACTTCAGGCAAGGTTTCCAAATGGCCACTTTGGCACAGTTGGCAATGTTATTTTCCATCATGCCACAGTATTATAATTCTTCCATAATAAATATCTTTTAAAAAACAACAAAAACAGCCTCAAACTGCAGCTGTTATGACTTCTGCTTCTGCACACGCCCTCACAGCATCCTTACCTGGCTGTTTGTGGTTACGCAGGCCCATAACTCCACAACGGATTGGTTGATTTTGGCAAATGAGACATCAATCAATTCATTAGGGCCAGTAGAACGTATCTAGACACATGTGGGAAAGATTGACTGTACTTTCAGCCAATCAGAGCCAGCAGAGGGCGGTAATTCGAGTAGCACCTAGCTGCAGCCGGAGCCACTATAAACTACGCCCACCGTAGGAATGAGTGGAACCTAACCCTAACCCCCTCCCCTAACCCTAATGACCACCCGCCTATGTCACTGCAAACTACGCCCATTTTCACTACAAACCATGCCCAGTTTCACAACACGCCCCTGGGTCTGCGGCTGCGGCTGGGTATACTTGGGTAATCCAGTATTGGCTGGTACCTGCATCGGTGGATTGTGAAGCTGTCTGCTGGGTCCTAAAGACATTTGGTAAACCAAAAGTCTTTCATGTGTTGCCCCAGAGATTATTTTCAAGCAAACAAGTGTGGATTTACTGGTAAAAAATAGTTTTAATGGAGAAACAGCAAAGGTAAGAGAAATGTTTAAAATTAGTTTGTGGCAGAGCAGTTTCTGCTGTTGCTGCTTATTGACTTCTAGCTCTGTACTGCTTTGGTGAAGAGGACTGTGAAGCACATATCTGAATTCTGCAGAGTCTCAGTGTTCGTTTGATATGTATTTTGTGCTGGTCTGATGCAGGGTTGTGGCTGTGGAGACAGAAATGTTGTATGTAGGCTGCTATTATACCATGTATTTATGTTTTACTTTTTTTTTTTTATTTCATTTGGATATAACTTTAGTTGTGTTTTGCACAATTAAAAAAGATTTGTGCTGGCTTGTAGCCTAGCTTCTGCAGTTTAATTTGAGGGATCACGAGGGATCTTATAAGGTCCCTCTCTAGTTCAAAAGGTCATACTAAACTGCTTGAAAACATCATGCAGTTTCAACTGCTGTTCTCTAGGGGTGATGTTCCCCCAGATGACCTCTGACCCACAATATATATATATATATATATATATATATATATATATATGTATATATAAAAGCAGGAGCAAGAAGAAAATCCAGCTCATCGATTTGCCTGGACCCAAAATAGCTCATTCACCACAAGAAAATGATAGTGCAACAATAAATAGCAATCTCTGGGGTTCTTTTTTTTTTTTACTTTGGTGTTCAAACCTCTACGGTTTTATTTCAATCTGTACAGTATGAGCTGCAGGTGATATTGCTCTACATCACTTCCTCTCTTTGGCTCACCAGATGGTCCATTTGCTTTCACACTGTAAGTCATGGATCACCAAGTCCTGACCTCTGGGCCAGTGTATGTCAGGTTTTGAATGTTTCCCTGATGCAACACACCTGATTCAAATCAAATAGTTCTCCAACTGCTTGTTGTCAAGTTCTGCACAAACCTCTCCTGATTAATTTAAGATACTTTTAAGATACAAGATACTTTTGCCGCTTTGGTCGCTCTTCACGTAACTGACGTCAAAGGTAAATCGCACCAGTCATTTAGGGCGCATTCACAAAGCTTTTTTAATTAGAATCAGAGTTCGTTTGCTCGGAAAGTCCGCTTTATTAGAGGAGTTGTGAATGCGCAAACGGACTCTGATCCGGAACAAACAACCAGACTCGGTCCGCCTGCAAACACAGGTCTTGGTCCGATTCAAGTGAACCAAATACAGGAAGTGGACTACAAATTGCATTGTGGGTCAAACGTTGGACAATAGGTAAAAGCTACGACAGCAAACACGCGTGTGGGACTGCAGTACTTATAAAGATGGCTCATGGTCAGACATGGAGTCACGAGGAAGTAAAAACTTTAATCGATATTTGATCTGATGAAATCATATCCAGCTCCTCGTACAAAAATAATGTCGCTTTGTGGAGGGAACAGAAGTTGTGAGAACCTTCTTGTACGTGCGTCTTGTCCTCGCCTACGGTGAATCCGAAAGCAGCGTCACCTGAGATTCTCATTCTTGGCCCGTTTGGCAATAGTGCAACGTGAACGCGACCTCGGTCCGGAAGACCACCCCCGCCCCCAACCAAACCGAGTCCCCAAACGGACCGAGACTCGTGGACTAAGCTTTCTGAATGCGCCCTTTAAGGAGCCGCAAAGCGGACTTCTTGACAGCGTTGTTGCTGTTGCCCACCTCCCCCACAGTTAAAGCACGCAGAGATGCAGGACTTTTTGTGTGGTCATTAAATAAAGGGGGAAAAAAAATCACAGAGCAAGAACATAAATTAAGATCACTATGTAATTAGTCACAAGTGGATTGACATGCAGTGTTGAGCAGAAAACAACTAACAAGCGGCATTGTGATGTATCCACCACAGGATGATCAAACTTTTACAACTTTGAAATACACTAAAATATGGCCAAAACAAAAAAGCAAGGATGACAATAAACTCGAGCAGCTGATTCTTGTGATCTTTGTTTATAGAGGAAACGGAAGAATCTCTATGCACGATCAGCCAGCCTGTCCCGTCTTGAATCAATCCAGGCACAGTTCTTCTGCTAGTTTGGCCGACCAACTTCATTTAACATAAAGCAACTTCACATTATTTTCCAAGTTGCCCAACAGTGACATATAAAACTAGCAGCACACACAAACTCAATAAAAATTCACAAGCTGCGTGACTGTGATGAGAACATGTGTCCGCATCCAGGCCATTTTCTCACAATTATGCAATTAACATATGTTGATGCGTGATTTCATATATTTTTAGTTCATATGTTTATCACAGAAATGCATAAAGCGCTGTGCAGGGAGGGGACTCATCCAGACTTCCTTTCATGGTCAGTATGTATGTGCAGTGCTGTCAGAAAAGAGCAGAGGGGATCATCAGACTCGCTCCACCCTCCTCACCCTCTGCACTCACAATTTCCAGAACCAGTCTATTTATTTAATATTTATTGTATTTGTATTGTACCTTTATGTCAGCCTGCCTAACCTCAGTAACGATAATGACAATGGCCAGACACACCTGGATTATTCAGTTTGTCCAGTAATAAAAAACAGAAGGCAAAGGAACTGGCTTAAGTTTAGGAAGTAGTGGAGTCGTGCATAAAGTCCAATGAATATCAACATAAACGAATGAAACATGGACCAACTGTTCTGTTTTGCTCTGTGACATTGGGTAGATAATAAATGAAGAGTAAAATGTGGAGAATCTGTTGGAAATCAGCGGCATGTTGGCCTGCAGCTGTTTTTAGTTAAATTTTTATCAGATAAATAAATTTGATTGTTTGTGTGTTGAATCAGATGTGTCAATCCCTTTGTTTAGTGAAAAATGAAATAAATACTTGAAGATAAAATGATATAAGTAATGAAAAAAACAGCTCAGTTGTCTTTCATGTTTTTGTTTTATCCAGTTGTCTACAAATAAATGGAGAAATTGTTAAATAGATAAATAGTAAAATAAACAAAATAAAAAGTAAAGTGGTGTAAAGTCTCTGGAATTCCAAGCAGGCCTTCCTGCATGCCATTCCCAGCCCTCTATCCCTCTGCCGCATTCACAAAGGCAACCCTGCTGATGCGAATGTTAAGTGTATCATCTCCCGAAAGTCATTAGAGCATTTTACAGCCGTTTTATGTCTATATGGCATGTATACACTTGCTCCACTTGTTTACCGCTAAAACTGTGTGTTGGAGGGCTGAGAGTTATAACCTACTGTGTGTAATGGGGTGATCCAGTTATTACTTAGCTGTGTCGTTTTCAAACAATTATTCAATTTACCTTCTTTATGTAGCAGCATTTAAAACAAAAGCCATTTCAGGGCATGTTAGAGAGAAAGTAAAGAACTTTAAGACAAGCCCAATCAAATACAGTCCAGTTCAACTAAACTATAAGCCGACTGAATCCAATTCATTGTAATTAAATTTATTATAACCCTAAAAGGATGGCTTTATAATGCATGATAAACCATCTTTAAGAACACAAGAAATGTAATTTACATTCTTTATATAATGCAATAAAATGAAAGATTTCTGATTCCAGTCCTAAAGCTGCTGGATTCTGTGTTTTGATAATGCTAAGAACACAAGCTGTGATACTACTGAGACAGTTCAGGTATTTAGAGGCCATTTTTCTCTTTTTAACAGCCCATTTAATAGGCAGTAAAACCCTGAGACCAACAAAAAAGTAGCTGTATATACTTGGGCCCAATCCTGAGTTTCAGATAGTAAAATGTGGGAAGTAGTCGCTGATGAAGTTATTTAATGGCTGCTCTCTGTGTAAACACGTTTTTACAGTCTGAGTCCAGGGATCAAAGGGTGAGGTCAGCACCCAGATCAGCAGGCTTTCTGAATAATTTATCTATGTAATATTTATGAGGAACATCAACATTCACAGAATAAATGAGGTGGGTGATTTTGCAGATTTTTTTTTCACCTCACCTTCCTGTGTAAAACAACAGCATTTTGCTCCACAGTGCTGGCCTGCTGCGTCTGTCATGGTTCAGATATAAACCTAAATCTTGCTTTTAGTGGTGTCACTTGCTTCTACCGGCATGCTCTTACTTGAACAAACCACTTGAGCTTTGAAATTGGTTGAAAACACAAATCACATGTTTGCTCCTGTCAGCATTTAAGTCCAACTCCAGCAGTGATCAACCCCCTGAAAGCTTAGCTTTTAACTGAATTTATTTTATTATGAATTTTATGTGTGATAATTTTAAATATTTTTTTTTTTTTTTTTTTGTTTTTTTTTTTTTTTTTGTTTTTTTTTTTTTTATCGTTGTTTGATCTTTGTTTTAATTGCTAAACATTTTAATGCCAGTGTTTCCTCATGGGATCCTTTGCTCTGGGTGCTTTGCCTACTCAAGGGTTACTCAGTTTGGTTCTACAAGGACCGCAGTCCAGCAGGTTTTCCATCTTTCCCTGCTCTAACATAATTGACTCACATTAAACAGATCCAATAGCCAACCAAGCTCTGAACAATGACTCATTAACTTGTATTGGAGCACAGAGACATGCAAAACCTGCTGGACTGCGGCCCCTCGTAGGACTGAATTGAGTAATCCTGGCCTACTCTGTCTAGAGGGTAGTTGGTACGGTGGTTGTCCTTAATTGTCTTGATGACTGGAATGCTGTACTGTAGTCTTACAGCTGGGATGTAGACCTCGGCCTGCCCTGATCTGGGTGTATCCCTGCAGTGATGTCCTCTGTGACCATGGGTGGGTTGGCTCTGGTGTGAATGGATCCCCAAGACATAGTTTCCTCAGCATCAAACCAGATTTTCATAACTGTGTTTATACCTACATTCATTTAGGAGAATGACACTAGGGATTGGAGCTGATGTGTAGAGTTGGTGGGGTGTACGTGCGAGACAGAAAGTGTGCAGGTGTGTGTAAGATGTGTTGCCCTTGGCAGGAAAAGCGCTTTCCGAATAAAAAACGTTTGAAGTTTGAAAACATGTGCGTTCCTCAAAACTGTTCAGTTTAAGGTTTCTGCAGCAAAAAAAATCTTTTAGCTGAGCCGTGGGTCCACAGCTGCAAGCAGCTAACTTGCTGCCATGGATCACTGCAAGCATCCAGGAATTTGCCAAATTCGTCACATCTGGTTAGGTAGGGGTGAAAACACTGCTTCGTTGCATAGGGGAGCCATTTGATTACCTGCTTTATCACTCATTAATCTTCATTTATTCTTCTTTGGAAATACCGATAAGTCATGCTGTGTATGGATGACAAACATAACTACCACGCGGACAAAAGGTTTTTTTCCAGTTCCCGAAACAGTAAAAGCCCTGAATGACGTGCTGTGTCGCTAGCAGCTATCAAGTCCATAAATGCTGACAGTTCACACTGGAATCTGTCAGGGAACCACACTGAGGACCCAGAAATTCAGCCACACACAGGAGTTGACTTAAACAAGTTTATTATAGGGTGCTGTAATAGGCAGGAGTCCAGGGAGGTGTGAGGAGCTGTGGAGGAGGCAATATAGTCCTGAAACAGAGATCCAGTCAGAGGCACAAGTCCGCAAATCCAGAGGCTTGGTCAGAAAACAGGCAATGGGTCAATAGAGCAGAAGGCAGGCTACTTATCCAGGAGAGCTTCAGCAGAAACCAGGGACAACGTGAAGGACAGATGCAGGATCAGGAGTGCTGGATCTCTACTCGCAGTGGCTTTCGATAATCTGGCAAGGAAGAGGAGACTGGAGAGGGCTTAAGTAGTGTGGGTCACAGGTGGAGTCAGAGAAACAATTAGGGAGCAGACAGGTGGAAAAAAATAAAGCTGATTGAGGTGCAGCAGCAGGATGACATGGCAGGGAAGACAAACCATGACAGGAATCCATGGAAACATCTACAATATGTTCGGATCACTTTGTGAATGATAAAAAAACAACAAAAAAATAACAACTATTGTTGTCTCACTATTCAAACCCTGTAGTTGTTTTATAGAGATGATAGAAAACACCATTAAATCAGTGGATGTACAGAGTCAAAGGCGCCGCCCGCTCTGTTCCTGTCTCCTCAGGGTGGACTGTTAAAGATAACGTTCATCCAGATTACTGCCATCAGCATTCCCACATAAGACTAAACGCCATAAAAACTGGCAGAAAAGCATTTGCAGCGATATAAACACCGCACAAAGTCATCACCAGTAAAATACAGATGAGCTTCGAGCATCCGGTAATTTATGGCTTGATCGATGAGAGTAAACTCTTGAGAAGTACAGCAAAAAAATACCACCATTTCTGAAAAATCTGGGGGAAAATTAATGTTCAATAAAGAATAAACAGTTTGAACGATCATCAGGTCGTTGTGTAGGTTCGTCTAACCAGGCACCAGCGGGCAGACGATGGGCATCACTTAGTCCAACAGACACTAGTTTTGCTTCCTATCTTCTTTTTAGCCTCAGCAGTAAGACTTTCAATATAACTGGACGACATTTCAACATTATCTCAAAGACAGACAGCGAGAAAAAATAAAAAGGGTGAAAAAAACGTTTTTTTGAGGCTCACAGTCCATCAGACGCCATTCAAATGTGAGGCATGTTTTCACTCCCCTTCTTGCATCGTGGTCACGTGAATTTCGGGTTTTGACGTACAGATCTAGGCATGAAAAAGTTCCCTTTTCAGCCGACTAACAGCCACTTACCAGCGACTTGTCTGCTAATTCAATCACACAGAGAGATGCCTGTGTGCCCAGGGGATACGATTTCAGAACATAAATGAATGCTCGGAACAAGGAAGTTTCCACATGCCAAGTTTGGACACCGTGCGTGATGACGTATTTGCGGGACAAATCAATCAGCCAGTGATAGTGCAGCAATGGTGCACTATTACTGCACCACTTCTGGCAGAAAAAGGAGGAACTTTTTCATGCCTGCATCTGTAGGCTTATGCTGGTCCATGGTTCTAGAAGCCACAGCTTCTTAGCTGGCTTGCAGCAGCTAGACCAGAGCTGCAGCTGCTACTGGCTGCTGGTTTCTTCACCAGGACATGGAGTGGTCCAATTAAGTTTTAGTTTATTCTGATTAGCATCCAAATTATCAATAAATACACAAGAGTAGAAGAACATAAGATTTGGTATAATTGAAAGGTGTTGGCTGAAGCAAGTGCTTATTACGCCAACCCTTTTTACACAAAACACATCTTCAGCAAGATACAATTACGGTATAGACTTCCAAGTAAATAAAGAAATTAAAAGAAAACAAATAGAAAAACCTTTTAATCTCAAAAGAGTCAGTAAATACATAGAGAGAAAGTTTCATAGTATCATTTCTGGCAAATGTAACTAAAGAATTCAATATTTTCATAGTTGATTTTTTATGTTTATCTAATACTTTAGTTTTAAACATGATTTTAAATAGAGACACTTTGAATGAGTTACAATTCTTAAAGCTCTTTTTTGTCATTTAAAGATGGGAAGTGTGTTGGTTTTTGTAAGCATTATCCCATATCTATACAATAAGTCATGTATGGAAGCAACAATGCTTAGATTGTTAAAAGCCTTGAAGCCTTCACTATTTTGCAACTTCCACTTGTGATGCAATCTCTAATATGTCTGTAAGTGAGCAAACACATTATCTTCATAGTATGTCCTAAGGTATTTCATTTGGTCCTGATTATGCATCAAGGGCAGGTCCAAGCGAGTGGTCTACGTGGTCATGACCACCCCTAAAATCTTACTGGCTCTCCCAGGTAGCAACCCAAAGACAAACAATCAAATTCTAACACATATTCAGTTTAAATTTACTTTTACCTGGGTAAAATTAAGATGTCCAAGAGAAAGTGAAGGCAGTGTGTATTATAATCTAAATCAGGGGTGTCCAAAGTCAATTCTCGAGATTTTCTTTCCCTTCCTACTTTAACACACTTGATACAAATAAATGAATCTGTGCCATTGTGCCTATGAAATTCTGCACAATGACACATTAATTTGAGTTAGGTGTGTTGGAGCAGTGAGGCAAAACCTGCAGGATTGTGGCCCACAAGGACTGGAACTAGACACCCCTGATCTAAAAATGTTGTTCTACATCAACACCACCTTGTAGATCTGGGACAATCAACTCCAGACCTGTTGAGTCAGTGTCCTGCAAGTTTTCCATGTTTTCTTGCTGCAACATACCTGACTCAATCAAAGGGTCGTTAGGGGGATTGTGTAGAGCTTGAAAACGAGCTGTTGGAGAACTGTTCATCTGAGCTGGGTGTGCTTCATTAGGGAAATATGGAAAAACTGCAGGACAACAAGAGATCTGGAGGCTGCGATCCCTGTTCCAGATCCTAATGCAGCATTTATACAGGATCATCTCACCAACATCCTGCATGGGTGAAAATGTCTGTCTAAACTCTGCATTTTATGAAGAGAATGTAACAGTCATGAAACCACCATGTGACGACCACAAAGTTAAATGGACAGTAATGCTGAAGAACCTGTTTTTTTTCTTGTGTTTGTGCAGCAGTGATGATGCAGCCACACATTGCAGGATCATTTTAAAATGAAGAGAAATTAAATGGACTATTTTATTTATCCAAAAGGGAGTTTGCAATGTTATAGTAGGTAGGTTTTAAAAAACCCCATACAAAACAAAATTCACTTTTTGTGTATGCGTGTGTATGTGTGTGTGTGTGTGTGTGTGTGGGTGGGGGGGGGGGGGGGGGGTCTTTCAAAGAAGTGATTGGATGTTTTATAACAGATTTGTTTTTTGTTTTTTTAATATTTTATTTATAGATTTTAAATTGGCATATTACAAACAGTAGAGAACAGAAAAAACAAACAATACTGCCCCACTGCTCACTCACCCCCCCCCCCAAAAAAAAAAAAAAAAAGAAGAATATATATATATATATATATATATATATATATATATATATATATATATATATATACATACACACATACATATACATACATAAATACACATACACATACACACACATATACATATACAAAAAATAAAAATAAATAAAAATAAAATATAAATAAATAAAATAAAAGAAAGTCCAGTCAGTGTTTTAGTATACAAGCATCATACACATTACAACAGAACAGATAGAGCCAGTTGCTTTACAGAGTTGTACCTACACAGCTTAAGTA